>OX457043.1:11210090-11527590 GCA_949752735.1 Lumbricus terrestris | reverse complement strand
ATGTAAATGTGAATAGAGTGTTGTGGTTGTTGCACAATACAGTGCAAATTGCTGTATTTTGGCTTTTTATCTCGTGGTCTCTAATTCAGCGGCTGCCATCACTAATTTCGTCTCACCGTGCCACTTGCTTATCTGCGTCTCCTAGATTGTGACAAAGCATGAGGGACAAAAGGCTTCTGTGCCAATACTGCAAGAAAAAGGCGGGTTGGTCAATGATGCAACCCATTTCCCAGTTCTATCTCACTGTTGGAGAGGCGTTGCTAAATTGGATGTCGATGATGTTGATGCATTATATATTGCAAATATTAGAATTATTATTAATAAACTTATTAATCTTTTGTGAGCCTATTCTATCACCTAACTGAACTTCGGTAGCAAATGGCTAGTTATAAGTAGGCCTATCTACAGTTCTTTAACTTTTATGCAGAAACAACGACAAGTTTTTCGTATTTCGGTTCTTCAAAAAATCCATCAGCAGGATCACATACAACAACACGTTAAGACTACATCGCCATCTTATCAAACTCTCTCACTACACTCCTTCTACACACCTTATACACACGACTGGCACACCTACACGTGCCTCTCTCATTCTCAGCGTACACTCTACCTTCAGCCGCTCTGTCCGTCTCTCTGTCCCTGTCGCTCTTGCTCTAAGGCGTACGACCGCAGCGCTGCAAAATTTCCCGCCACTCAGTCACCTGGCCTATCTGTACGCTCAACAATTAGCTGACCATTCAAGGTTATACAAAATTAGCTCACATCTTTATTGTTAATAGTTTCATATTTTCAGTATTTTTATTGTCACATTTATTATTAAGATTAATACCATACTTAGTCAATGAAGTGAAACAAAACTGAAACTTACTGTACGTTTCACATCTAGGTCCGGTGTATCCATGTGGACATAGGCAATTCCCATCCGGCAGCTTGCATGTACCGCCATTTTTGCACGGATTGGAAGAGCAAGGATTAACTGAAAAGTAAAAGGACCGACACAGTTTCAATTCGCAAAATATCACTATCACCAAAAGAACCGCCATCATCGTCGTCATCATCATCATCATCATCATCATCATCATCATCATCATCATCATCATCATCATCATCATCATCATCATCATCATCATCACCATCATCATCAGCAGCAGCAGCAGCAGCAACTTCACCAATACCACCACCGCGTGCACCCTCACCACCACCACCATTACCATAACCATAAGAAACACCACCACAACCTACAGCACCATCCTCATCGTCATAAGCAGCAGCACCATCATAATCATCTTCATCACCACCGCAACCCCCACCACATTCATCATCATGTTCATCATCATCATCATCATCATCGTTATCAAAATGTGATGCATTTACATGTATATTTTGTGATGCATTAGTAAATTCATGTTCACACGGGTACTTAAAAATTCCAATCTAGTGGCGTTTATGGAGCTAAGAATGAAAAACGTCACGTAAATATGGGAACAGAGTTGTAGTTGCACAGCACAATGCAAGTTACTGTATTTTGGCTTTGTATGTCGTGGTCGCTAATTCAGCGGCTGCCATTACTAACTTCGTCTCACCGTGCCACTTGCTCATCGGCGTCTCCAAGATAGTGACAAAGTATGAGGGACACATGGGCGCCAGCATGAAATTTTTGCCATGGGTGGCAAAATTTTTGAGTTGGTCACAGTCAAATTTCCTAGTCGCAAGAGCTTAAAAATTGCAAAGCCGGAAAGTGAGAATATGGGTATTTATCAAAGAGGTTTCTTAATGCATATTTCTCAGTTTCATTTGGTGTAGGCCTATCATTTTCAATATGAATAGTTTTCTTAGAGCGAAGAAATTTATTAAAAATCAAAAGTAGAATGTTATAAAGTAGGTTTTCGATGGGGCGCTATATAATGAATGTATGAATGAAAAAATGAACGAAAAACAGGTATCAGTTTTAAAGGAGCAAGTGGTCCATCAAGTTACATCTATATTATAATCGTAGGCTAATTTCTAAACTTCTAAAGTGCCACTCCAAAGTCAATTGTAGGGCACCAGCTTATTTAGAAGCGCTGCATCGAGTCATCAGGCTGTTCAAAGGGCAGTCAAGAAAGAGGTCCGAGCAGGGCTGTTTTTAAGGAATTTTTAGAACTGCACAACCCCTTCCTTCCTTTCCCATCCTCCATGGTAAATTACTCCCAATCGGAGGGAAATGCCTTTTTCAACTAGTTTTAACTGCACAGAAATGCTTCCACATTTTTCTACAGCTGCACAAATCCGTTTAGAACTGCACATTTTGTGTATAACTGCACGTTAAAATAAGCCCTGGGTCCAAGTCCTGTATCCAGAGGGTCAGATCATCAAATGTTACTGCAGGTGTCGTTTAGGAAGGTGAAGGAACCCGAGAATCAGAAGAATGGGGTATCAACTCTTTTGAACAGAGGTCTCCTCTGGTTGGTTTTGGGAGAAAATCTCTAGGCGTGATAACCAGTCAATTATATATATAATTATCCAAGTTTCTCTACAGCCTGACCTAACTAAATTCTGTAATAGGCTAGCTGACAGCGTGCAAAATGGACAAAATGCAGCCTGACTTAAAGCAGACTTGATTCTATATATAACGCTGGTGTATATGTAGATCTCCATTACTTAATTTCAATGGACTGTTGATAAATTTCAAATTTTTATATTAGTGTAATTTATTAATAATTAATTTTTGCGTCGTTGTGAAAAACTGCATTAGCCTACAGCGATATTGCAGACAAGTAGGCCATAATCGATAGGAATACTATTTGTATGGGCACCCACGGAAGGGTTAAAAGTCATTGTTGCCGTTTTCAGCAAGAGCTTGAAAAAATGCAAGGCAGAAAATTAAGAGCTTCTTTATTTCTAAAGCGATTTCATTACTTAAATTTCTGCCTTTCACTGAAGTGTATCATTCGTAACATTAGTATTCCAATGGGAAGAAATTTCTTAAACCCCAAAATTAGTAGTCACAAAAATAGGTTTCAATTTTCCAGGGGGGTGCAAGTGCCCCCCTTGCCTCTATGTGCGGGCGCCCATGGAGGGACAACAGGATTCTGTGCCAATACTGTAAGAAAAAGGCGGGATGGTCAATGATGCAACCCATTTCCCAGTTCTATCTCACTGTTGGAGAGGCGTTGCTAAATTGGATGTCGATGTTGTTGATGCATTATATTTTGCAAATATAAGAATTATTATTAATAAACTTATTACTCTTTATTGTTAATAGTTTCATATTTTCAGCATTTTTATTGTCGCATAAATTTATTATTAAGATTAATACCATACTTGGTCAATGAAGTGAAAATAAACTGGATGCTTACTGTACGTTTCACATCTAGATCCGGTGTATCCATGTGGACATAGGCAATTCCCATTAGGCAGCTTGCACGTACCGCCATTTTTGCACGGATTGGGGGAGCAAGGATTAACTGAAAAGTAAGAGGACTGACACAGTTTAATTACGCTAAATATCGTTATCACCAAAACCACCGCCATCATCGTCGTCACCATCATCATCAGCAGCAGCAGCAGCAACAGTAGCATCTTCACCAATACCACCACCGACACCCAAACCACCACCATTACCATAACAATCAGCAACACCGCCATCATCGTCGTAACCATCATCATCATCATCATCATCATCATCATCATCACCATTGTCATCATCATCATCATCATCATTATCATCATCATCATCATCATCACCACCATCACCTTCATCATCAGCAGCAGCAACTTCACCAATACCACCACCGCCACCCTCACCACCACCATTACCATAACCATAAGCAACACCACCACTACCAACAGCACCATCCTCATCGTCATAAGCAGCAGCACCATTATAATCATCTTCATCGCCCCCGCAACCCGAACCACATTCATCATCATGTTCATCATCATCATCATCATCGTTATCAAAATGTGATGCATTTACATGTATATTTTGTGATGCATTAGTAAATTCATGTTCACACGGGTACTTAAAAATTCCAATCTAGTGGCGTTTATGGAGCTAAGAATGACAAACGTCACGTAAATATGGGAACAGAGTTGTAGTTGCACAGCACAATGCAAGTTGCTGTATTTTTCCTTTGTATCTCGTGGTCGCTAATTCAGCGGCTGCCATTACTAACTTCGTCTCACCGTGCCACTTGCTCATCTGCGTCTCCAAGATTGTGACAAAGTATGAGGGACAAAAGCATTCTGTGCCAATACCGCAAGAAAAAGGCGGGATGTTCAATGATGCAACCCATTTCCCAGTTCTATCTCTCTGTTGGAGAGGCGTTGCTAAATTGAATGTCGATGATGTTGATGCATTATATATTGCCAATAATAGAATTATTATTAATAAACTTATTACTCTTTATTGTTAATAGTTTCATATTTTCAGTATTTTTATTGTCACATTTATTATTAAGAATAATACCATACTTGGTCAATGAAGTGAAACAAAACTGGAAGCTTACTGTACGTTTCACATCTAGGTCCGGTGTATCCATGTGGACATAGGCAATTCCCATCAGGCAGCTTGCATGTACCGCCATTTTTGCACGGATTGGAAGAGCAAGGATTAACTGAAAAGTAAGAGGCCTGACACAGTTTAATTACGCTAAATATCGTTTTCACCAAAACCACCGCCATCATCGTCGTCACCATCATCATCATCATCAGCAGCAGCAGCAGCAAAAGTAGCATCTTCACAAATACCACCACCGCCACCCAAACCACCACCATTACCATAACAATCAGCAACACCACCACTACCAACATCCTCATCGTCATAAGCAGCAGCAGCACCATTATAATCATCTTCATCGCCCCCGCAACCCGCACCACATTCATCATCATGTTCATCATCATCATCATCGTTATCAAAATGTGATGCATTTACATGTATATTTTGTGATGCATTAGTAAATTCATGTTCACACGGGTACTTAAAAATTCCAATCTAGTGGCGTTTATGGAACTAAGAATGACAAACGTCACGTAAATATGGGAACATAGTTGTAGTTGCACATCACCGTGCAAGTTGCTGTATTTTGGCTTTGTAAATCGTGGTCGCTAATTCAACGGCTGCCATTACTAACTTCGTCTCACCGTGCCACTTGCTTATCTGCGTCTCCATATTGTGACAAAGTATGACGGACAACAGGATTCTGTGCCAATACTGTAAGAAAAAGGCGGGATGGTCAATGATGCAACCCATTTCCCAGTTCTATCTCACTGTTGGAGAGGCGTTGCTAAATTGGATGTCGATGTTGTTGATGCATTATATTTTGCAAATATAAGAATTATTATTAATAAACTTATTACTCTTTATTGTTAATAGTTTCATATTTTCAGCATTTTTATTGTCGCATAAATTTATTATTAAGATTAATACCATACTTGGTCAATGAAGTGAAAATAAACTGGACGCTTACTGTACGTTTCACATCTAGGTCCGGTGTATCCATGTGGACATAGGCAATTCCCATTAGGCAGCTTGCACGTACCGCCATTTTTGCACGGATTGGGGGAGCAAGGGTTAACTGAAAAGTAAGAGGACTGACACAGTTTAATTACGCTAAATATCGTTATCACCAAAACCACCGCCATCATCGTCGTCAGCATCATCATCATCAGCAGCAGCAGCAGCAGCAACAGTAGCATCTTCACCAATACCACCACCGACACCCAAACCACCACCATTACCATAACAATCAGCAACACCGCCATCATCGTCGTAACCATCATCATCATCATCATCATCATCATCATCATCACCATCGTCATCATCATCATCATCATTATCATCATCATCATCATCATCACCATCATCATCAGCAGCAGCAGCAGCAACTTCACCAATACCACCACCGCCACCCTCACCGCCACCATTACCATAACCATAAGCAACACCACCACTACCAACAGCACCATCCTCATGGTCATAAGCAGCAGCAATATTATAATCATCTTCATCGCCCCCGCAACCCGCACCACATTCATCATCATGTTCATCATCATCATCATCATCGTTATCAAAATGTGATGCATTTACATGTATATTTTGTGATGCATTAGTAAATTCATGTTCACACGGGTACTTAAAAATTCCAATCTAGTGGCGTTTATGGAACTAAGAATGACAAACGTCACGTGAATATGGGAACAGAGTTGTAGTTGCACAGCACAATGCAAGTTGCTGTATTTTGGCTTTGTATCTCGTGGTCGCTAATTCAGCGGCTGCCATTACTAACTTCGTCTCACCGTGCCACTTGCTCATCTGCGTCTCCAAGATTGTGACAAAGTATGAGAGGCAACAGGATTCTGTGCCAATACTGTAAGAAAAAGGCGGGATGGTCAATGATGCAGCCCATTTCCCAGATCTATCTCACTGTTGGAGAGGCGTTGCTAAATTGGATGTCGATGTTGTTGATGCATTATATTTTGCAAATATTAGAATTATTATTAATAAACTTATTACTCTTTATTGTTAATAGCTTCATATTTTCAGCATTTTTATTGTCGCATAAATTTATTATTAAGATTAATACCATACTTGGTCAATGAAGTGAAAATAAAATGGATGCTTACTGTACGTTTCACATTTAGGTCCGGTGTATCCATGTGGACATAGGCAATTCCCATTAGGCAGCTTGCATGTACCGCCATTTTTGCACGGATTGGGAGAGCAAGGATTAACTGAAAAGTAAGAGGGCTGACACAGTTTCATTACGCTAAATAGCATTATCACCAAACCCAACGCCATCATCGTCGTAACCATCATCATCAGCAGCAGCAGCAGCATCTTCACCAATACCACCACCGCCACCCTCACCACCACCATTACCATAACCATAAGAAACACCACCACTACCTACAGCACCATCCTCATCGTCATAAGCAGCAGCATCATCATAATCATCTTCATCACCACCGCAACCACCACCACATTCATCATCATGATCATCATCATTATGAAAATGTGATGCATTTACATGTACAAACTGTGATGCATTAGTAAATTCATGTTCACACGGGTACTTAAAAATTCCAATCTAGTGGCGTTTATGGAGCTAAGAATGAAAAACGTCACGTAAATATGGGAACAGAGTTGTAGCTGCACAGCACAGTGCAAGTTGCTGTATTTTGGCTTTATATCTCGTGGTCGCTAATTCAGCGGCTGCCATTACTAACTTCGTCTCACCGTGCCACTTGCTCATCTGCGTTTCCAAGATTGTGACAAAGTATGAGGGGCAACAGGATTCTGTGCCAATACTGTAAGAAAAAGGCGGGATGGTCAATGATGCAACCCATTTCCCAGTTCTATCTCACTGTTGGAGAGGCGTTGCTAAATTGGATGTCGATGTTGTTGATGCATTATATTTTGCAAATATAAGAATTATTATTAATAAACTTATTACTCTTTATTGTTAATAGTTTCATATTTTCAGCATTTTTATTGTCGCATAAATTTATTATTAAGATTAATACCATACTTGGTCAATGAAGTGAAAATAAACTGGATGCTTACTGTACGTTTCACATCTAGGTCCGGTGTATCCATGTGGACATAGGCAATTCCCATTAGGCAGCTTGCACGTACCGCCATTTTTGCACGGATTGGGGGAGCAAGGGTTAACTGAAAAGTAAGAGGACTGACACAGTTTAATTACGCTAAATATCGTTATCACCAAAACCACCGCGATCATCGTCGTCACCATCATCATCATCATCAGCAGCAGCAGCAGCAACAGTAGCATCTTCAACAATACCACCACCGACTTCCAAACCACCACCATTACCATAACAATCAGCAACACCGCCATCATCGTCGTAACCATCATCATCATCATCATCATCATCATCACCATCGTCATCATCATCATCATCATCATCATTATCATCATCATCATCATCATCATCATCATCATCATCTTCATCATCAGCAGCAGCAACTTCACCAATACCACCACCGCCACCCTCACCACCACCATTACCATAACCATAAGCAACACCACCACTACCAACAGCACCATCCTCATCGTCATAAGCAGCAGCACCATTATAATCATCTTCATCGCCTCCGCAACCCGAACCACGTTCATCATCATGTTCATCATCATCATCATCATCGTCGTTATCAAAATGTGATGCATTTACATCTATATTTTGTGATGCATTAGTAAATTCATGTTCACACGGGTACTTAAAAATTCCAATCTAGTGGCGTTTATGGAGCTAAGGATGACAAACGTCACGTAAATATGGGAACAGAGTTGTAGTTGCACAGCACAATGCAAGTTGCTGTATTTTTCCTTTGTATCTCGTGGTCGCTAATTCAGCGGCTGCCATTACTAACTTCGTCTCACCGTGCCACTTGCTCATCTGCGTCTCCAAGATTGTGACAAAGTATGAGGGACAAAAGCATTCTGTGCCAATACCGCAAGAAAAAGGCGGGATGTTCAATGATGCAACCCATTTCCCAGTTCTATCTCTCTGTTGGAGAGGCGTTGCTAAATTGAATGTCGATGATGTTGATGCATTATATATTGCAAATATTAGAATTATTATTAATAAACTTATTACTCTTTATTGTTAATAGTTTCATATTTTCAGTATTTTTATTGTCACATTTATTATTAAGAATAATACCATACTTGGTCAATGAAGTGAAACAAAACTGGAAGCTTACTGTACGTTTCACATCTAGGTCCGGTGTATCCATGTGGACATAGGCAATTCCCATCAGGCAGCTTGCATGTACCGCCATTTTTGCACGGATTGGAAGAGCAAGGATTAACTGAAAAGTAAGAGGACTGACACAGTTTAATTACGCTAAATATCGTTATCACCAAAACCACCGCCATCATCGTCGTCACCATCATCATCATCAGCAGCAGCAGCAGCAGCAGCAACAGTAGCATCTTCACAAATACCACCACCGCCACCCAAACCACCACCATTACCATAACAATCAGCAACACCACCACTACCAACATCCTCATCGTCATAAGCAGCAGCAGCACCATTATAATCATCTTCATCGCCCCCGCAACCCGCACCGCATTCATCATCATGTTCATCATCATCATCATCATCGTTATCAAAATGTGATGCATTTACATGTATATTTTGTGATGCATTAGTAAATTCATGTTCACACGGGTACTTAAAAATTCCAATCTAGTGGCGTTTATGGAACTAAGAATGACAAACGTCACGTAAATATGGGAACAAAGTTGTAGTTGCACATCACCGTGCAAGTTGCTGTATTTTGGCTTTGTATCTCGTGGTCGCTAATTCAACGGCTGCCATTACTAACTTCGTCTCACCGTGCCACTTGCTCATCTGCGTCTCCATATTGTGACAAAGTATCAGGGACAACAGGATTCTGTGCCAATACTGTAAGAAAAAGGCGGGATGGTCAATGATGCAACCCATTTCCCAGTTCTATCTCACTGTTGGAGAGGCGTTGCTAAATTGGATGTCGATGTTGTTGATGCATTATATTTTGCAAATATAAGAATTATTATTAATAAACTTATTACTCTTTATTGTTAATAGTTTCATATTTTCAGCATTTTTATTGTCGCATAAATTTATTATTAAGATTAATACCATACTTGGTCAATGAAGTGAAAATAAACTGGACGCTTACTGTACGTTTCACATCTAGGTCCGGTGTATCCATGTGGACATAGGCAATTCCCATTAGGCAGCTTGCACGTACCGCCATTTTTGCACGGATTGGGGGAGCAAGGGTTAACTGAAAAGTAAGAGGACTGACACAGTTTAATTACGCTAAATATCGTTATCACCAAAACCACCGCCATCATCGTCGTCACCATCATCATCATCAGCAGCAGCAGCAGCAGCAGCAGCAGCAGCAGCAGTAGCATCTTCACCAATACCACCACCGCCACCCAAGCCACCACCATTACCATAACAATCAGCAACACCGACATCATCGTCGTAACCATCATCATCATCATCATCACCATCGTCATCATCATCATCATCATTATCATCATCATCATCACCATCATCATCATCAGCAGCAGCAGCAACTTCACCAATACCGCCACCCTCACCACCACCATTACAATAACCATAAGCAACACCACCACTACCAACAGCACCATCCTCATCGTCATAAGCAGCAGCAACATTATAATCATCTTCATCGCCCCCGCAACCCGCACCACATTCATCATCATGTTCATCATCATCATCATCATCGTTATCAAAATGTGATGCATTTACATGTATATTTTGTGATGCATTAGTAAATTCATGTTCACACGGGTACTTAAAAATTCCAATCTAGTGGCGTTTATGGAGCTAAGAATGACAAACGTCACGTAAATATGGGAACAGAGTTGTAGTTGCACAGCACAATGCAAGTTGCTGTATTTTTCCTTTGTATCTCGTGGTCGCTAATTCAGCGGCTGCCATTACTAACTTCGTCTCACCGTGCCACTTGCTCATTTGTGTCTCCAAGATTGTGACAAAGTATGAGGAACAAAAGGATTCTGTGCCAATACCGCAAGAAAAAGGCGGGATGGTCAATGATGCAACCCATTTCCCAGTTCTATCTCTCTGTTGGAGAGGCGTTGCTAAATTGAATGTCGATGATGTTGATGCATTATATATTGCAAATATTAGAATTATTATTAATAAACTTATTACTCTTTATTGTTAATAGCTTCATATTTTCAGCATTTTTATTGTCGCATAAATTTATTATTAAGAATAATACCATACTTGGTCAATGAAGTGAAAATAAACTGGATGCTTACTGTACGTTTCACATCTAGGTCCGGTGTATCCATGTGGACATAGGCAATTCCCATTAGGCAGCTTGCACGTACCGCCATTTTTGCACGGATTGGGGGAGCAAGGGTTAACTGAAAAGTAAGAGGACTGACACAGTTTAATTACGCTAAATATCGTTATCACCAAAACCACCGCGATCATCGTCGTCACCATCATCATCATCATCAGCAGCAGCAGCAGCAACAGTAGCATCTTCACCAATACCACCACCGACTTCCAAACCACCACCATTACCATAACAATCAGCAACACCGCCATCATCGTCGTAACCATCATCATCATCATCATCATCATCATCATCACCATCGTCATCATCATCATCATCATCATCATTATCATCATCATCATCATCATCATCATCATCATCTTCATCATCAGCAGCAGCAACTTCACCAATACCACCACCGCCACCCTCACCACCACCATTACCATAACCATAAGCAACACCACCACTACCAACAGCACCATCCTCATCGTCATAAGCAGCAGCACCATTATAATCATCTTCATCGCCTCCGCAACCCGAACCACGTTCATCATCATGTTCATCATCATCATCATCATCATCGTTATCAAAATGTGATGCATTTACATGTATATTTTGTGATGCATTAGTAAATTCATGTTCACACGGGTACTTAAAAATTCCAATCTAGTGGCGTTTATGGAGCTAAGGATGACAAACGTCACGTAAATATGGGAACAGAGTTGTAGTTGCACAGCACAATGCAAGTTGCTGTATTTTTCCTTTGTATCTCGTGGTCGCTAATTCAGCGGCTGCCATTACTAACTTCGTCTCACCGTGCCACTTGCTCATCTGCGTCTCCAAGATTGTGACAAAGTATGAGGGACAAAAGCATTCTGTGCCAATACCGCAAGAAAAAGGCGGGATGTTCAATGATGCAACCCATTTCCCAGTTCTATCTCTCTGTTGGAGAGGCGCTGCTAAATTGAATGTCGATGATGTTGATGCATTATATATTGCAAATATTAGAATTATTATTAATAAACTTATTACTCTTTATTGTTAATAGTTTCATATTTTCAATATTTTTATTGTCACATTTATTATTAAGAATAATACCATACTTGGTCAATGAAGTGAAACAAAACTGGAAGCTTACTGTACGTTTCACATCTAGGTCCGGTGTATCCATGTGGACATAGGCAATTCCCATCAGGCAGCTTGCATGTACCGCCATTTTTGCACGGATTGGAAGAGCAAGGATTAACTGAAAAGTAAGAGGACTGACACAGTTTAATTACGCTAAATATCGTTATCACCAAAACCACCGCCATCATCGTCGTCACCATCATCATCATCAGCAGCAGCAGCAGCAGCAGCAACAGTAGCATCTTCACAAATACCACCACCGCCACCCAAACCACCACCATTACCATAACAATCAGCAACACCACCACTACCAACATCCTCATCGTCATAAGCAGCAGCAGCACCATTATAATCATCTTCATCGCCCCCGCAACCCGCACCGCATTCATCATCATGTTCATCATCATCATCATCATCGTTATCAAAATGTGATGCATTTACATGTATATTTTGTGATGCATTAGTAAATTCATGTTCACACGGGTACTTAAAAATTCCAATCTAGTGGCGTTTATGGAACTAAGAATGACAAACGTCACGTAAATATGGGAACAAAGTTGTAGTTGCACATCACCGTGCAAGTTGCTGTATTTTGGCTTTGTATCTCGTGGTCGCTAATTCAACGGCTGCCATTACTAACTTCGTCTCACCGTGCCACTTGCTCATCTGCGTCTCCATATTGTGACAAAGTATCAGGGACAACAGGATTCTGTGCCAATACTGTAAGAAAAAGGCGGGATGGTCAATGATGCAACCCATTTCCCAGTTCTATCTCACTGTTGGAGAGGCGTTGCTAAATTGGATGTCGATGTTGTTGATGCATTATATTTTGCAAATATAAGAATTATTATTAATAAACTTATTACTCTTTATTGTTAATAGTTTCATATTTTCAGCATTTTTATTGTCGCATAAATTTATTATTAAGATTAATACCATACTTGGTCAATGAAGTGAAAATAAACTGGACGCTTACTGTACGTTTCACATCTAGGTCCGGTGTATCCATGTGGACATAGGCAATTCCCATTAGGCAGCTTGCACGTACCGCCATTTTTGCACGGATTGGGGGAGCAAGGGTTAACTGAAAAGTAAGAGGACTGACACAGTTTAATTACGCTAAATATCGTTATCACCAAAACCACCGCCATCATCGTCGTCACCATCATCATCATCAGCAGCAGCAGCAGCAGCAGCAGCAGCAGCAACAGTAGCATCTTCACCAATACCACCACCGCCACCCAAGCCACCACCATTACCATAACAATCAGCAACACCGACATCATCGTCGTAACCATCATCATCATCATCATCACCATCGTCATCATCATCATCATCATTATCATCATCATCATCATCATCACCATCATCATCATCAGCAGCAGCAGCAACTTCACCAATACCGCCACCCTCACCACCACCATTACAATAACCATAAGCAACACCACCACTACCAACAGCACCATCCTCATCGTCATAAGCAGCAGCAACATTATAATCATCTTCATCGCCCCCGCAACCCGCACCACATTCATCATCATGTTCATCATCATCATCATCAACGTTATCAAAATGTGATGCATTTACATGTATATTTTGTGATGCATTAGTAAATTCATGTTCACACGGGTACTTAAAAATTCCAATCTAGTGGCGTTTATGGAGCTAAGAATGACAAACGTCACGTAAATATGGGAACAGAGTTGTAGTTGCACAGCACAATGCAAGTTGCTGTATTTTTCCTTTGTATCTCGTGGTCGCTAATTCAGCGGCTGCCATTACTAACTTCGTCTCACCGTGCCACTTGCTCATTTGCGTCTCCAAGATTGTGACAAAGTATGAGGAACAAAAGGATTCTGTGCCAATACCGCAAGAAAAAGGCGGGATGGTCAATGATGCAACCCATTTCCCAGTTCTATCTCTCTGTTGGAGAGGCGTTGCTAAATTGAATGTCGATGATGTTGATGCATTATATATTGCAAATATTAGAATTATTATTAATAAACTTATTACTCTTTATTGTTAATAGCTTCATATTTTCAGTATTTTTATTGTCACATTTATTATTAAGATTAATACCATACTTAGTCAATGAAGTGAAACAAAACTGGAAGCTTACTGTACGTTTCACATCTAGGTCCGGTGTATCCATGTGGACATAGGCAATTCCCATTAGGCAGCTTGCATGTACCGCCATTTTTGCACGGATTGGGGGAGCAAGGATTAACTGAAAAGTAAGAGGACTGACACAGTTTAATTACGCTAAATATCGTTATCACCAAAACCACCGCCATCATCGTCGTCACCATCATCATCAGCAGCAGCAGCACCAGCAACAGTAGCATCTTCACCAATACCACCACCGACACCCAAACCACCACCATTACCATAACAATCAGCAACACCGCCATCATCGTCGTAACCATCATCATCATCATCATCATCATCATCATCATCACCACCATCGTCATCATCATCATCATCATTATCATCATCATCATCATCATCATCATCATCATCACCATCACCATCATCTTCATCATCAGCAGCAGCATCTTCACCAATACCACCACCGCCACCCTCACCACCACCATTACCATAACCATAAGCAACACCACCACTACCAACAGCACCATCCTCATCGTCATAAGCAGCAGCACCATTATAATCATCTTCATCGCCCCCGCAACCCGCTCCACATTCATCATCATGTTCATCATCATCATCATCATCGTTATCAAAATGTGATGCATTTACATGTATATTTTGTGATGCATTAGTAAATTCATGTTCACACGGGTACTTAAAAATTCCAATCTAGTGGCGTTTATGGAACTAAGAATGACAAACGTCACGTGAATATGGGAACAGAGTTGTAGTCGCACAGCACAATGCAAGTTGCTGTTTTTTTCCTTTGTATCTCGTGGTCGCTAATTCAGCGGCTGCCATTACTAACTTCGTCTCACCGTGCCACTTGCTCATCTGCGTCTCCAAGATTGTGACAAAGTATGAGAGGCAACAGGATTCTGTGCCAATACTGTAAGAAAAAGTCGGGATGGTCAATGATGCAGCCCATTTCCCAGATCTATCTCACTGTTAGAGAGGCGTTGCTAAATTGGATGTCGATGTTGTTGATGCATTATATTTTGCAAATATTAGAATTATTATTAATAAACTTATTACTCTTTATTGTTAATAGCTTCATATTTTCAGCATTTTTATTGTCGCATAAATTTATTATTAAGATTAATACCATACTTGGTCAATGAAGTGAAAATAAAATGGATGCTTACTGTACGTTTCACATTTAGGTCCGGTGTATCCATGTGGACATAGGCAATTCCCATTAGGCAGCTTGCATGTACCGCCATTTTTGCACGGATTGGGAGAGCAAGGATTAACTGAAAAGTAAGAGGGCTGACACAGTTTCATTACGCTAAATAGCATTATCACCAAACCCAACGCCATCATCGTCGTAACCATCATCATCAGCAGCAGCAGCAGCATCTTCACCAATACCACCACCGCCACCCTCACACCACCATTACAATAACCATAAGAAACACCACCACTACCTACAGCACCATCCTCATCGTCATAAGTAGCAGCATCATCATAATCATCTTCATCACCACCGCAACCACCACCACATTCATCATCATGATCATCATCATTATGAAAATGTGATGCATTTACATGTACAAACTGTGATGCATTAGTAAATTCATGTTCACACGGGTACTTAAAAATTCCAATCTAGTGGCGTTTATGGAGCTAAGAATGAAAAACGTCACGTAAATATGGGAACAGAGTTGTAGCTGCACAGCACAGTGCAAGTTGCTGTATTTTGGCTTTATATCTCGTGGTCGCTAATTCAGCGGCTGCCATTACTAACTTCGTCTCACCGTGCCACTTGCTCATCTGCGTTTCCAAGATTGTGACAAAGTATGAGGGGCAACAGGATTCTGTGCCAATACTGTAAGAAAAAGGCGGGATGGTCAATGATGCAACCCATTTCCCAGTTCTATCTCACTGTTGGAGAGGCGTTGCTAAATTGGATGTCGATGTTGTTGATGCATTATATTTTGCAAATATAAGAATTATTTTTAATAAACTTATTACTCTTTATTGTTAATAGTTTCATATTTTCAGCATTTTTATTGTCGCATAAATTTATTATTAAGATTAATACCATACTTGGTCAATGAAGTGAAAATAAACTGGATGCTTACTGTACGTTTCACATCTAGGTCCGGTGTATCCATGTGGACATAGGCAATTCCCATTAGGCAGCTTGCACGTACCGCCATTTTTGCACGGATTGGGGGAGCAAGGGTTAACTGAAAAGAAAGAGGACTGACACAGTTTAATTACGCTAAATATCGTTATCACCAAAACCACCGCCATCATCGTCGTCACCATCATCATCATCAGCAGCAGCAGCAGCAGCAACAGTAGCATCTTCACCAATACCACCACCGACAGCCAAACCACCACCATTACCATAACAATCAGCAACACCGCCATCATCGTCGTAACCATCATCATCATCATCATCATCATCATCATCATGACCATCGTCATCATCATCATCATCATCATTATCATCATCATCATAATCATCACCATCACCTTCATCATCAGCAGCAGCAACTTCACCAATACCACCACCGCCACCCTCACCACCACCATTACCATAACCATAAGCAACACCACCACTACCAACAGCACCATCCTCATCGTCATAAGCAGCAACACCATTATAATCATCTTCATCGCTTCCGCAACCCGAACCACATTCATCATCATGTTCATCATCATCATCATCATCGTTATCAAAATGTGATGCATTTACATGTATATTTTGTGATGCATTAGTAAATTCATGTTCACACGGGTACCACCACCGACTTCCAAACCACCACCATTACCATAACAATCAGCAACACCGCCATCATCGTCGTAACCATCATCATCATCATCATCATCATCATCACCATCGTCATCATCATCATCATCATCATCATTATCATCATCATCATCATCATCATCATCATCATCATCATCATCTTCATCATCAGCAGCAGCAACTTCACCAATACCACCACCGCCACCCTCACCACCACCATTACCATAACCATAAGCAACACCACCACTACCAACAGCACCATCCTCATCGTCATAAGCAGCAGCACCATTATAATCATCTTCATCGCCTCCGCAACCCGAACCACGTTCATCATCATGTTCATCATCATCATCATCATCATCGTTATCAAAATGTGATGCATTTACATCTATATTTTGTGATGCATTAGTAAATTCATGTTCACACGGGTACTTAAAAATTCCAATCTAGTGGCGTTTATGGAGCTAAGAATGACAAACGTCACGTAAATATGGGAACAGAGTTGTAGTTGCACAGCACAATGCAAGTTGCTGTATTTTTCCTTTGTATCTCGTGGTCGCTAATTCAGCGGCTGCCATTACTAACTTCGTCTCACCGTGCCACTTGCTCATTTGCGTCTCCAAGATTGTGACAAAGTATGAGGGACAAAAGGATTCTGTGCCAATACCGCAAGAAAAAGGCGGGATGGTCAATGATGCAACCCATTTCCCAGTTCTATCTCTCTGTTGGAGAGGCGTTGCTAAATTGAATGTCGATGATGTTGATGCATTATATATTGCAAATATTAGAATTATTATTAATAAACTTATTACTCTTTATTGTTAATAGTTTCATATTTTCAGTATTTTTATTGTCACATTTATTATTAAGATTAATACCATATTAGTCAATAAAGTGAAATAAAACTGGAAGCTTACTGTACGTTTCACATCTAGGTCCGGTGTATCCATGTGGACATAGGCAATTCCCATTAGGCAGCTTGCATGTACCGCCATTTTTGCACGGATTGGAAGAGCAAGGATTAACTGAAAAGTAAGAGGACTGACACAGTTTAATTACGCTAAATATCGTTATCACCAAAACCACCGCCATCATCGTGGTCACCATCATCATCATCATCAGCAGCAGCAGCAGCAACAGTAGCATCTTCACAAATACCACCACCGCCACCCAAACCACCACCATTACCATAACAATCAGCAACACCACCACTACCAACATCCTCATCGTCATAAGCAGCAGCAGCACCATTATAATCATCTTCATCGCCCCCGCAACCCGCACCACATTCATCATCATGTTCATCATCATCATCATCGTTATCAAAATGTGATGCATTTACATGTATATTTTGTGATGCATTAGTAAATTTATGTTCACACGAGTACTTAAAAATTCCAATCTAGTGGCGTTTATGGAACTAAGAATGACAAACGTCACGTGAATATGGGAACAGAGTTGTAGTTGCACATCACCGTGCAAGTTGCTGTATTTTGGCTTTGTATCTCGTGGTCGCTAATTCAGCGGCTGCCATTACTAACTTCGTCTCACCGTGCCACTTGCTCATCTGCGTCTCCAAGATTGTGACAAAGTATGAGGGACAACAGGATTCTGTGCCAATACTGTAAGAAAAAGGCGGGATGGTCAATGATGCAACCCATTTCCCAGTTCTATCTCACTGTTGGAGAGGCGTTGCTAAATTGGATGTCGATGTTGTTGATGCATTATATTTTGCAAATATAAGAATTATTATTAATAAACTTATTACTCTTTATTGTTAATAGTTTCATATTTTCAGCATTTTTATTGTCGCATAAATTTATTATTAAGATTAATACCATACTTGGTCAATGAAGTGAAAATAAACTGGACGCTTACTGTACGTTTCACATCTAGGTCCGGTGTATCCATGTGGACATAGGCAATTCCCATTAGGCAGCTTGCACGTACCGCCATTTTTGCACGGATTGGGGGAGCAAGGATTAACTGAAAAGTAAGAGGACTGACACAGTTTAATAACGCTAAATATCGTTATCACCAAAACCACCGCCATCATCGTCGTCACCATCATCATCATCAGCAGCAGCAGCAACAGTAGCATCTTCACCAATACCACCACCGCCACCCAAACCACCACCATTACCATAACAATCAGCAACACCGCCATCATCGTCGTAACCATCATCATAATCATCATCATCATCATCATCACCATCGTCATCATCATCATCATTATCATCATCATCATCATCACCATCATCATCATCAGCAGCAGCAGCAACTTCACCAATACCACCACCGCCACCCTCACCACCACCATTACCATAACAATCAGCAACACCACCACTACCAACAGCACCATCCTCATCGTCATAAGCAGCAGCACCATTATAATCATCTTCATCGCCCCTGCAACCCCCACCACATTCATCATCATGTTCATCATCATCATCATCATCATCATCGTTATCAAAATGTGATGCATTTACATGTATATTTTGTGATGCATTAGTAAATTCATGTTCACACGGGTACTTAAAAATTCCAATCTAGTGGCGTTTATGGAGCTAAGAATGACAAACGTCACGTAAATATGGGAACAGAGTTGTAGTTGCACAGCACAATGCAAGTTTCTGTATTTTTCCTTTGTATCTCGTGGTCGCTAATTCAGCGGCTGCCATTACTAACTTCGTCTCACCGTGCCACTTGCTCATTTGCGTCTCCAAGATTGTGACAAAGTATGAGGGACAAAAGGATTCTGTGCCAATACCGCAAGAAAAAGGCGGGATGGTCAATGATGCATCCAGTGTATCCATGTGGACATAAGCAATTCCCATTAGGCAGCTTGCATGTACCGCCATTTTTGCACGGATTGGGGGAGCAAGGATTAACTGAAAAGTAAGAGGACTGACACAGTTTAATTACGCTAAATATCGTTATCACCAAAACCACCGCCATCATCGTCGTCACCATCATCATCATCAGCAGCAGATGCAGCAGCACCAGCAACAGTAGCATCTTCACCAATACCACCACCAACACCCAAACCACCACCATTACCATAACAATCAGCAACACCGCCATCATCGTCGTAACCATCATCATCATCATCATCATTATCATCATCATCATCACCATCATCTTCATCATCAGCAGCTGCAACTTCACCAATACCACCCCCGCCACCCTCACCACCACCATTACCATAACCATAAGCAACACCACCACTACCAACAGCACCATCCTCATCGTCATAAGCAGCAGCACCATTATAATCATCTTCATCGCCCCCGCAACCCGCACCACATTCATCATCATGTTCATCATCATCATCATCATCGTTATCAAAATGTGATGCATTTACATGTATATTTTGTGATGCATTAGTAAATTCATGTTCACACGGGTACTTAAAAATTCCAATCTAGTGGCGTTTATGGAACTAAGAATGACAAACGTCACGTGAATATGGGAACAGAGTTGTAGTTGCACAGCACAATGCAAGTTGCTGTATTTTGGCTTTGTATCTCGTGGTCGCTAATTCAGCGGCTGCCATTACTAACTTCGTCTCACCGTGCCACTTGCTCATCTGCGTCTCCAAGATTGTGACAAAGTATGAGGGGCAACAGGATTCTGTACCAATACTGTAAAAAAAGGCGGGATGGTCAATGATGCAGCCCATTTCCCAGATCTATCTCACTGTTGGAGAGGCGTTGCTAAATTGGATGTCGATGTTGTTGATGCATTATATTTTGCAAATATTAGAATTATTATTAATAAACTTATTACTCTTTATTGTTAATAGCTTCATATTTTCAGCATTTTTATTGTCGCATAAATTTATTATTAAGATTAATACCATACTTGGTCAATGAAGTGAAAATAAAATGGATGCTTACTGTACGTTTCACATTTAGGTCCGGTGTATCCATGTGGACATAGGCAATTCCCATTAGGCAGCTTGCATGTACCGCCATTTTTGCACGGATTGGAAGAGCAAGGATTAACTGAAAAGTAAGAGGACTGACACAGTTTCATTACGCTAAATAGCATTATCACCAAAACCACCGCCATCATCGTCGTAACCATCATCATCATCAGCAGCAGCAGCAGCAGCAGCGTCTTCACCAATACCACCACCGCCACCCTCACCACCACCATTACCATAACCATAAGCAACACCACCACTACCTACAGTACCATCCTCATCGTCATAAGCAGCAGCATCATCATAATCATCTTCATCACCACCGCAACCACCACCACACTCATCATCATGATCGTCATCATCATCAGCATCATTATGAAAATGTGATGCATTTACATGTACAAATTGTGATGCATTTGTATCTCGTGGTCGCTAATTCAGCGGCTGCCATTACTAACTTCGTCTCACCGTGCCACTTGCTCATCTGCGTCACCGACTCGAGGTTTAAAAAAATCACAAAGATAATGAATTTTAGGACTACGTTCGTGTTTTAAATTCGAAGTGGATTCAACGATGCGCGAACCAGTGATATTAGAAGTAAAATTATATATTTTCATTAACGAGAATAAGAACGAAAATTGGAAATTATTTTGAGAACGAGAATTGAATTAGAACTGAAGTTGGCCTCCGAGAACTGAAATATGAATAGAAATAGAAATTATTTTCAGAACGAAAATTATTAGGCTACACTTTGATGATTTATGTGATTCGTTGCCTATGGAAGTCAGACTTCTGTATAAGTCAGACACTCAATTTCCTATAACCTTGAGATTGGCAATATTCGGGTATGGCTGTGCAAGAGTTGTGATCTTGTTCAAATTCCGGTGTACCCGCGGTTTACTTAGTAGATCTTTAGGCAATTCGCCTGATATTCCCCTCCTTGACATATCCCTCATACATAT
The DNA here is from genome assembly GCA_949752735.1 of Lumbricus terrestris. Lineage (NCBI taxonomy): Eukaryota > Metazoa > Annelida > Clitellata > Crassiclitellata > Lumbricidae > Lumbricus > Lumbricus terrestris. The sequence goes on along the minus strand of OX457043.1, from coordinate 11,505,826 downwards.
TGCCATAACTAAGTATTTTGTTTGCCTTGTGATCACTCAAACAAAGGGTCCTCGCAGGCTAAGTTTAAGTCACAAGATTGTCAGTCTAGCAACCTGCTATAAATTAATGTGACGGATGGCTGGACACCACTGACCACTGGGCGTAGGTAGTTAATTGATGCACCGTAGGTCTATTAGCCTGTATGTGGTTACGGGGGAAGGGGGAGGCTGAATATTTGAACATGAGCCTAAAACGGTGTTGTGGTCCAATTTAATAGTGGGCCTTATAGGGTTACCTTCAGATCAGCCGGGATCTACAATGAGGTGTTATGGATAAATTTGAACAGACTCGGAGTCAGAATGTTAAAGACGAGAAAAAACATATTACAATTGGTCCATGACAATTTTACATATGCATATTATTTGTATTGTGTAAGATAGTTTAACTGAATGAACGACCGAATGAATGAGTGAATTGCGAATGATTTGATGGATGAATGAAAGTGAAATTATCCAATCGATGCATAGGAACCGGAAAAGTCCAAAGGTATTAAAATCTTAAAAGGTTCGATTTGAATCATTCGTCCATGATGACGACAACAGATGTATCTATGAATCCAATATTTAAGAAAAATACACAATACACAATACCGTGGACCCCCGGGGGTGGCGGAGTGGCGCGTGGGGAGGGCGACGAGGCAACGACCCGCATAGATGGTCGTGGTGCGGCGTGTAGTACGTATCCTGCATGGCTCGATGAAGGTGTAGTATATTGTCCGCAACACAGTTCGCTCTGAGAAGAGAATATCTGGAAGATTCCGTCGGCAGAGTCCACATGAAGAAATGCTCCTGCTCCCTTCAGAGTCGGTCGAGCATCGTTCTGACCCCGCTCGTCGTATCGGGCGCACAGGCTTCGGATCCTAGACCGTTCGAACGCGGTGTCTCGACAACCGGCCAATTGACGTTAGACCCGCGGTCCGTAGACGAGTTGTCGTTCGACGAGATTTCTGTTGATCGCTCGAACACCCGTCGTTCTTCGTTCCCTCCTCTCTCCCGTCCCGACTTCCACTTTTTTCCTTTAGCTCCTTTTTTGAAATCACGCAGACATGTCCCACTCCGCGCGTTCTCCAACGGTCGCGCCCCTTTCTCGCGAGCCCAGACTCGACTGCCCTCTCCAGTTCGGCCGCTAGTATATGTATCGTTGTCGAGGTTCCATCCAGTTGCCTTCTCCTCCCCCACGCCCAATGGGTGGGCCACTCCGCCCAGGGTGGATGGGGAGGGTATACGACTCTCCTTCCCCGCGCCCAGGTCGTCGAGGTTGTCCGCTTTCCTCGAGCCTCCGAGGTCACTCGTGTCGTGAGAAACAGGAGAGAGAGTGCACCACTCCGCCCAAGGTGATGGGGAGGGGTAGCATACTCCGCCAGAATATAATATATACATACATACAGTGCATACATGCATAATGGTTTCTATATATATATATATATACGAAAAGTGTTCAACTCTACAACAATGACTCCCCTTCTTTCGAAGATTTGGTAACAAATCTCGCCGAGTTGATACCTTACTTCGTATATGAGACTTGAGTACGAATAAGTTAATCATATTATCAACATTTATTATAGGCATTTAGAATCCAGTTGAAGAGGAATGCTGCTCATGCCTAATGTACATACTTCCTCAGTGTGTGGCCTTGGCACTTTGTTTATTTTCCAATGCCGAACGGATATATTATTCTCTTAACCTATTATGCTATATATATAGGTCTTAGTCTATAGCAGCATTCTGTTTCACCTATAGAATCTAGTTTGTACGTAGGCCTGTACCAGTTAAACGTTAATAAAGTCCAGAGCAGTGCCAAACCCTTTCTTTCTTCGACTAAGATCTATGCACTCCCTTTCTGTCAACTTTTATTTACCTACGATATCATGAGCCACTTAATTTTCCAAATCCTATTCACCATGTCAAGCTTATTGTCCTGGCTACTACAAGAAAGCTTGCTCGTCTTAAATGAGACCAGAAACCACCTTCTTCTCATGTTCAATAACATCTCACTTGTCCTTAACATCTGTACCTCTTTAATTCCTTTATTTTATTAACTCTCTTGACTAAACATTTGACCCCTTTCTTCTAGGACCTTTCTGCCACCTCCCTGCCGTATAATAACATGGCACTTCTTTTCGCCTGTCAAAACCTTCCTTCTTCCTCCAGCTCAGTACATCTTCACTCCTAAACCCGTCATCGAAATTATCTATGTGTTTGCTCTCAGGTTCACCCACCGCCTTAGTAGGTCCATCTACTATTCTGTAAGTTTTCCATTCCACCCCATCATCGCCTCTCTTAGACTCCGAAACTCTCATCCTCGAGTTTAGCCATGTCTTTCTTACCCATGGTCCATTATTCCAATTTTTCCCACGACCACACATTCTTAATTCATTTTGCGCCTGTGCTCTTAAACATGATCCTGGGTTCGGCCGTCGCCATTCTAAGCAGTCTCCTCTGTCTCTTATCCTATCATTACGCCCAACATCAGCATGCTTATCTCTCCAATTTGTCGCGTTATACATCCTATAGCCGCGTCTATCACTCGCCCTATATCCTTCCCCACTTCTCTCTGTGTTGGTTTCATTCCCTGCGTACGCTGGTATGTTGGGACCAGCCCGTGTCGGGTGGAGGGATGCACCCTTAATGTTTCCTATGAGCAGGTCGGCCGCAGGATTATTCATGCATAGGGCCAGCGTCCTACCCTGAAAGAAAGGTGATACTATATCCACTTCTGCTTCTGGACAGCTAACCTCGGTCCCGTCCGCTAGCCTACAGGTCCTCGATCTCCCGGTTAGCCTGGTGGGGTCGATTAGCGATTTTCTCACTATGACCGTTGTACAGCCAGAATCCCTAATGCAGTCGACCCGTCTATTGCCTAGCAGGGCCCTGAATCTGAGCATCCCGCCTCCTGCCTGATATACCTCAAAGACCGCTTGGCCACCGGCTGGGACATCTGGTCTATGACAGAATTTTATACATTGTGAACAGCCTGCTCTGTTGTGGGCTACGCATAAGGCGTAGGCAACGCCGTTGGGCCCTTGCGGCTCCGCCTCGTTATTAGTGCCCCCTTCTCCTTCCCTTACATCCTGCATCACGGATGCCGTGTGGGGATCTCCCCCGCAACTCTGCTGATGTGGGGATGGATTGTCTGTTTGTGTGTCGCCCTGTTGCTGCCTCTTGAAGGCGTAGCCGCATCGTGATGCTATGTGAAAGGGACTATAGCAAGTCCAGCAGAGCCTCTGACCTGGTCCCGCCCTTTGCTGCTGCCTGATGACCGGTCTCCTCTGGCCCAGCTGCTCGCGCTCTACTTGATCTAATGCCGCCGTCTGTCGCTGTCGGTCAAACGTTTCCTCATTTGAATATCAACCTCCACTGTCGTCTTCCTTGTGGGCGTCTATGAAACTCTGGGCTAATTGTGTTATCTTCACAATTCTCTTTTCCGCACGTTCCTTTATGTAAACTGATACCTCCAGAGGCAAAGCAGACAAAACCCTTTCTCTGAGAATGACTTCCTTCACTGCCTCGTATGATTGTTCCACCCCTTCCAGGTCAAGCCAACGAGCCCAGTACCCGTCTATTCTGGCTAGAAACTGGGGAATTGTTTCTGCTGTCTCGAGCTTAGCGCCATAGAATCGTTTTCTGAAGCCTTCTGCGTTCAGCTGGTATCTGTCAAGAAGAGCATGTTTCAATGCTGTGTAATCATTTGCCTGCTCTGCGCTTAGCCGCGAATAAACTTCAAGCGCCTGGCCAGTTAGCAAAGAAGACAAATGCAATGGTCTCCGTTCCACCATCCAATCCATGCTATCAGCGTACCGTTCGAATCGCGTCAAATAAGAATCGATATTGTCACGATTCTCATCGAATGGCGGTAGTTTAGGCAGCTTACCTCCTCTGCCTGAGATCCTAGCCCTTTCATAAGAGCCACTGCTATTGTTATGGGCCTCGTCTTCGAATTCTTCACGGTCCCGTGCGATGACCGATGCTTTTAACTTTAACACTTCCAACTCGTGTCTGCGGACCGACTCTCTTTCTGCTTCTTGCCTTTCTCTTTCCCTTTCTTCTCTTTCCCTTCCCTTTTCCCTTTCTATTCTCTGTATTTCCATTTCTCTTTCTTCTCTTTCCCTCTCCTTATCTCTTTCTTCTCTCTCTTTTTCTTGCGCTCCGAGGGCCAGCCGGCGTTCTTCTCGCGCCGCAGCCTGCTGTTCGCCAACGAAAATTCTTAGCTCATCACCTGCAAGACCTAATTCCTTACATGCCGCCGTTAAGGCAGAAATCTCCATGCTAAAATTCACAGATGCAATGAGACTGACAAAATGCGACTATTCAATTCACCCTCTTACTCACTTCAAGACAAACCGATAATCTTCTAAATTCCTAAGTCTACTATAATCAGTCACAGAAACTTATCCTAACAGGATCAAAATAATATTCTCAGTGCCCTATAAGAACTGACCGTCTACACCAGCCTGAATCCTACTCTCGCTTGATTTGAGATCAATTAAACGTTGTCACCTCGAATCCCGACTATGAGGTAAAAGGACCCAGCCGCAATTAAAAGGATCACAAACATAAATATCACTCAGTCAGTCGTATGAAGTAGATCTTCACGAGGAAGCACCTCAATGGAATTAACCACCAGCAGCCAGAACAATAAATTAATTAATGATCCCGGCTGGACGACCAAATGCAGTGACGTGGGCCCTCTCCTGGCAGGCTCGCCAATTGTTGTGGTCCAATTTAATAGTGGGCCTTATAGGGTTACCTTCAGACCAGCCGGGATCTACAATGAGGTGTTATGGATAAATTTGAACAGACTCGGAGTCAGAATGTTAAAGACGAGAAAAAACATATTACAATTGGTCCATGACAATTTTACATATGCATATTATTTGTATTGTGTAAGATAGTTTAACTGAATGAACGACCGAATGAATGAGTGAATTGCGAATGATTTGATGGATGAATGAAAGTGAAATTATCCAATCGATGCATAGGAACCGGAAAAGTCCAAAGGTATTAAAATCTTAAAAGGTTCGATTTGAATCATTCGTCCATGATGACGACAACAGATGTATCTATGAATCCAATATTTAAGAAAAATACACAATACACAATACCGTGGACCCCGGGGGTGGCGGAGTGGCGCGTGGGGAGGGCGACGAGGCAACGACCCGCATAGATGGTCGTGGTGCGGCGTGTAGTACGTATCCTGCATGGCTCGATGAAGGTGTAGTATATTGTCCGCAACACAGTTCGCTCTGAGAAGAGAATATCTGGAAGATTCCGTCGGCAGAGTCCACATGAAGAAATGCTCCTGCTCCCTTCAGAGTCGGTCGAGCATCGTTCTGACCCCGCTCGTCGTATCGGGCGCACAGGCTTAGGATCCTAGACCGTTCGAACGCGGTGTCTCGACAACCGGCCAATTGACGTTAGACCCGCGGTCCGTAGACGAGTTGTCGTTCGACGAGATTTCTGTTGATCGCTCGAACACCCGTCGTTCTTCGTTCCCTCCTCTCTCCCGTCCCGACTTCCACTTTTTTCCTTTAGCTCCTTTTTTGAAATCACGCAGACATGTCCCACTCCGCGCGTTCTCCAACGGTCGCGCCCCTTTCTCGCGAGCCCAGACTCGACTGCCCTCTCCAGTTCGGCCGCTAGTATATGTATCGTTGTCGAGGTTCCATCCAGTTGCCTTCTCCTCCCCCACGCCCAATGGGTGGGCCACTCCGCCCAGGGTGGATGGGGAGGGTATACGACTCTCCTTCCCCGCGCCCAGGTCGTCGAGGTTGTCCGCTTTCCTCGAGCCTCCGAGGTCACTCGTGTCGTGAGAAACAGGAGAGAGAGTGCACCACTCCGCCCAAGGTGATGGGGAGGGGTAGCATACTCCGCCAGAATATAATATATACATACACACAGTGCATACATGCATAATGGTTTCTATATATATATATATATATATATATATATATATATATGCGAAAAGTGTTCAACTCTACAACAAACGGATTGTTTCAGAACTTAAATTAGAACTGAAATTATTTCAGAACTTAAATTAGAACTGAATTAGGAATTATTTTCACAATAGGAATAGAATTAGAACTGAAATTGGAGCCTTAGAACTGAATTAGAACTGAAATTGGGAATTATTGCAAGAACTGAAATATCACTGGCGCGAACTGCTTAGAAGTTGACTAAAGATTTCGAAGATTGAAACAGGAGAGCTGCACTTAACATCAGATCATAATAATTATGTGCTCACCACTCCCTAATCCTGTCTTCTAGACTATCCGGCTCATATAATTTCGACCTGACAACATCCAGCAGAATACGGCCATTTGATTAATATTATACACGTCAATTAACGTATGGCATGAGGTGCCCATCGCGCAAAACAGCGCTGTGGCAGTTCTGTAATTGTAATTGTAATCCAGACATTTTATATAGCATCGTCGGTAGCAATCTACTTCTAGGATACTTTACACACAATGTCATAATACAAAACTGTCAAAGTTCAGCATGAAAGTTCTGTTCAATCCTAAGATTCCATTGCGGGCTGCTGGTTTAAACTAGACACTGCTAATTAGAATGGACTTACTCGGCGTTTCGCAGTGTTTTCCTGTATATCCATGAGGGCAGGTGCACTTGTAAGTTTTTTCGTGAGGTGTGCACGTTCCACTGTGCTGACATGGATTACAGTCACACGGATTGCCTGAACAAGTTAGATGAAGAAAACACAAATACGCCGTAGATTTTATTTATTTATTCATTTTTTTAATTTATTTATCCATTTCTATAGCGCTTCTTCAAGCTCCCTACTCAGAGGCGCTCCCGACTACAAAGCGGGCACTGCATCGAAGTTTCACGCCGAAGCGCCAAAGCAACTGCAAGTGAAGGATTTGCTCAAGGTCTCTACACGGCGACTTGAGGTGAATTCGAAACTTCCTGCTTCAAGGCAACGACGCCACCACTACACCACTGGGCCCCACATTCATTATCGCGGCCCGGGTTCAAGCCTCGCTCAGGGCAAAAAATTACTTTAATTTTCTGTTAGCTGCCAGTGGCGCTTTCTGTTGTGTTGTTTGCCTCGGGTCTGTTGAAAATAAGATCGCCCGTCCCACTCCTGGCTTGGCCGTACCAGGAGCGCTCCAGCACTTAGGTTATTAGTGTTAAGCTACCTAGCCTGTTGTGTAGCCGACCTGCCTGTCGTGCGAGGCTGGCCGTATTTCGCATGACTTGTATCTGTCGTCTAATCATTCTGCGGTCTGTGAGATTGAATGTTAATAAACGAAGACTATTATATCAGAAAATTTTGCCGCCCCCTCGGAAATCTCTGTATCCGCCCTTGTACACGCTGCCATTTCCCCGGGAGGTGAGTATACACTGTATACCCGCGTATACCCTTGAGTACAGCCCTGCCTAAGGGGCGCCATATAAACCCTCGTAGTGAATGAATGGGGAGGTGGTTCAGTATGGGGAGTTGGTTCAGTATGGGGAGGTGGTTCAGTATGGGGAGTTGGTTCAATACGTCCACGTCGTCTCTCCTGGGCAACGGGACGAAGTCCCGGCTAAATCCGAACCATGTAGGAAGGATAGACCTGATCAGTCACCTTTTTACCCTTGATCGTAAAACTTAAATATGGAAAGCAAAACATTCTAGCTTCCATAGATGAGCGGCTTTTGCGCGCTAGAGCATAGCCAAGGCCATAAGTCAAGTCAAGTGAATGAATTAAACATTTACGGTTTTTGATTTGCACATTAGCCTATACGTTTAAACGCGTATGCCTTGAGAAAATAAACAAATGCTAGCAGCAGTTGCTCTTTTAAAAGATGTGACGTCGCATATCAGAAGCAGGAGTGGATACAGAAATTTTCGAAGGGGGCCAACATTTTCGGTGATCTTTGCCAGAAAATCTGATGACCCTATTTAGTCGTTTGGTCGAAATGTCTGAAAAATATACCAGTTTTTCAATGTTAAACAACTGATGACTTTTTTAGTCATCAGTCTTCCTGGGTCGAAGTAATTTCTGCAAGCAATAATAATTAGGCCTATAGGCTACTATGACCTTTCTAGGAGCCTACTTTACTCTCCCGCTGCATTGATTTAATGGCTTTTTGAAACGAAATGGGGGGACCATGTCCATGCACTTTATAAATGGGGGACATGACCGGATTGGCCCCTTGATCCGCCCTTGGTTATACTAGTCATGTTCTAAAAATCTAAACAGTAGAATGGTGAACATTCGTCGTCATGTTATTCTTAGTCTACCTTTTATTTCGCAGTTCTGTCCATGGAATCCAGGATTGCAGATGCACTTGTAGGAGCTGCCGTGAACTTCGCATTCTCCGCCGTATCCGCACGGATTCGAATCGCACGGACCCTCTGCAGAACGGAAATAAATTCCACGAAAGATATAGGCCTAGACTAAGTCGGATGACGAACTATCATCCGGCACAGAGTCTATGCAATAATTATTATTTTTCGCGTAATTATTCAGGCACGCAGCAGGCTGTATCGACTTCAGTGCTAAATGCATCATGGCGTGATTATTTTGTAGCATGATCAATCATTGTGATATCTATCTATCTATCTATATATGTAATTTATATAGCGCCCTTCAAGGAGTCTACTCAGAGGCGCTCCCGACCCAAGCCCGGTCAAAAAGAAAAGTCTTGAGCAATCTATAGAAAGAGCCAGACATGTTCCGAGGGTGGGAACGCAGGTTAGAGGGAAGGTCATTCCAAGCGGAAGGTCCAGTGACCGAAAATGCCTTTTTCTGTCCAGTGGCAGTGCGGGCATAAGGACATGATGATGATTGACGTATGGTCGAGACAGAACAGAAGAAGACATTTCAAACTAGTCAATTGACCATTAGAACTTGTTTGAGAAGTTCATCTGTATCTAACTGTGTCCAACACGATCATTATTTTGCGTGTAAAACTTGTCATGAACTGACTATCCGGTTCATAAACGAGGCGTAAATCTATGACCAAGTGAACTGTATAATTTACTAATTTTTATTCTAAGTTGCCTACATTTTGAATTGCCATTCCTCGCGGCACTGCAAACAAGTTTATGGCTATGGTAGGTCCATATTTTTTAAATAAGCCGCCAAGCTGTTTCCGTGTTGAACTTCTTGATCTTTCTGTGCCTCTTTTCAGCAAGCGTTTGATAGCCTACCATTCTCCTTGATTGTGGTTTGATGCTGTCAGGTCGGGAGCGCCTCTGAGGCGTTTGTCTTAAAGTGATGCTATATACATACATATTACAATTACAATAATTATAGCATTCTGTGTTTGATTTAATGCTGCAGATTTTCTCACTGTCATCGTCGCATTTCCCTCCTCCTGCCTCTTTACATCCGCTAACACATTGAGGCGCACACGCTGAAAGAAATAAATGAATTAATTAATTATTAATGAATCAATCAATCAATCAACTTTATTTTCATCATAGACCATCGATTATTTGCAGCAGCATGATTGACAACAACAGGATGGTAACGAGGAAGACCCTACGGGATGAATAAGCTTACTCCGCTAAAAGGAACAGCTATTTTTTGCTAGTGCTACGATTAGGATATATGTGGTTAGGCGGCTGACAGCATGAATTGAAACTCTTTCAAATAACACATGTAGGCCTACATGACTTGTTACAGCCTAATGGCAAGTCATAAAACGACAGAAAGTGACAACGAAACAGGAACTTAACTAATAAAAAATCAGTCATAGTGCTATGCACAAATGGTTTATTTTTCTATAAAATTAAGCATAATTTTCTGCACGTTTTGACACTAGAAATCAATCAAAATGTTTAATAAATAGCTTAACACTTTTGAACCAACCTTTGGACTCTGTAATGAACAATGGGACTACTAAGAAAATGCCAACAGAGAATTCATTGTTTTCAAAAGATCTAGAGATTTTATCACTAATATTTATAAGAGGCATAAAGGCAGGTCGACCCGGGAAAAAACCATATTAATTTTGTAGGGAATTAAAAAGTTATCGAGCCTGTCGAGCGCAATTTTTTCAAATATTTGACACCAAACTCGGACTCCTTCTAAGCGCATATCAAAGTTTGTCAAACTGAATTTTTAACCGTGCTGGGGTCCGGAGCGATCCTGTCGCCTAAAAGGGGCGTTATATAAATTCTCGTATTGAATGAATGAATGAATTAATTAATTAATGCTGAAGCTAAGTCTTAGGTGTGCTGCAGTGGCGGCGCCAGAAGCTAGGGGGCTAAACCCCCCCCCAAATGATCAGGTTTTTCCACAGGGAAAATGAAATATTTTCAAGGGATTTCGACTAAGCCCCCCTAAAAAGCCATCAGGTTTCTTGGGACAGGGAAAATAAAATATTTTCACAAGATTTAAACCAAAATGACAAAAACGGTCGTCAGTTTTGGGTCTGGAAAATTGAAATAATTATGTCATCTTGAGATTGAGATTTAAACTGAATGACTAAAAAAGGTCGTCAGAAATTTTGGCAAATGAAAACTGGACAATTTCCTCCACGATTCGTCCGCCTCAACTTCTGGACCAAGTCTTCACCCATGGGCTTCGGCCCCCCCCCCCAAGCTGAAATCCTGGCACCGCCACTGCGTGCTGGCATGTGTGTTGCTGCAAACGTACCGACGCATTTCTGATTGTGCGTCAAACCGTATCCTTTATCACATGGACCATCGCATTTGCCGCATCCAGTCGTTTGGCAACCAGCGGCACAGTGCGGAGAACAGGCTAGAATAAACAGAAAATCCAGAACAAGCAATCTTAATTATTGTAATCGTATTTGTAAACTCCATATTTAAAAGTATTACTCTAAACTAATTAAGCACTGTGTAGTAGTAAACTAAATAATAAATAATAAACAGATGAATATAATAAACAAATGATAAATTAATAAGTGAATAAATATAATTAATAAATAGGCCTATATAATAAATAATAAACTAAATAAACGCTGGATTATTCAGGAGCACTGCGGCGTGTCGGAGTAGTCGACAGAGAGCAGATATGTAAAGTAATTAATGAATATAGGCCTACTAATGTTGTAGATTATTGTTATGAAGATTATGAAGATACGAGACTCGCATATAAATTAATGCTCATTGACACCCTATGAAAGCAGAAGTTGTCGTAGAAATCACAAAATCTTTTTGCTTTTAACTTTGATTTGTATTTGTTGTGCATCTATGTCGTGTTACAGTAGGCCCCTAAGGCGTTTTCATAGGTTCATTAGTAGAGCATAAAATTTGTAGCCTACCGCAGGATATAGGAAAAAAGTCTCGATGCGAATATCAACTGTAGATGAACTGTGAATTGTAATTGACACACTCGGCTTCAAACACATTTCGTTTACAATTAACATTATCAGTGTCTTTGGCTAATGTGTCAAAGTATAATTGCTGAATAGGGGGATATATATGATGAGTCTGAACTTAGACTCAAATGTGTTTCTAAAAGCACGGAAGTGTGTCATGCATAGCATATATGCTTTGCTGTCAGAGGTTTTTATATTTTAGCGAATCTCATGATTGTGCAACTGTGTTAACAAGAAACAGTGTAAAGACTAGTAAATCTATCTGATGAAACGCTATGCAACTACTACAAGAAGAGCAAAATATCCTTTGCAACTCAAGTTGTTAATGCAGTGATGGCATACTCCCGTTGCAGTGATCTCCACACCAGCCAGAATGGCATTTGCAGCGGTAACCATGTTTGGTGCCGGGAAAGTTGATGCAATCGCCGTGGGTTCCACAGAGATCTGGATGATCCTTACATGGATTGGCAGCTAAAATGGAAAGACCAACAACAGAAACATTTCTGCAACAATAAAAATCCGATCGATTCACTTCAATAACAATGAGCATCGCTCTATTAATGCATTTACTGAGACATTCTCACCTTGTCACCTTGTTCCGTCAGTTCCTGAAACCCTAGCGATCGCCATGGTCATTGGTCAGCCCTCTCCACGAATTATGATTTCCAGCCGCATCCCTCAGTTCCTCCAAGCTCATCCTTGTTACCTCATGTATTTCTTCAGTCCACTAACCTTCTTGGACGTCATCTCTTCCTTGCTCCCTCTCCGCAGGCCAGCATCATCTCCTCTTCCAGACCGTTTGCACGCGTGACATGTCCAAAGTACGCCATCTTCTGTCGTGTCGCTCTCTGCCTTAGTGATATAATATTATTTCCTCTTGATTGTCCTATCTCTTGTTATATGGATTCATTTCTTCTTTTCTCGGTCCATGGGGTTCTTACCATTCTCCTCCATATCCACATTTCGTAACCATCGATTTTCTTTTCCAAGGCCTTTGTTTTTGTCCAGGTCTCGCATCCATGTAGCACCACTGGGAATATCATTGCCTTTACCATTCTTGTCTTTGTCATCAGGCTCACATGAGATATTCCAGTAAGTCACACATAGTATGCTACATGTATGCTGCCATAGCCTACATGCGATGCACGAGTTTCTATGCTAGATAGGTTCAAGGGTGCGGCACTCGGTGTCATTTATAGCTTCTTATAAAGCTAATGCGTGCCATTCGCATTAATTTTTGCAGACGTCAATAGGTAAGTTTACAGTTTATGTTTGCTATGCAATCGCTAATGAGTGCATTAGATATATTAATTATTATGTAAATATATTAATTATTATGTGGGTCTTAATGAGTTGCGCAATGATGGAGAGTCAATGCACTCACTGAGCACACTGCCTGTGTCACGAAATAGAGTATCCCCCGTATTAATTGTATCCCCCCAAATTAAAAAAGTCGAAAAAACCGCTTCCGTGAATTTTTTTGGCAAAAATTAATTTTTATCTGCTTTGTTTTGAACAATGACACTAACAGGTATGTTTACTACTAATAGATAATTTGTTTTGCCCTGTTTTAGAGCACTTAAAACATTTAAAACACTTCAGGACACTCAGAGTCACTAAATAAATTCGAGTTGCCTTTATCTGAGCATTGCTTAGGACGCTTAAAACAATTAGAGTCACTTTAAATTTTGATTACAGTATAAAAAAATTTATTTGCGCATTTTTAAAAAAAAGGGATAGAATGGTTTATCCCCCCGGATAGTATAGACCGGTTAAATCCATCCGGGGGATAGATTAATTCATCCCCCTGATAGCTTTCAGAGGGGATACTCCGTTTCGTGTCACCTGCACAGTTTAAGTGTAAGCTCGTCCAAAGGCTAATTGATCTATAGCCTGATTAACTGTTGAGCTGCGACGTAGGCCTACTGGACAACGAAATCCGGAACCTAAAATCCAACTAAATTCATCGCATAATTGTTATATTTTAATGCATGCAGATATCTATGTATGCAATGCCATGCATGTCTTGTATGCCTACCAGTATGCAGGGGCGGATCCAGGGGAGGACATATCCGGCCATAGTCCCCCATTTAGAAAATTCCTTATTTGTTACCAGCTATTTTTGCCGGGAAAGTGGACGTGGCTCCCTCCCATTGAGTTTCGTAGGACCCTCCCATGAGATTCGTACAGGCTTTCAGTAATACAACAATATAAGCTTAGCCTTATAGTGGGTAAAGGTGAGAAAGGAGATGAAAGAGTGTAAAAGGGAGAAAAAGTAGTGTGTGACTAAAAACAAAAGGTCATCAACTATTTTGGCGGACAAAATGGTATCTTTTTCTGGCATTTTCTTTCACCAAATGACTAAAAAGAAGGTCGTCAGATTTTACGGCGACGAACATTTTTTTAGACCCAAGATTTTACGGCCAAAGACCACAGCAAATCTTTTAAGACCAAGACCAAAAAGTTTGCCCCCCCCTTCCAAAATTTCTGTATCCGCCCCTGCCAGTACGAGTGTTCCACTAATTATGCGACTGTCTACACGCGACGAATAATACAGGGGCAACATAGGCTATGTATTATCTTTTTGCCAATGTTCATCTGTGTCATAATATGCATGCAATGTATATAAACTTATTAAATACTTATCATATATTTATAATAATATGTATGTACATATAATTATGTATTGTATTGTATTTTTGCATGCATGTCCTGTATTTGTACATGTGTGTAATGTGTGGATCAGCGGTTCTCAAACTTTATTTTTTTTTGTACCCCATGCAAGCAAAAGAATTGAAATATGACGTACCCCAGCAAAGTCAGATCAGTAAACAAAATGCCATTGCGAAGTCCCCTTGCAATGACAACTAAATGTCCTTTTATCATAGGTGACATCGTGCATTAGAGTCATATAGGGAGTAAAATTAAAGTAGATAATTATATGCCTACACGGTGAACGGGAAAAACCGAACCTCTCCTATTGCTACGATTATTTGTGTAATGGTTTGTATATTTTTTAATAAAAATATGGCGGAACTTCTAGTTTAAAGGACAATAATCAGATAACTATCATTTGTTAGCTATATAATGTGTGTTATAAATTTCTTCCTTCGACCTCAACACACGCACAAAGATGGGCTCGCCACTGACTTATTGCTGAATCGATTACAGCTTGATCAAATTCGTCCCATCCCTGTATTATACGCTGACGCAGTTCTTCCACATAGCGTTCCTTTTCTTGTAAACTTTTCTTGCATCATCACAGACCAGATTTTACAGTCCACGGGATTGAGGTCTAGGTTATTTGAAATGTATCAAGTTTGCAGGATAGCGCATCAACAACTGCCTTGATCGCTCAAGCCGTGCCTGCTAACTGACCTCCGTTAGGTCAGTCGCTGTAGGCTACGCTCCTTTAAACATTTTAAATGACTTCAAATTTCAACTGGATTAGCGTGTAATAATAAAAACTAGTTAAGTCTAGAGTAGAGAATAAAAATAGGTCTATTCTCAATAATATTTTTACATGTTTGGTGTAAATTTCTATATTTATTGTACAGATTCGGTTTTTTCGTTCACTGTGTACATGTATATATATTATATATATATATATATAATCATGTAATCATATCAACAAAAGGAGAAATTAGTCTATAACCCTGTAAGAAAGAGCTAACCTATAATGTTATAGTGCTTTTGGCTTGGTTTGACTACCACAGCTTTAAAATATCTGGTTTAATATTTGTCAATTTCAAACGCAAATTTAGGGTATATTTGTTTTTTATAGCAAAAATAGTTTTAAAACCAGTTTCACAGAGATATGACTAGCTGAAAGGAATCATAAATTTTAAAGCTCGACCAGAAATTGATCTTTCGGCCAATTGCTCCACCATTTGAGTTCTATATTCGTTGACGATCTCAGGCTTTTATTTCTTTCAACCATTTTAATTTATACATATATATTGTTTCAAAATGAGAGTAAAAGGCTTTAACATAAATAATAACACTATAATAGTGTGTGAGTCCAATTTTATGTTGTAAAAGAAATAAATGACGATGCTGTTGATATTGAAACGTTAAAAATCATTGCTAATAAAAAAAATGGACACAAAGTTCATAAACTCGAAGAAAATTTATATTTCTTGAATTATTCGCGCACCCCTTACCGGCGCCTGGCGTACCCCACGGGTGCGCGTACCACAGTTTGAGAACCCATGGTGTAGATCCTATATTATATTATATTATATTATATTATATTATATTATATTATATTATATTATATTATATTATACATGTGCGATCTCCTTCGGTCGCTCCTTTGTTTCCCCCAAAGTCAAGACCAAGCTCTGCCTATGATACTAAGTAGAGCATATGAATGTAAGTAGAGTCAGAGTCATAGACTGTGGCCAAGCAAGTCTTAGTCATAAACTGTAATCAAGCAAGTCTTAGTCTGTAATGATGCAAGGTGAAGCATGATACGTCTCAATTGTCTTGAAACTTGACTGCCTGAAATGTTTATCAAATGCGCTATAAAAAATTTACAGCTTAAACCATTTTCAAGATATTAGCGTAATTTACCTTGACACCGTGAGTCCATTAAGGTTCTGAGGGTGTACCATACCTGCGGGTGTGCCCGTGGATCGGGTACGGGTCGGGTACGCATTTCACGGGTTGGGTCGGGTACGGGTAGGGTCATCACGGGTACCGCGCCAAAGTGAAATATTATGGCTACATAATAGTGAAAAATGCACTGGCATGATACTCACGAGTAGCGGTCCTGTGTCCTGGGAGTGTAGGACATTTCTCCTCTGGACAAAACCTCCCGGACAAAAACCCCCGGAGAATTTCCCCTGACTTAGCCTAGGTCATTAACACCCCCTAGACAATTCTCCCGTTTGCTGCGCATAGCGTATTTCTGTAGGTATTATTTGCTCAAACTTACACCAATTATCTAGTTCGCGGTGTTGGCTGCTGAGTGAACTAGTTAGTGTCGTAGGCTACCCGTAAACACCTGCCATTCAAGCGTGAACTTATAGCTTGTCAGTGTCGTTCAGCCACTCCAATATGAAGCTAATACCTGTTGGTGTAATTTTGGACAGTATGAATCCTTGTCATCAATCCAGCTTCCATTTAGGCAAAAATTCGTTTCATCCAGCTTCTATTTAAATAGCAATTATTTTGTATCCATCGAGCCCCAATTTAAGCAAGAGTATTTTCATCAATCCAGCTCCAATTTAAGCAAGAATATTTTCATCAATCCGGCTTTCATTTAAGTAGAAAATATTTTGTATCAATCAGGCTTTTATTTAGCGAGAAATCTTTTCATCAATCCAACTTGCGCACTTAGGACCGCCGTTTTATAGTAATACCACTTAGATCTAAATGCAATATGTTCTACCCTGGGGAGGAAATTGTCCGGGGGTTTGTCCGGGGGCTTTGTCCGGGGGTTTTGTCCAGAGGGAATGTTCGTGCCCCGTGTCCGGGTACGGGTCGGAAAAAATGCGGTACCCGCAGACAACTAGTGTCCATATAAATTAATTTTTTTCATCGGATGATGGTTATTGTATTATCATTATTCTCAAAGAAATTCTGAGCTGAATTGATGAATGAAATCCAACGAGACGGAAGTAATGAAACGTACATATGTTGCAGTTCTCTCCTTTATATCCTTTATCACATTTGCATTCATAGTCGGTCTTGTCCTTGATGGGGCAACATTCTCCGTGTTCGCAAGGATTAGGAACGCATGGATGTTTGGCTGAAGAAGAGACAGAAGGACGTACTTACTTCAGTATGTATCTATAGTATCAAAGAACTCTTTAACATTTGTAATGTGATGTAGGCCTAAATCTCCGAGAATTTCTCAGCACCCACAAAACCCACGTCAGGGGTCCAACTTATTCACCGGCGATATATAAAATCAAGTCTGCAATAGCCAGAGTTATCCTGTTAATTCCGGTGTAAAGGTTTTAAATTACCCCGTTTCAAGTTACCCTCGGTAGCCTATTCTGAAACCGGTTTCAGATTACCCCGGGGTTAATATTAAATCGGTTTCAAATTATACCCGTACGTTCACGTTACCCCCTCTCTTACTTGCCTAACGCGACAAGTTCTTTTGCTTGCAACGCATAGTAGGCCAAAAATGAAGTTGTATTGATGAAAATAGTGCTTGTAAATTATTAGACAACATTTGGTAAAACGAAATAATTTCCATCCGAAATAGAAGATGCATTGATTAAATAATTCCATTTGAAATAGAAGCTGGACCGATAAAAACAATTCTTTTTTAAAAATACAAGTGGAACTGATGAGAAAGGCTCCTCCTTAAATAGAAGTGGGATTGATTGGAACGAACTCTTGATGACGGAAGTCGTATTCATGTTTTTCAAGTGCAATAGAAACTAGATTGACGATAGCGCGCTAGAGAGATGGAAGTTGGATTGATGAAATAATCGCTTAATAAAATGACGTTGTTTTTTTTAGCTCTAATAGAAGCTGGATTGATTAAAAGAATTTTCTTACTTTATTCTTTTTGGTACTTTATTCTCTTTCTATTTATGTGGTACAGAGGTAATTTTCAAAACTTTTGATCACTTTTGTAAATAAACAGACAGCACATCAATGCACACGATTTAACCGGAAGTCCGTGTTTTAACTAGATGGCAATGTGGCGCCACCTATAGATGCCATTTTTATACAGAGTCCCCCATTGCATGTCAGAACTTACGCAGTTCGCACGTCGTTCCGCACTTGTCGGCGGGACATATGCAAATGTAGGTGTCGCCGGAACCTTGTCGTTGGCATGTCCCTCCGTTTTTACACGGAATCCGCGCACATGGATCTTCGCCTGTTTCCAGAAGCAAAGCATTAGCGGAAGAATTCTTGTCACAATACATTTTCTATGAATGCTTTCAGTTTTTAGAAAGCGAAGAGCATTTTTTTTATAGCCTACCATCACTGTAAAGTATCGACTGTACGACAGTGCATTATGGTGCTAGCACAACTTGGCTGATCCGGGCGCTTAATAAAAATTACTTAGGCTATGAAGCTTGTCCAGTAACCTGTTCGTCACTAGCCTAAAATGCTGCTGAATGAATGAACTTTGTTTATTGCACACACACACACACACACAAATCAAACAGTATAGCCTAAACGTGACTCAACAAACAAGAGTGCAATAGGAATCAGGAAAAGCTAACAGCTTATACAACCATAGACTCCTAGCTCCAAGACTATTTTTAGTGCAAGTCAATATTAATACTTAATTAATACTTAATTAATTAATTAGAACATAACTGAAAGTAATAGGGATAAACATACAACGAAGAGAACGAAGACTTAGCTAGCGTACTGCTAAGCAAATCCCAGAAATTTCCCAGTGCCCCACGTGGCCCACCTTAGGGAACCATCGCAATGAAAGTAAAGTGGTGCCACTAGTGGCGCACAGTGGACCAGTTATGAGCATATGCGCAGTGTTTAATCTAGACATCTCCAGGGGAAGTCCCCCAGAATTTACTTCCCCAGAAAATTTGACAAAATAATGATAGTTTTATTTGCTGCGTCTTCCTGTTGTATGTCAGTGAACAACTTAAGCTTACTCAAGAAGTGAAACGAGTGAAACGAGTATAACGATATAACACTTACCAGCTGAGACGCTTGCGACGCTGACTGAAAACATTAAATTCTTTACTGTAAGCCTGCAAGTTTTCATTGTTAAAACATCAGGAATTTGTTTATTATAACTACACGCATGTGCTAACTGCATAAAGTAACACTGAGGCTAGTTGATCAGTTAGATAGTTGTGTAAGCGAGACTTCTGTCGGGTATTTGCCTTGAACGACGCTGCATAGGCCTACGTGTTTTTAAGGCCTAGACCTACGTCTAATTGAATAGGCCTACGTCTAGCTTCATGTATATTCCACATGCATTGGAAACGGATTATTATTAGTATTAAATTAATTATTAGCATTAGAAATGTAACTGCTGATTTATGGCTGAGTCGCAGTTGAGCAACTGCAATCAGATGTTTTTGGTGTTAGGCCTGTATGACGTAAGGCGACTGACTGAAGTGAACTATAACGACTATTAGGCCTATAACGTGGTGTAAAGTTAGCCTACTCCTTTGAGTCCTTTCTATTTGGAGCCTTAATATCTTACTGCATGCAAGAAGACGAAAGTGGGCCAAATATCGAACAAACCTTTAGTTACATTATGACTTTGAATATTTTTATTTATTTGAATCTAAAATCGACGCTTACCTAGAATAGTCAAGAGAAGCAGGTGAAGGAACTTGACCATGGCTTGAGAAAACATCGTCGGCAAAACGTCTAAATATAAAACCACAACACTGTTGCAAGATATATTCTGGAAATACGGACTTTTAGTATGTAGCAACACTGTGTAATTCATAGTTGTTAAAACCGTTTTTTCCGTTTTTTATTCTCTCCCTCGTTTTTTATTTTTCATATAGTTTTTATCGTTTTTTATATTTTTTATGTTACTTTATTTATTTATTTACTGTCTATTAATATTTCCGTTAATTTCATTTTTTTCTTATAGGCTATTCCATACGTTTTCACCGTAGGCCTACTCTCAAGGATTCAGCTACTGACTGTAGTGTCATTATGTATATGTTTAAGTCATCATTTGAGAAATACATGTAGGCCTAGTAGGTCCCTACAAGAAATGAAATTTGTAAGAGTTATTTTGATATAAAATTCTTGGGCCTATAATTAATATTCATAAGTAACAAGTTTAAATACAAATGTAAAATATATAATTTAGTACACATCTATGGTCTTTACTTCTGATTAGATTTTAATTGCGTTATGTCGATCAGCATGAACTTATGTGGACTTATGTTTACAATTTCAATTTGAAAAGATTTCACAACCTTTAATTTTACTGAATTTCCTATCAAACCAAAGTTATAAGAAAAAATAACTGGGGTAGATTAATGTTATTTATACCAATTAATTTTGGCCTAATAATGAAGTTGTGTTATTTGGAGATTAAGATAAAATTGCAAAAGCAAGGTTTTTAAACTTAAAATGAAGTTTCAGATGTAACAAAGGCAAATTATTTTCCGTTTCCGTTTTTTATCGTTTTTTTTCGTTTTTTTCCGTAGAAAACGACGTTTTTCCGCTTTTTATTTATTTTCATCGTTTTTTACATCTATGGTGTAACTTAACATGACTGGTGCCCGACCTTTTGGAACCAGCCTGCTAGCTCTGGATTATTAACCACTCATTCGTTCGATCATTCTTCGGGATAGGCTATGGTATGTTGCAGATTAACAGTACTGTGAACCACTGTCTACACTTGGTCACATACCGTTACGGACCCACGGTTTGAGTTAAATTTCTAATGGAAATGGTGGATCGGGTCACGAACGCAGCGTGGTGAATAACTTGGCTAGGCCTAGTGGTTTAGGTGAACTATGAAACCAGTTGCAATTGTGAATTCTTAGCTGACACCCTCTACAATTATAAGCTGTCTGCTAAAGACTAGTCTTGAATTATCAATATTCCACTACGTGACCATGCAACACGCTTGTTATGTTGGTTTGAGACTTGTGTAGTTATGTTCTCAAACGAGTGGGTCTGTTCGGGTTGGATTAGAATTATTTACGTTACAAGTCAGACTGGTTTCAATGGCCAACAGGTTGGTTCCTTAAATTTACCCAGCAACAACAACATCGTCTTCTGCAAAGATGACAACGAGTCCTTAAGGAATAAAAAATATTGCGAAACCACTTACAATGTGCTTGGCTGGTCTGCTGTCAGTTCGTAGACCAATCACGTTCAAAAAGAATTGCTTGCGACTTAACCTGCTAGTTGCAAGAGGTATCTGTAGCAACCGTACAACTAAGTCTGCAACTATTACGCTCGCATGAGACAACGTCTCATAAGTAGGCCTAATTGGCTAAAAACGACGATAACATTGATCGCATTTGCCATATTACAACACGCAGAAAATCGAATTCGCACTTAGCGTAAAACTGACATTATGCCTGAAATCGATTCCGCAATCTATCTTGTTGATTATGACTTCGCGACATTTCCGTTCATTAAATGTCAAGAAATTAAGTCTATTAGAAAGAAGAACTTTAAAACGTATAGCCTACGTGGAACAAGGTGTGCAACAGAAGGCGAGTTTAATGTTCAACTTGAATAAACGTTGACCTATTGGCAACTTCTAACAGCCAGCCGCATGAAATGGACTTAACCTATTACATTTATTGTTGGCTGTTCAATGTTCATGCCGCAAGTTCAATGTGAAACTCGATAACATCCTTTCTTCAATTTGTCAAAAACATCCGTGCAATAACCTTTCTATAGGTGGCGGTGACCTAACATAAAGTCGGACATCAGGTAAAGTCGGACAAAATTTTCGCCGACCTGCCACGCAGATGAGACTTCAATCACCAGGTGGCAGTTATCATAGATTGTATTTGCAGAGGGTCCATCTAATGATTAAAACTTCACAACTTCAAGGGATCGTTGCCTAAATTTTAAGATGTCGATTATTTTCGATGCATGTCGATTTCTAGAGTTTTAAAGGCTGACATAGTGAAACCCCTCATTCACTGCTAAGGGTTTATGACAAATTTAGCCTAATTGCTGAAGAAAAAGAGTTTCACATTTTTTTCATATAGATTACAGTACAATATATGTTCTGCGTAACTTGTTTGAGCCATATTGAATTAGTTTCATGGTTAAAACTGCAGTTGTTTGCTGTCCGACTTTGCCGAACAGGCTCTTGTCAAAGTCGGACAACAATATTAAACCCTGCTGTGAGTGACGTGTCCGACTTTGACAAAACTAGTTTCCCGCTAGTGCTTGATAGGCTATTTTCAATTTTTTTTCACGACATCTAGTCTAGTAGTAAAAAAGGCCTGAAATTGGCAAAAGGTTTTAAAAGAATAAAGAATAAAGAGAGACATTAAAGACCAAAGGAAACTGTTTTATGCGTAGCATTATGCCTATATAGGCTATGGCAATGTTAACGATCTTCATGACAATTGTAGAAAAATAGCATAAGTGTGGTTCAGACGTTGACATAGGCCCATGGGGAGTTGGGGAGGGGTTGTGCAATGATGACTCAACTAAGGGGTCATTAGAACGACTAAAGGGGGGTTGAATCCCCACATTTCAACCCCCACAGCACTTCTCACCCAGCCAGCTGTGCAATTAAAAAGGTCATCATCATCATAAGTTCTTAAAAATCCTATGGTCTAGGCTACAAAAAGAATGCACTATGGGGTCTCTGATGATTATTTTTACTTGTTAGGACTGTTTCATATAATTATTAGAAAAGTTCTTGTTCTTTTCGAATTTTTCATGGATCTAGATTTCATAGGCTGTCGCAGGCTTAGGTAGTCGAGTTTTATTTATGCCTAGTCTATTTGCCTGCTTTACAGTTAGGTTTTTCATGCTAGTCTTATGCTGGGCACCTAAGTGCGATCTTTTCAATAAATTTTAATGTAGGCAAGTACACTGACATTTGATTGACTTTACTTCAGTTATTTTCAATGTTCAATGTTATCTTACAGTTAAATTTTGCACAGATCTTGATGAGAATCGTTCAGTTTATCGATTGTCCGACTTTAACAAAATAAGGTCGAATCAACAAATTATTGTCCAGGTTTACCAACCAAGGTGTCCAGCTTTACCCGAAAAACAGAAAAGTCAAATTTCGTCACCTCGCTATACTTGGCACTCTCCTGATCGAGTTCATAATATAACATTGGCCAGGTTTAAATGAATGTATTAGTTGAATGAGATGATAAGCTATACAATAAACTTTACATCATCTAAATGTGACGCTGCGTTACGGAGTAACCTCGGTCAGAACAAAACGGTGTCCGACTTACCTGATACCACCCTAGGTGAAACTAGTAATGTCAGAAAGGAAATGGATCGATTTATTATTATTTATTGTTACCACTCAGTAAGAAACGACCGTTCACAAGTAGAGCTACATGAAGATATTCGCTTTGATTCTAAGAATATTTAGACAGCTGATTGTAATTTCGATGAAAAGAATCAAAAGATCATTCAACAAGTCAAATATTTATAGTTGCGTGATTGGTTATTGCAAAAATGATGTTCGCAATTACTGAACAACTTTCAGATCAATTAATTAAATAATTAATTAAGCAATAATTAATTAATCAATCCAATCAGAAGCTAGATATTAAGACGACGATCTGCACTGGTTTCCAAACGGCTCTTATTACACTTTCGTCGTACAAGGTTTGCATAAGGACCAGTGGTTTGTCATGGTCTGCGGTTTCAGTAGCGGCGCTGGGGGGGCTAAACCCAACCAAGGACTTTCCTAGTATCCTACTTTATTTTGGCGAAGGCCCAGAACCATAATACGCCATTCATATGCAGTTGAGAAATTCTACAGAATAAGCTCTGCCGCTAAGGTAATCTGTTGGCCTGCTATAATTATAGGACTGCGTAATTGCCCAAGAGTAATAATGTAGTCTTGAACACGATTTGAAGAGACAGCCCTTTAAGTAACTGAATTCAACCAGAATAATTAATTCAGCACAGATCAGTATACACGCATATACTTATAGGCAGGCCATATTATAATCATTGAACTATAGGCTAACATGTACGCAGATTACAGGGCCTGCTCTTCCTTACTGAATTGAAGAATTTCTGGTTAAGCAGTGTTACAGCAGGGATGGGCAAATTACAGGGCAACATGTAATTGAATTACAAATTACCAATTACTGGAGAAAATGTAATTGAATTACAAATTACAAATTACTTTTGACTCAGAGCCTCAAATTACAAATTACAAATTACGTAATTTCAATTACATCAATTACAAATTACTTTGGGGCTGAAATCATTGGAATAAAAAAACTCAGGCAGGAAGTGCATGCCTTTTTTTCTTATTTCTATGTGTATTATTATTTATTGTGTAAGAAAAATTAATGTCTATTTAAATGTCTTTAAGAAGCAACAGCTGTTCAAACAAAGCCGTCTGTTGGGCCTTACAGTCATGCCTGTAAAAACTAAAGAGCCTCTCTTCTATTGCAGACCAAGGAATGGCAGCATTAAATTGTATAAGCAATTTGTTAGCAGTTGGCTAGCAATGAGGCACTGCTAGTTCCATTTCTGTCAGCTTCTATATGCTGCCAGATTTCTAAATCGTTTTTGTTTCTGCTGGCTGACTTTCTGGTCACTGCACGCTGCACACTAAAACCATAAAGCTCTTCATCTTCCTCTCCTTCTTTATGACCACTTGATGCTCAATATTTTGTTCGCTGCTGGTGGCATTTCAGATATTGTCACTATATAGCAATAATATTCGTATATATTCTTTTACTTTGATCTGCAATTTGTGCAGGCAGCCAGCATAACTTAAAAATGGGTGAGTCACTGTTGCAAGGATCGCTTGATTCACCAAAGAATCTTAGCATAGTCACATCCAAAGTAATTTGATTTTGAGAAATGTAATTGAAATTACAAATTACAGGGGAAAATGTAATTGAATTACAAATTACAAATTACTTTGAATCAGAGCTGCAAATTACAAATTACCAATTACAATTGTAATTTAAATTACGTAATTTCAATTACTCAATTAAATTACTGCCCATCCCTGTGTTACAGTAGCCTATTTTGCTCATATACGCACAGCGGCAGCGTATTTTCTATTTTCGCCATCAGTTCTGCCGCCGTTCAAGCAAGCGGCAAGACGCAGTGGGTCATACAATGCGCGCGTCTGTTCTTTTCTGTATACAGACTGCTATTCCTAAAATGTATGCATAATAAAAGTCACAATGATAAAAACTACTGTGCCTAAGATGCATTCAGACATGAACGGCTTAAACAAATGAGTTGGACTGGCTACATCAACCTAATTGGGCTAATGATGTCCAAAATTAAATTTAAATCTGTTGGCCTGCTATAATTATAGGACTGCGTAATTGCCCAAGAGTAATAATGTAGTCTTGAACACGATTTGAAGAGACAGCCCTTTAAGTAACTGAATTCAACCAGAATAATTAATTCAGCACAGATCAGTATACACGCATATAATTATAAGCAGGTCATATTATAATCATTGAACTACAACATGTACGCAGATTACAGGGCCTGCACTCCCTTACTGAATTGAAGAATTTCTGGTTAAGCAGTGTTACAGTAATCTATTTTGCTCATCTACGCACTGTGCGCCTGTCTGTTCCTTTCTGTATACATGCTATTATTCCTAAAATGTATGCAATGAAAGTCACAATGATAAAAACTACTGTGTCTAAGATGCGTTCAGACATGAAGGCTTAGCAACAGTACTGTTAGACTATTATTAAGGTAATATTATTAATGAGCGACTCTATGGACATTTCAAAATACATTCCATGGCATATTAGGGCTACATTAATAATTGCAGTTCTTCAGTTGGCAGCGCTGTTTGATTGAATTTGAGACTTTGTTAGACTTTTCCTCTTGGAGTAGGCTAATTTCCTTCCAATGCACTCAATTAGCATCAAAATAAAGATCTCCAGTACTTCAGCGAGTGTCAACACGGACACTCCGATCCAGATTCCAAGCTGTCCTCCAATGTCGGAGACCAGCTGGGTAGCGGTGATTGCCGGTTTTTCCTTCGTTAGGAGAACGATGTTGCGTCTGAAACGTATTCGCTGATCTTTGAAAAATCCTGCAAGGCACGCTTAATGTCTTCAATTGTGCAATTTTCCTAGAATTCCTTCTTTCCCTTGGAAGAGAACATTTAGATAAATGCTTGCTCCCGAATTATTTCATGATACACGGAATCTCCGGCCATATCCTGCAAGGAAAGAGATCGGTAATTCCTGGAATGCCTCTCATCAATTCTACTTTAAGAATCAATCTGTTGACCTACTTGGATTGTGTAATTTCCCGTAATAATCATAGGTCTAAGCATCCTTTTGTAGAACTTTATGCGACAGCACTTTCTCCAGGAAATTAATGGTAAAACGTGGAGAAAGACTATATTATCTATGCTTTCTCATTCGGAATCATCCAGTAGGCCACTGCATGCTGGCGCCAACGGGTGGTAGGGTCTGCAGTGGGCATACCTGCTCAATGTCTGTGCACATCTTAAACAAAATAGTTACTATATCGCAATTATTATAGCCTACTCCTTCGGTTGCCTTGAGCTCTAAACAACAACTTTAGGCTTTTTCTTTGTGTATTTCTTTCTAAAGCAATTCTTCAGCACAGAAATAAAAAGCACAAGAACTTCGGCTAACGTTAGAACCGTCGTACCTATCCAAAAACCAAGTTGGCCACCAATGTCTGAGATTAGTTGCGTAAGAGTCATTGCGGGTTCTTCCGTTGTCAGAAAAACGTCGGCATCCGAAACGTAGACATTGATCTTTGAGAAATCCTTTAAGGCGCGCTTTATGTCTATCTTTGAATAATTTTTATAGAATTCCTTCTTTCCATCGGATGAAAACCTATCGATATATTTTTGCTCCACCATTATTTCATGAGCAACTGTATCTCCGTCAATGCCCTGAGATGGCCACTGTGACAGACTGTAAGCTACGTCGTAGAGAACCTCATTGCAAGATGGATGACATCCACACTGAGAAAGCAAGGTTGCATTGGCCATCACGCGATCCTTCACCTCATCCGCACATTTGATTTTCTCAAAGAGGCGTCGTAGAACTTCATCATTACAAGTGGGCTCTTCAGAGCTGTAGTATTTGAAACACTTGTGGAATTCAATCGTTCCGCTACATTTCTCGATCCTCTTACATTGATCCTCTTCACTGTTGTTCCGTTCACCTCCCAGATAGTTTTCCGTAAGGCATTCGTCATGCAGTTTCATTGCATTTGTCTTGTGCGTGGTATTCCTTCGCAGTGAGTCGTTTAAAGACATGATATAATAATCGAAATCGTCTGGTACAAGATCAGTATCAGTGGGTAATGTATTTTCGTAACAGTCACATTCTTTGTAGATGTGATTTTGAAGACAGACTTTTTCACAAGTCGTTCTCCTGTATGGTCCGACAAACTTTTGTTCCTCGTGATTTAGAAAAGGATACTTCTTGTTGCAATATCCATAGGGCTGACCAAGGCGTTTTCGCTTCCTTGGAGTTAGACTGAGAGTCGCCATATGTCCAGGAGGAATGTCATATCCTTCCGTCAAAGGAAGCGGTTTAGTTCCCGGAGGATGGATCACGACACGGACTCCTCCAGCTCCCGATAGTGCGCTGTCCTTAGCGTAGATACCAGGCATTCCTTCGAAGTCCGGGTTTTTCACTTCCTTCAGCATTCTTGTCCCTGCCAAAAGCATCACTGTAAATCCGTTTTCAATTCCCTCAAACAACGGGGTGGTATCATCGTCCTCAGACGAAGTGAACGTATAGCAGTTGAAGAAGTAGGGATCGAATATCTTCTTAAATTTGCAGGGTTTATTTCTGTATGTGCACTTTACGATGAACTCATCCTCTTGAACTCCGTTGTCCGACAACATATCAGTCGGTATATTAGCTGCCAATGTGGTACGCGAAAACATTTTGTCGTAGTAAACCTTCCATTCCGTTTCGCTGAGTGATGTGCTGTCATTCAGTACACGATAGTATTTATACATGGCTCCGATAAACGTATCGTTTAAATACATATTGACCTTATCTCCATGTGTTGAGTTCGGAAATGCAAGTGATGGTAGCCCTTCGCTCAATCTGTACACCGTGTAAAAGTCGAAGCTTCCCAGGTTGCAGAGCGTGATAGCTGGAAATGGAAATCCGACAGGCATTATTTCTGTCTTCAGCTTCCTTGGATATTCGAAATAGCTCTGGAGTACGAACGACATTTGTACTGTGAAGAAGATCCAGACTGTTATGCAGATGACGATCCAGACTGTACGTCGCGCTTTTGACTTCTTGTCTTTTAGTAACTTATAGCCTTTTGACATCTTCTTAGAGAAGTCCTTTGTACATTCCCAGCAATCCATGACTTTCAATGTACAATTCCTCACAGCCTTAATAAAAAAGAAACTGTATTTATTTTGTTATTTAGTTAGTCAACTTATGCAGCGCTGTTCAGGGATAAACTACAGAATTCAGCAGTTCTAATAAAGTCCACTTCCTGTGAGATCAGGGCATGCGGGGGTTGGGACGAGCGAGCAATGGAGGGACGAACGCAAAGGGCAGCAGCGCCGAACACGGAGGGATTTGGTCGGGGATGTTCCTCCGCCCCATTCTTGGATACTTTACTTTTCCACATTGCAATGGTAACATTTCAGGCTGTCACCTTTAAAAAGATTGCTGTGTTATTTCAGAGCTGATAAGAATGGTTTAAGACTTCACTAAATATAATGATAATAACAGTCGTTATTATTATTATAATTAGAACCTGCTGCATGTAGGCTGATATCTTAGTTAAAGTTGTAAAGGCCTAGGGTTATCCTTCAGACCATAATGACAACGTTTGGTCACCGTAAGCCTACTTTCGCCTGCCTTTGCCACTTTCTCCGACAAGCTAAGTTAGGGCGGGACGTATACAGTCAGAAGGATAAATCAAAATGGGTCCACTATAATTATAGCAACACAAGTATCTAACTGTAGACAGGCGATGAGAAAAAAATCAGGCAGACATCCAGACTGAGCCAGCCTTTCAGCTACACAGGCTATCCGATATACCGACATGATGTACATGTAGGTCAATGCATGCTCAAACTTTCTTCCAAGTCCTTCTTATTATATATCCATGTTACATGCACCCTTGGTGTGATCACTCCCAAAATTACCATCCTCGGCATTTCATAAATATGTCATTGAAGTAGTCTCTCACACAGGAGCTAAGTCTTAGGGGGAAGGAAGGGACAATATTTGTGTTGGTGACGGAGCTGCGTATATCCTCCCAATATTTTCGAAATATATCACAAATATCATTATAGATTTATACAGTGTTATCCAGTAAAATGATAGCTTAAAATGCTACAGTTACAGTGTGCAAATTCCTAAAATTATCAACAATGGGGAGTATTATATAGCCTATATACTCTCTGAAATATTAAAATTAGGGCTGTTGTTCGATTAAAAATTTTAATCGAAATTAATCGCGCGATTAATTTTTTTATTCGCAATTAACTGCAAATTAATCGCAATACAATCATTTCCTTCAAATATACTAATCTTACTATTTCTAAGGAACCTGAGGCATAAAATGTTAATGACTGAATGCATTCTTTCTATTGCAAACATATTTAATAACCTTTTTCTTAGGCCTATTGAATTTCTGCATTTAGTTTATTGAACTTTTTTGTATGACAGACAGAATTGAAACACTGTTCAAATCAGTCAACTGCTCAAAATCCGTTTATTTTTTTCATTTGAGCCACCTTTAATTAAAATAACATAGGCCTAAATGTGAAATTAGACAACCATTTTCTGACTATCAAGATTAATTATTTATTCAGCCAATTGTACAGGCAGACCAGTTTATTTGCATTGGTCGGTTAATTAACAATAGTAGGTCTACTATTGAACCTCATTAGCCTATTTAGTCACAATTTTCACAAGAGGTTGTGGTTCTGCCAAACCTCGTCTCAGTTGTCTTTCTGTAAACATTTATCATTTGAAACCTGAAATATATTGATCTTGCCATCTCATGGAGCTCAACAAACGTAGTCTGACGTCTGACGGAGTGAGGAAAGAGGAAACAACCTTAGTAGACGCTGCGATGCGGCCGAGGTCAACGACTCATCGTTGGCATTAACGCATGTTTTGGTTCACATGCAGGCGATAATTGAGCAAAGAATTGCTACGATAATACTCAAATTCTCTGTTGGAATATTTGCCAAATAATGTATCACTAGCTTTAAGTATGAGCCTTCCGTTTAAAAAGAGTTTTTCTGCCTCTGATTCTATTTTAATCGGATCTAATTAACGCGTACGATTAATGCGTTAACAATTTTAATCGCAATTTTTTTAACGCGTTAATCGCACGCGTTAACGCGATTAAATCAACAGCCCTAATTAAAATCATGATTATCAGCATTTAAAAAACAGTTTTATTCAGATGACAGCTCAGAATGGTCCCATTACTGTGTGGATATTAAAAAATGTAAACGATGGGGAGAGGCATTTATTGAAGTCTTAGAGTCTAAACCATATTTTTGGCATTAGATTTTTGAAATTTTTTGAAGACAGCCTAAAAGTTGCCATCACAATGTTGAAATGAAAATAAATTTAAAGAATGGGACGGGACACTTTTGAAGTTCTAAACCATGACTATCAGAACTGTAATGACGAACAATTTCCTCAAAAATGACAGCTTCGAATGCTGCCATTGCAGTTTGGAAATTAGAGAAGAAAATTTTAAAGTGGGAATGGCACATCCTTTTCCATAACCCCTAACCTGCTCGGCGCTCACGCCTTAGCAATTGTTCAACATTCGCTCGTTCGTTCCCCAAACCCAGGATCAAGTCTCCGTCCATGCTCTTACACACATTCTGGCTATCATTCATTCATTCATTCATTCAGAGCATTTATATAGCGCCCCTTCAAGAAACTACTCAGAGGCGCTCCCAGCCCAACCACGAACAAAGAAAAAAGACTTGAGCGACTTGTAGAACCTAGCCGGATGGACCACAAGTAGAGAGCGAAGCGTGACCGGAAGGTCGTTCCAGACAGTAGGCCCCACGACTGAGAAAGCACGGCGCTGCTTAATAGTCAAGCGAGCCCGCGGGACCAGAAGCTCACCCCTAGCCGAAGAGCGAAGTACACGACGCGCTGCAACGTCAGAGACTGGACAGCAAAGATCACGCAAGTATGACGGAGCACAGCCAAGGACACAGCGAGAGACTACAGCGGCAATGCGGTATGAGATCCGCTGGGACATAGGCAACCAGTGCAGCACATCACGCATATAGGCAGAGACAGGAGCAAATTTAGGAAGCCGCCCAACAAGGCGAGCAGCTGAGCGCAAGACGCGATCAAGTCGCCCCAGAACTCCAAGGGGAAGACCAGCAAGTAGGGAACAACAGTTGTCAATTCGACTTGTAACGAAGGCGTGGACAAGGACGACGACTGCTTCATGTGAAAGAGAGCGGGAGACCACTCGGAGCTGACGAAGCTGGTAATAGGCACTCCGCGCCACCAAGTTCACATGCTGGGACAGAGTGAGTTCAGAATCGAGGGTGAGTCCCAGGTCACGAACTGTGAGGGAAAAGGAGATATGAGGAAAGAGCAGAGCAAGTTGTGAG
The DNA here is from genome assembly GCA_949752735.1 of Lumbricus terrestris. Lineage (NCBI taxonomy): Eukaryota > Metazoa > Annelida > Clitellata > Crassiclitellata > Lumbricidae > Lumbricus > Lumbricus terrestris. The sequence goes on along the minus strand of OX457043.1, from coordinate 11,474,262 downwards.
AGGTCAATACCCTGGAGTTGCCTACGGCCACCCAACCAAATAAACTGTGTTTTGGATGGATTTAAGAGTAGCCGATTGGAGGCCATCCAGAGAGAGAGAGAGGACATCCATTTTCCTACACATCTGGCTGACAGCGGCCACCGCATCAGCCGAATAGGTATGGATGTAGGCTTGCACATCATCAGCAAACAGCTGGTGCAGAAGCCCTTGAGATGATAGTAAGGAGCAGATATCAGCAGTATAGAGAAGATACAGCAGCGGACCCAAGACAGAACCATGGGGCACCCCAAGAGGGGCAGGGACCCAAGCAGATCTGGACGACCCAAGAACTACACAGTTTGAGCGGTCAGATAGGAAGGACTTAAGCCAATCAAGAGGCTGGTCCACTAAGCCGAAAGAAGTGGAGAGGCGCTGCAGGAGAATTGAGTGGTCCACAGAGTCAAAGGCAGAGCTTACGTCAAAGAGAGCAAGAAGAGTGACTTGACCATAGTCAACTGCGCCATAGAAGTCAGACAAAAGTCGAAGCAGGAGAGTCTCCGTGGAATGATTCCGACGGAAACCCGACTGCTGCGACGGCATCAATTCATTTATATCCAAATAAATAATCAGCTGGTTGGCAACAATGCGTTCCAGTATCTTAGACAGAAATGTAACGTTGGCAATAGGGCGATAGTTTGCTGGATCAGTTTGATCCAGACCGTCACGCTTCAAAACAGGTAGAAGAACGGAGCGTTTCTGCGAGGCTGGAAGACACGCCTCACGGATCGAGGAGTTGCACAGGATAGTCAATAAATGCATAAATGATACCAGAGTTTGTAGTATATCATATTTCCCGCAGTCGTACCCTAAGCCAAGTCAAGTTGTGGTATAATAGCCAACATAATAGGCTACATTTTGGAATGCTAACAATTACAGTTTTCCAAAAGTATCATTTAGATCAGCGTTGCGGATACACTGGGAAAACTGCTGTTACACAATAATGGTGATAATAGATATCAGTTTCGATTAAAAATGTTATATTTTATGAAAAATTTTACCGTGGCTGAAAGATTTGATGTCTTGTGAAAATATCTTGCCATGTCTGCATAATTAGAGTTAAAAACATTACCATAACGGTTTTGATCTGTAATATGAATTTTTAAAAGCCGAACATTTTTAATATTCAAACTCCTAAAGAGTCACTCGAATGCCATAATATTGCTTCAGCTTCAGGAGACAAATACCTTACTATTGACTTTCCTGTGGCCAGTCCCATAATACGGCTTGCACACATAATTATGTCAATTGACCTAAAGTTCAATACAATTCGTTGTTGATTGGGTTCGTGCTCAAGTCGGGTGTCCGCATCAAAATTTAGTACATAGGCTACTGTGCAAGTGTGCATTAAACACCAACTTCTGACGGGCAGCCGTCTACACTGCGTTGGATATAACGCTACTGACCTTTTTGCTGGATGTAGCAGTACCACTTGTCCCGAACCCCGCTTCTCAGCTTGTCATGAAATAACAAGAGTGTAATCTTATCTATGTCATATTTCTTTGGAATGCAAAATAAGACATAAAATTACAGGCTGCAGATGTGAAGCGGATGGGTACGTGCCACAAATTACAGCACGTTCGCTGCTATCAGGTTGAAGGTCGATGATTTTCAACAGATTCACAATCAGCGAGGAGACTTGCCTTTGACCAGGATCTTTCCTTCCTTAGAAAATAGCCTATCGTTAAAGATATTGATAACACCTTAGCCAGGATCCTCAACTAAGATGAATTCTCCAAAAAATTGCAAGTCTTAAATAGATTTCTCAACCACAAGAGGTTTCTAGGCCTTCCAATGTGAGGGTTTATTTTTTTGCTGGTACTTGAAACTGCAAGTGTAGGCCTACTAGCAAAAGCAAAAGGAAAATTACGTGGTTTAGACGCAATTAAATTTTACTGTTGTCGTTAGCTATCCATAATTGATGCAGATATAATTATCACAACAATTAAATCACTGTTAAATTTTTAATTTAATATTATGATGTAATTGAATAGCAGGTTTGACGCTCAGCGTGCAAACAACGGGTTTGGTTAAATCGCATAAGCTTATGTTTAGATTATTTGGGTAGCTACGAAAAGCGCCTTCGTGAGATTCTTCTTAAGGCGATGCATACATGTACATGACGGTCATGAATATCGAGATATAATCACATAACTATGCAGTATGCATGCACACGGTAGCCGGTTGGTGAATGAAACAATTTCTCAGCACCAGCGGTGTTCTAACGCATGGTAGTCTACACTTCTAAACTTTGGAAAGAAAGAAAACTATCGCATACTTTTTTGCTGTATTGTATTGTAGGGTCTATTATATCATTGCTTTGACAATCGTTTTCAAATAATGACGGCAACAAAATCCATTACGCAATACGCATGCTTATAATATTATAATTATGCTACTTGCCTTTGTATTACACTCCCACCCCAGTTTCTTGTCATCAAGTATGATCTGCAAGATGATGTGGTCGGCGAAGGCTTTCATTGAAGCTGGCAGGAGATAAGGATTCAAAGTCGAGTTAAAAAGTGTCAAGGTCGATGGAGTTCATACGACGGTATGAGCTTTGGTGGTATGGGTGAGGATACTGAGTTTAGTGGAAATAGGATACAGGTTAATTCCCATCTGAGAATAGATGACAGGCTGGATAAGATAGATGTAATTCTAGGCTGAGTTCAAGAGTATGACCATACTTGTGAGGCGAGAAAGGAATAGCCTAATATAAGGGACGTTGGAAGGAAAGGAGCCTAATTATTTATTCACTTGAAAAATTCACAATTATCTTCCGAATGACAATTTGGTCACGAGTTTTATTGAAGCAATAAACATGTGTAGACCTACTTTCGTAATAGGCGATTCGTTAATCGTAACAGCCATCAATCGCTTCTCCTTCCCTTCTTATGTCAGTTGAAGTCATATCACAATTGTGTATGTATCGTAAAATCTCGTATGCAAATAACATGTAAGTTTCTCTTTTTCCATTGTATTCTTCCGTTTTCAGTATATTGCGCATAATTGAGATGACAGCCGTATTTATCAGCGCGCTCGATATCAAACCGAAAACAACGGATGGGTGTTTGTGTTTGTCTATCACCGCTCCCACACGAGCCCACAGACTCCAGGGGCCCACAGAGATTGTCAAATTGTTAATCTATCTTAATTAGTAATTCACATTCGTTTTTGACGTTGTGACCGCACTTGCATTAATTACTTTGTTAAATTACTTTGTTACTTTACTGACACTTGCTACAGTAACTGCTAACTGGGGAGCAAAAACTGCTGAACACCTAGGTCAACATTTTTTTTCGTCCCGAGTCATGATGGTCAAATTGCAAGATGACGTTAGTGTGTATGAACAATAAAGAAGAGCATCAGTTGGCCTAAAGGCTAATACAGTTTTAAGATGAAAACATGAAACGAATCATAAATACATCACATTTTATTTCGCTGATTCGCTTTCCTATAGGCTATGGCAAGCTCGTCGAGTGCGTCGCTTTTGATGTGTAAATTAATGCATATCATGGACCAGAACCACAGATGATTGACATTTCTCTGCTGAACAAAAGGCTAGGAAGAAAACTAAAATGCCGTGAAAATGTCTTAAGTAGGTCTACTATTACGGTAAATAATAAATGAAATGCATAAGTCTTGAACGAGATACGTTTTAAATTCGACTGAGAAATCACTGCAGTTGTAGACCTAATATTGTCAATTTATCGGTCTAATTCTTATATCATTCCCTTTTATTCTGTGAGTGAGTTGTCACCGTAGGTTATAAATCTGTTAATAGCGAATGTATTGATAAGTTTTGGTGATCTTGAGGCGTTCTTGCAAGTTGCAATCAAACCTTACACTGCCAAACAGGGGCCCATGAGGGAACTCTGCACACGGGCTCACAGGAGCCCATGAGGGAACTCTGCACACGGGCTCATGAAAAGCTAGCTACGCCACTGTGTCTTTCTAATAGAAATGTGTAATCAGATTGGGGTTAATGTTGGTCTGTCGTCTCCAGGTCAGTACTTTTGTCTGTTACTATTTAAACTATCTGTATAGAGTCAGTTAGGACTAGTTACATTATCTGGCAATATACATACTTCAGACATAGGCGTAACTGTTATAAGTTTGGGGGTCGCTCTCTGCTGTACTTAACGACTTTGAACGACCTGCAGGCTGTAAGCTAACATCACTACCGGGGGTATCACTTTCTGTCATTACTTAATTGTTAACTTTGATGGGCCTACATAGGCTGCATGTAGGCCTACTTGCCTGTTTGTCCTCGACTTCGCTATCACTTTCTGTTTTTGCTTGTTAACTTTATTGCTTGCCCGTTTGTCCATGATTTCGCTATCACTTTATGTTATTACTTTCTAACCTAATCACTTGCTTGCCTGTCTATATACTTCCTTGTTTAAAACACTTGCTTGCTTGTTTAGCTGTCAAACGTTTTAATACTTGTGATTATTACCGAGACAAGGTGAACACGGCTTCAACAAAAACTCACCAGGAGCTCTAATTTCGTCAGCTTAAACTATGTAACTGCTGGCTAATTGCCACGACGTAACGAAAGTTACAGAGCAGCAGGTAAGCCTGCTGCAAGTAGATCCCACTAGTTCAGAGTACTGTTGTCAAATTGCCATATCCAAAGCTACATTACAATATTCACGAATATTCATTGTTACATATCAGATCGACACTGTAAACCCCATTATTCATACACATTACTCTACACCTATCATGACGCACGAGCATGACGCTTTTCACTTTTGTAATCACTTTGTCAATATCTTTTACTAGGCGAATCCGGTCCAACCTATGTAGCAAAGAGTAATTTTAAGGCAAAGCTACAATACGTCTACGAGGTTCACCTCAAACGAAATTCACGAAGCAAGACGCGCACTTGAAATCGAGCGAGGAATCAGCGTTGAGGAGTGAAGCCCTACAACAAACAAATGGGGGTCCGTCTGACTGACAAAGCCTCTAGGAAGCTCTACGACAAGCGCAGCGAACGGGCTCCAGCGGCCAGGCGAGTCTGCAGCCACCGAGCAAGACTCCAGCAGGGGCGGAGACCTAGGAGGGACAGGGGGGACGTTCCCCCCCAATGAACGTGTTGGGGACGGCCCATGCATTTGTCTCCCCCCCCCCCAATCGTTGAGCGTCAAGACTAAAAAAAAGTCATCAACTTTTTTGGCGGAGAAAATAGAAATTTGTTTGAGATTTCGTCGGAGATTTCGTCGGCGAATGACTAAAAAAAGGTCATCAACACTCAGCCATTCGTCCATCAAAAAATCTCGAGTCTTTCCGTCCCTTCCAAGTCTCCGCCCGCCCGCCCGCCCAGGTCTCCGCCTATGGACTCCAGCGATGCTCCCCGACGAGCAAATGAAGTTCCAGCGAATCTCAAGCAAGCGTGGGAGACTTGCGTGCAGGTTAGCGAGCAGGGCTTTTTTAGCGTGCAGTTCTACACAAAATGTGCAGTTCTAAAGGTCATTGTCCTGCGAGTGGGAGTAATTTACCATGGAGTATGGGAAGGCAAAGAAATGGTTTGTGCAATTCTCAAAATTCCTTAAAAACAGCCCTGCTAGCGAGTCAAATGCACGACAAGCAATTGTCCAGGACGAAAGACTACCTTTAGCCAGCTAAATAGATGTTTTGGGGCTTGGAGAACCAATGAATTCAGTCAAACTTCAGCGGACATACCTAGGCCCTGTCCTGCAACCCCCGACCAACCAACAGTAAACTGTTGTCTTATTAGTCGCAATGCACTTTTGCGTAAAAACACTGAACCTACCTAGTGTAGGCTTGGTACACAAGGTGATTAATTTTTACATCATACTCCGCAACATAGGTCTACAAGAAATACAGTGCGACAATACCATACGACAATGCATTTACAAGCAGGTCTATTATACAATGGTGCATGAAACAATCGGCCTGCAGCCTGTCTACTTGACTTTACAAGCGGCTGCTACGTTACATTCGATCTTAAATCCCAGACTGGATACTGAAACACAATGAGCGTAAGTGATATTGTCCACGCTTAGATGAATATTATTATAATAGTTGTTTGATTTTGGTGTTGGCCTAAATATTGCAGACTGGTCAATGTGAGAAAAGTCCTTTATTTTTAAAAAATTTCCATTAACCCAGATCTTTGCCAGAGAAAATTATAAGATGTAACAATCACAGTAAGTCGATCTATCACCACTTTTAGCATATAGGTACATGATTTCTATTAGGTCATACCCGTTCTTGTTGCTTTCCAATCTGCATTTATCATATTGAATTTCTGAAATCCACATACATGGGCGTAGCCACCTCTTAGAAAGTGAGGTGGTTATAAAAGAAACGTAATGACTCGGAGTTTTGTTCACTACCCAACTCCTATTATACCCGAATTAAAACTCAACGGACTTGAGCAAACTGTGTGGGTCATATTAAATTTTCTCAGAGTGAGGTGGTTCAAACCGCCACAAAACACCCCGTGACAACGTCACAGTTCACATAAAAGGTTATAGGCTACCGCTAAATGAGATTGCTTGAGCCTTGAGAGCAAACCTCCGCAGCGGACCAACTATAGACAGGATTTCTGAAATGGTCTGGCGCTAGATGGATATGAGGAATTTCTGCTGCCCCACCTCTGGCGTGCAGCGACGATCTGCTCTCCGATCGGCTGATCAGACCGAACTCTTAGTCTCTCCCCGCGAACTGCTATTATGCAGCGGCGCTCTTTCTCAGTGACTGGCCGTATAGCCTGGAATGAGCGCGCTGTTGGGCTCCGCCTGGTGCTTAGAGGTCACACCATTATGTTCCCTTCTCACTTAAAGACTGCATCATTTAGCCGCGGTTGTACTGGGAGCGCTTCTGAATAGTTACCCTATTCATTAACTCAAACTCGACAAAAAAATTATCACTAACTCGTTTAAACACTGAAGAACAGACAAATTCATTTAAGTAATGATGATGATGATGATGACGACGACGACGACGACGACGATGACGATGACGATGACGATGACGATGACGATGATGATGATGATGATGATGATGATGATGATGATGATGATGATGATGATGATGATGATGATGATGATGGTGGTGGTGGGGATGATGATGATGATGATGATGATGATGATGATGATGATGATGATGATGATGATGATGATGATGATGATGATGATGATGATGATGATGATGATGATGATGATGATGATGGTGGTGGTGGGGATGATGATGATGATGATGATGATGATGATGATGATGATGATGATGATGATGATGATAATGATGACAACGACGACGACGACGACGGTGATGATATTAATAATTATAATAATAATAATAATTAATAATAATAATAATAATAATAATAAAAATAATAATAATAATAATAATAATAATAATAACTTATTGTAAACAGGAGTATTTCAACTAGACTGCGAATGACTTTGTCAGTTTCTTTGGGAAAAAAGTGTGTTATAATAAATAAATAAATAGATAAATAAATAAAATTTAAATTATAATAAACAATAAGACTGAAGCAAATAATCGGGTTCTAAATTTAGTTGGCTTAACTCTTTAGACTTGTCGTCCTAGGCCTAGCTTGGGTATTCGACCCGAGTCACAAATGTGCAATGAAAAATAATCAAATCAAGGTAACCGTTAATTCGATTTAATTCTAAGATGAGTCACGAGACACTGCTAACAATATATTTAACTATGGTATTAGTAGCAATTAAAATATCTGCAGACGTAATTTGGTCGGAAAATGAACTGATAGAGTTATTATTTCAATAGCGATTAACTACAGTTAACTAGCTAGTTAATTAACATTAACTATAATAAGGTACGATGATCAACATCAGTGTAAGCTTATAGTCTTAAAGCTACTTTTAAAGATCGCATTTCCGAAGATCAATCCACGTTCAGTAGTGTCAAGTTGTCATGCCAACTGAAAAGTAAAAAGTTCAAAATGCCATGAACTATTATTATTATTTATTTAAAATAGCTAATTACGGAAATTATCCGTCTGTTTTATTGCTGCTTCATTGGATTAAATACAAGTAGGCTACAAGGTGCAAGAGGTAGACCTAGATATTTTCAATAACTGAATATAATAAAATTACAAAATATTAATAAGCTACATATTTATTAGATATTGAAATGAAAAAGGAAAAACTACATTTCTCCAGCAGGTATAAAATAATAAGCAGTTAGAGGGATAGCATACCTGTGCTCGTTAGTTCCACTCTGGATGATCTTCCACTTCAGTGGACCTCAAATCGTCCCATCATCATCTTCACTTACATATTCAACTATGTCAAAAGAAATAATAGTAGGCCTATTTAAACCCCATCAGTTAACAGAAACGTTGGGTGACGGTTTGGGTTAGGTTAGAACTAAAAGAGTAGACCAATATTATTATGAATCGATGTGAATTTTTTTTAAATAGAGATGCGTGTGATGGCAAGATATCGGAACGCATAAAAAAGTCTGAAGTTCTACTGTCGTCGAGAAGTAAACTAGAGAAAGGCTTCTACTGTGCAAAGATGCAAAAGAACACATAATAGGAACGCTATTTCGATCAGAATGATTAGGTGTGATAAGGCCTAAAGTCAGTGGTTAAATTGATGCTAAAATTTTAACCTCTACGATAGAAGTGTAGTTCCGTGGTAGCGATAAAGAAACAGTTGATGAAGACAGTTACTGATAGCAAGGCACCAGCGTGTCAGATAGAACAGACAGTGAAACTGCCAACAAGCGGGTAGTTTTTAGCTCATGAAAAACAATTCTCTGCAACTTAGATGCATGTGACCTACATAAAAACTAAGCTGTTCATAGACTTAGGCCTACTTTGACAGTTCGTTCCGATAAACCCATGTGTAGGGGAAGACGGGGTAATTTCGGCCATGGGGTAAATTCGGCCAGGGTGATTTCAAGGAAACCAGTAGGCATAGGAAGATTTTAATGCTGCCATCTAGCGTACAATATCATATTAAGTATGTTTATTGAGATAGTTTTGCTTTTATGTGAGTATAATTTGCTAAAAGCCAAAAAAATGAGTTCGAGCATAACCCACTTATCCATACTGTGGCAGTAAAAGCTAAGAATTCAAGGTAATCTTGTTCAAATGTTAATTATTTGCTTTTTATTCTGCAAACCACTATATTTTTTGCCAATTTGGTTATCCAAATTCATGATAAAAAAATGCGGTCCATGCTCGTTAAAATTGTTTTGGAGGGTGGGTGGGTCGGGGTAAATTCGGCCATGTGATCGAATTTACCCCAAAGATGTTAGGAATGGTACATAGTGCCAATTTTAATCCAATAACTTCATATTTTGTACCAATATACCCAGTTTTAATTTAAAATATAACTATAACGCATCATTTCATACTCTATATTGGGGTTTTTTTTAAATTAGAAAAAAAAATTTTTTACAAATTATTATTATTTTTAAATTCTTTTAAAAAAATTAAAAACTCACAAACATACAACCAGGTATTTTCTAAATATCTGTGATGTGTAATTTCCGACTTAATGCTGGTTTCGGTGTGAAACGCCACATATATCTCATCTGGTTTGTTGTGAGGATCAAATTAATCGTGTTGGCCGAATTCACCCCGTATACTGGGGTAAAACCGGCCAAAAATTCACTTTACAAAAACATTTTTTTCCACAAATGTTTTCCTCTCTCCCAAAAAGTAACCTTACAGTATATTGTCTCTATCTTGCTTTATTCAGTTGTGATTTTATTTAATTTTAGCAGTCAACTCGTTTCAATTTATAACAAAAAAACGAAAAATGGCCGAAATTACCCCGGCTTCCCCTACATATACATGAGTAATCGAAAGCATTTCTCCGGTAGCAGCTCCCTCCGTTAAGACATGGGTTAGAACTGCACGGATTGCCTACTAAAAGAAACATAGCCACCGCTTTTGTATAAAGCGATTGGCAAAAGGGCCTCCATAGATGAAGTCCCGCAATTTTCGGTCATTTGTTTACCTCCCTCCCCCCCCCCCCCACTCCACCCCACACTCTCAACGAAAGAAAGAAAGACACACTCCAAAATATTGTCAAAAAGCTCCTGGGCTTTTAAAAGACTTTTTTGACTACACGCACAACCAGCAATTTGAGCATCGGCCTTATTGCTTAAGAGACGAAAATTTCCAAGTGAAAGTTTGAAACTATTAAAGACACTTGAAATCTTGTTGCAGAATAAGGCAGCATGGAGTGTATAATTAGGCCTATATTAATCACATGATATTGAAATATTCATTCAACAGACCGAAACGATATAATGGAATCGTTAGAATTAAACTTCCAATTTTTTCCGAGGATAGCCTGCCCCGCCATCAATTTAATTCACATAAAAGACATTGCTTTTGTGGTTCGGTTCTACACACAATATAGAGTTCCACGTGGATTTGATATGTGCAGTTGTAGAAACACTTCTGTGCAGCTAAAAAATAGGGAACGGTAAATACCCCGGATTAAGAATAATTTGCAATTGATAATGGGAAGGGAAGGAAAGAGGCTGTAGACCTACAATTGTAAAAAAATCCTCTAGAAAGCCCTCCAAAAGTCAATCATTAGGCCTAAAGAGTGGCCTTGAAACCATTCCTCGTAATTGGAATTTTCTTGACACTTACTTCGCGTCTCACAGTCTCGTCCGGTGAAGCCAGTCTTACATTCGCATTTGTAATCGTTTCCGTCTTGTGAGCAGATACCTTTATTACGACACGGCTGAGAGAAACACGGATCGACATCTAACATAAAGCAAAAACAGAACAAAAGGACTTATAAGAGCAACGCACATCGTTTGCTTCTCGTCAGGGCCGCTCTCATACGATTCGGCAGTTCGTGGTCTCAAGTGGCCTAGGTCATAGTCATTCATAATAGGCCTAGGCTCAGGGCTGTAATCAAGGGTATACGCGGGTATACGGCGTATACTCACCTCCGGGAAAAAACGGCATCGTATACTCACCGCGAAAAACCAGGGTATACGCGGGTATACAGCGTATACTCACCTCACAAAGGGTGTGTGGGTATACGCGAGAGAAAGGCAAAGGCTATTCAGGTGTATTTTTTAACAAAACCCAGAGCGAATGACTAAAAAAAAAAAAAAAAAAAAGGTCGTCAGAAATTTTGGCGGCGAAAATGGAAAATTTTCATGAGATTTCGGCTGACGACTAAAAAAAAAAAAAAAAAAAAGTCATCAGATTTTTCGGACGGGAAAATGGGGAAATTTTGCCGGATGACAGCCGCCAGAAATTTTTTCCCGAAAAAGTCGGTTTTTCTCCTGGCCAGCGTATACTCACCTCAAAATTTACCAGTACAGCCCTGCCTAGGCTTATAATGTACAGCGCGCAAGAACCAATGGCAGCAGGCTAGGAATAAGCGCTTTTCTTTTTTCTTTTCAAATGGACCTCACAACATCGTTTCATAACTTTCTCAATGATTAATAGGCCGAGTAATTCGGTTGTTATCAACTAGTTGGTTTGTGATTGTTCAATAATAAAAACATTGATATTTATATATAACTAGCTGAATTACCCGGCGTTGCCCGGGAACTTTCGGTTTTTAGTTCCCAGCCACGCTTGACCCCGCTCCCACGCCGCCCTTTTCACCTCGCTTCGCCTTCTATCAGCCCCAATCCGGTGCCGGGTAGGCCTACTCTAGGTTTTCGGTCCAACTTACTCCCAACCGTCCATGTTTACGCTATAGTGAGCATTTTTGCGAAACCGCGTGTCAAAAGATCTGCCCTCGGCGGAAAATGAGGTTAAAAATCTATTGGTTCGTTGAAAATCGATCGGCGAAAATGATTGCGTCTTAAATACTTAACGTCGTAACGCGCCCTAAGAAAAATATTGGCTATGACGTCATTAATGTATTTGTTTGAATCATCAATATATCATCGTTGGTTCAATGAAAAATGATGGTCTATTAATATCGATGTGCTGTAGGCAAAATGGCGTGTTAAATACAGCGTTTCGGATGGAAAATTAAATTTTCAATCTCGGGAAAGGGTAAGAGTTTTGAATCGCGAACCCCTTATGGTTTGTTATTGGGTGCTAAAAAGTATTTTTGTAAATATTGGGCAAAATCGGTCGCGTGGATAAGAAGTTTTATTCAAGGATACGATAAGAGATTTTCGATTTTATAGGTATAGATTATGTGGAACGCTATCATGTTTTGGAAAGACACCAAACAACAGTGATCGTCAGACTGAATAGATCAACTTGGAAATGGAGTCGACAAAATATTTGTGATAATATTTTGGACCTCATGTGAAACTTCAAAATTGTTCATGACAAAACAGTTGCCTGAAAACGTGCATGCGAGTGGATTGTCGATATAACCTACGGGAACGGGAGCGGAGGAATTCCAAACGTAGCGTAGCTTATCTATTCACGATAGCATTTCGACACTTACTCGATGTCTCACAGTCTTGTCCAGTGTAACCATCCGAACAAGTGCACGTGTAACTGGTTTCATTTGCAAGGCATGTTCCACTGTTCAGACACGGAGCAGAGAAACAAGGATCAGCAGTTCCACCTCCTGCAAAAAGTGCAATTAATATTATTGATCCAGCAAAAATATCGCCATGTTGCTGCCTGCTATTTTTCTAAACCATTATTACTGTTATTCTTTTACATTTAGAAAGGCTTCAAAACTCTTCTGAATGATCATGCGCGCGTTAAGGTGTCTGCAAATAATAACAATAAAACTGACGTATAAGCAGTGGTGTAGTGGGGCGGGAACGCGGGGGAACGCCGTTCCCCCACTTTTTTCAGAGAGGGAATGCGATCCCTCACTATTTTGCAGCATTTCTGCTGAAATAAATGAACAAAGAAGACTTCAACAAACAATTCCTATGTATAAATTTACATAATTACATTTATTAATTTGTTTTAATTTTTTTACATTCAACAGTTTCAAAAATAGCAGCGCTCACACTATGCAAAATTCTTGCAAGATTGCACTTTTTGCTACAGTTGCTACTTCAATTTCCAGGCGTTCCCCCACTTCATTTTTTAGGACTACACCACTGCTTATAAGCAGATGAAGCAGCAGTAGTAGCACAATACAACTGAAGTGCGGAAACTTCTCGACGACGCAACTGCAATTGTATTGCCGAACAATTGTGAATGAAGGACTTGCTCATTGCTCAAGGTCCCTACACAGTAAACGCCTCGGACGGGAATCGAACCCGTACTCTCCATGTTTCAGGTCGACCGCTCTAGCTACTCGGTCACCGTGCCTCACCGTAGTAGTAGTAGCAGCAATAGTAGTAGTAGTAGTAGTAGTAGTAGTAGTAGTAGTAGCAGTAGCAGTAGCAGTAGTAGTAGTATTTGTTGGTGGTGTAGTTGCAGTTGTTGTATAGGCCTAGTCTTCAAGCGCAACGTATGTGCAGTTATTCTCATTCATCTTAAAGAAAGGTGTAAATCTGACGATATTGTTCTTTTTATATCTTTTAAACGTACGCGTCGTGTCACTATTGTATGCAATATATTATAACCATTTGAACGAATGCACATGAGGTCGTCATCAAATAACAGGCATGAACTCTTTTGCTTCTCTTCAGCACGGGAGGCGCTATATAAATGCTTTAATTAAATGTTTTAATTAATTAACTGAATTAATTGATAAAGAAGATACCGCTGGTCAGAGCCGAGGATGACTCGTGCGATGCTGTAAAACAAATACAGAACTGAAATGAGAATAGTTGCGCGTCGAGTACTTAGCATCTCATCAGCATTCGTTTCAGTGGAAATTAAGCTGTCTTATCGGAATTGCCTACACGGACACAGCATCTCTAAATGGCACAAAGGAGCAGTTGCAGCCTATGTTGAGGAATCGCATTTCATAATAATAATTGACAATAGCAGCATAAGGTATAGAGTGCATAAGGTATTATGGTAGGCCTAAATTTCGATAATAACGATTTCACTGAGATTCTGTGAGTGGCGTCGGTGCCACGGGATATTCTATCCCACTTAAAGCTATCCGGGAGATGAATTAATCTATCCACCGGATGGATTATGCCGGTGTAGACTATCTTGGGCGATAAACAATTATATCCCCGTTGTTGAAAATGCGCATAATTGAAACATTTATGCTGTAATCAAAACCCAAAGTGACTCAAATTGTTTTGCTCACTTCATTCATTCATTCAAAAATTTATATAGCGCCCCTTCAAGAAACCTACTCAGAGGCGAGGTTTTAAGTGTCCTAAGCAATGTTCAGAGCAAGGCATCTCGAATTTATTTAGTGACACTGCGTTCCTTAAGTGTTCTAAATGTTCTAGGCACTCTAAAATCAAAGCAACCAAAAGCCTCTAGTGGGAATTAACATACCTATTAGTGTCATTGTTTAAAACAAAACAGATGGAAGTTAATTTGAAAAAATAAATACTTCCGCATTCAACTTCTCTTCATCTGGGGGGGGAATACAATTAATCCAGGGGAAATACCCTATTTCGTAACAACGGCAAAGATCCTTAGACTAAGCAAAGATTTTCAATCTATATGATTCATGATTGCAACGAATGACTTACTTTTTTCTTATTCCAATTGAATCTGGTAAAGTGAGATGGATGCTTGCAGAGTGCACATAGGCACGCAGTAAGTTTTGTGATTAAGCTGTTCTTAGTCACAAACTTAATCATCTATAATATAGCTAGGCCTACTGTAATGTACGAAAGTGCTGTTGACTATGAACAAATGGTGTTATTATGCCTTCTTTTTAAAGGAACTTCCCAGATGCGGGGTGTTTTGGGATGGTCTAAAAGGCGCCACTAAAACAAACTAGATCTACATTGACAAGTGAGCCGGTGTTAAGACACCATGTTGACTTGGGATTATCCAAATTCTAAAATCAGACTTGGGATTATCCAAAATCTAAAATCATCACGGCTGTTACTTTATGAGACGCTATCATGTTGTTAGCAGCACATCAAACGATGTGTGTTGGGGAAGTCCAAAATTAATAATGTAACCTACTATTTTATGGGGATGGGAATTCCAAAGACAAGATGTTACATAACCTATTTGTGATAGGGTTTCGACACTTACTTAGTGTCTCGCAGTTTTGTCCAGTGTAACCAACCGCACATTCGCATGTGTAGCTGGTTTCATTTGCTGAGCATGTGCCACTGTTCAGACACGGAGAAGGGAAACAAGGATCAACAGTTTCGCCTCCTAAAAAATTTGTTATTAGGTCTATTATGTCAAGCAAATCAATAATAGCAAAATCATTAGTCCGTGTTGTTTATCTAAAAGAACCAGCCTATTACTTTCTATTCCTAGGTCATGGTGGCAGAGCATTCGATCGCGTATACAACAATTTACAAATGGGAAAATCCGATAAGAATAGATCTAGAAGGGGAGTCTGAACAGTATCGGTAAGGTAACCTAGGCCTATATTTTATGGGGTAATGGGAGAGTCAACAATAATATTGGTAACTCGACTTAATAATAGGGAATTGGGAAGTCCAAAAAGAATTAGTAACTTATAGGCCTACATGATTTTATGATAGCATTTTAAACTTACCCGATATCTGACAGTTTTCTCCAGTGTAACCAATCGCACAAACGCACGTGTAGCTGGTTTCAGTTGCTGAGCATGTTCCATTGTTGAGACAAGGAGCAGACAAACAATGATCAACAGTTCTGACTCCTTGTATGTCTGTAGGTCAGGCAATAATAACAAAATTATCAGTTCGTGTTTGCATCTAAATAGGCTAATTATTACAATTATTCTAAAGTCAAGTTGGTGGCACATCAGGTCACCGACGGCATTTCTTTAGAAATGTGGAAAAACTGGAAGTCCAAAGAGAATTAATATCGCACACCTGTTTTGGGGATTGGAAGTTTAAAGAGAATAAGTTACATAGACCTATTTATGGGAATGGAAAATTCAAAGAGAATTAGTGACGTAGACCTATTTATTGGAATGGAAAGTTCAATGAGAATTAGTTACGTAGGCCTATTTATGGGAATGGAAAGTTCAAAGAGAATTGGTTACGTAGGCCTATTTATGGGAATGGAAAGTTCAAAGAGAATTAGTGACGTAGACCTATTTATGGAAATGGAAAGTGCAAAGAGAATTGGTGACTTATACATTTTTATGATAGCATTTTAAAACTTACCCGATATCTGACAGTTTTCTCCAGAGTAACCAATCGCACAAACGCACGTGTAGCTGGTTTCAGTTGCTAAGCATGTTCCATTGTTCAGACAAGGAGCAGATATACAATGATCAACAGTTCCGACTCCTTGTATGTCTGTAGTTCAGGTAAAAATAACAAAATTATCAGTTCGTGTTTGCATCTAAATAATTATTACAATTATTCTAAGGTCAAGTTAGTGGCACACCAGGTCACCGACGACAGTTCTTTAGAAATGTGGAAAAACTGGAAGTCCAAAGAGAATTAATATCGCAGACCTATGAATGGAGAACGGGAAGTTTAAAGAGAATAAGTTACATAGACCTATTTATGGGAATGGAAAGTTCAAAGAGAATTAGTGACGTAGACCTATTTATTGGAATGGAAAGTTCAAAGAGAATTAGTTACGTAGGCCCATTTATGGGAATGGAAAGTTCAAATAGAATTAGTTACGTAGGCCTATTTATGGGAATGGAAAGTTCAAAGAGAATTAGTGACGTAGGCCTATTTATATGAATGGAAAGTGCAAAGAGAATTGGTGACTTATACATATCTATGATAGCATTTTAAAACTTACCCGATATATGACAGTTTTCTCCAGAGTAACCAATCGCACAAACGCACGTGTAGCTGGTTTCAGTTGTTAAGCATGTTCCATTGTTCAGACAAGGAGCAGATATACAATGATCAACAGTTCCGACTCCTTGTATGTCTATAGGTCAGGCAAAAATAACAAAAATAAATTATCAGTTCGTGTTTGCATCTAAGTAGCTATTACAATTATTCTAAGGTCAAGTTAGTGGCACATCAGGTCACCGATGGCATTTCTTTAGAAATGTGGAAAAACTGGAAGTCCAAAGAGAATTAATATCGCAGACCTATTTTGGGGAATGGGAAGTTTAAAGAGAATAAGTTACATAGACCTATTTATGGGAATGGAAAGTTCAAAGAGAGTTAGTTATGTAGGCCTATTTATGGGAATGGAAAGTTCAAAGAGAATTGGTGACGTATATATGGGAATGGAAAGTGCAAAGAGAATTGGTGACGTATATATGGGAATGGAAAGTGCAAAGAGAATTGGTGACGTGGGCCTATTTATGATGGCATAATATTTAAACTTGCTCGATGTCTCACAGTTTTGTCCTGTGTAACCATTCGGACAAGCACACTTGTAACTGGTTTCAGTTGCTGAGCAAGTGCCATTTTTAAGACACGGAGAATATAAGCATGGATCAATAGTTTCGCCTACTGAAAAATATGTTTATAAGTTTAACAATAACGTTGTCATTAATTCGTGTCGTCTATCCCCATAGTCAGGCCTACTAGGTTACTATTTAGCATATTATCTTTTTTAAGCAGGGCCCGAAAAAATATATAGGCCTATATGCTAAGCCTATATGTGTATATAGCCAACAGTTCACCTTTTGACTTGTCCAATGGCAGGACTGCCATTAAGACCCAAGTTCACTTGTGATCAGTCAATATAAAATATTTTTACTATTATATTATATTATACATTATATTATATAATAAATATTGTATTATATTAACACCCCAATGATTTAAACTCAAAACTGTCTTTTATTGCCGTGTTAGAGTCGGGAGCGCTTCCGAGTAGAAGAAGCGCTATATAAATTCTTGAATGAATGAATAATATATAAAGTCATCTCTGCTGCTATTTACGAGCGCTATAGTAATTAACTATGTGCTGACATGACGATCAAACGACGGTGATCGTCAACGGTTACGATATTGAATCGGTCAACTTGAAAGCGGAGTCGATAGATAGGTTAGGCCTAATTGTAATGTTGGCTTGAAACATTTGTGGAACATAAAATTAATATTATTTGTGACAAACATTTGTATGAAAACAGTGGAGCACAATTACCGTCTGGCGTGTTACATAGCCGATTTGCGGAAATGTGGGAAAATCCAATGGCAAATGAGAATAAGGCCTAGAACTGAACGCAGACCTATAATTATTTTATGATAGCATTTATAAACTGACCCGATATCTCACAGTTTTGTCCCCTGTAACCAATCTCACAAGCGCACTGGTAACTGGTTTCAGTTGCTGAGCATGTGCCATTGTTCAGACACGGAGAAGAGAAACAATGATCAACAGTCTCGCCTCCTGTAAAATAATAATGCGATTATCAGTTCGTATTTTTTACCTAAAAATATTACTGTTATTCTCTTCTTTAAGAAACGCCTGGAGAACATGTAGGCCAATAATACAGAAGCAAGTAGTTCTTCACATGATGACTATCATATGGCTCACGACACTGAACGGCCTTCTGACTCGCATTTAAACGTGACCATGCGCGGAATAAAACTCTTCAACTAGCAACAACAATAACAAAGTAGCCAATAGTCATATAAAAATAATAATAACCCCATATTAATAATAATGAATATGATCGTGATTATAGTAATAATAACAACAATAAAAATAATAATAATAATAACGGCAGTAGTAGTAGTGGCAGTAGTAGTAGTAGTAGTAGCAGCAGCAGCAACAGCAGCAGTGGTAGCAGTAGTAGTAGTAGTAGTAGTAGTAGTAGTAGTAGTAGTAGTAGTAGTAGTAGTAGTAGTAGTAGTAGTAGTAGTAGTAGTAGCAGTAGCAGCAGCAGCAGTAGCAGTAGCAGTAGCAGTAGCAGTAGCAGTAGCAGTAGCAGTAGTAGTAGTAGTAGACCTAGCAGTAGCAGTAGCAGTAGCAGTAGCAGCAGCAGCAGCAGTAGCAGCAGCAGTAGCAGCAGCAACAGCAGCAGTGTAGTACTAGTCCTAAGCGTCAAGCGCAACGTCTAGGTAGGTATCCTTATTCATCTAAATGAACAGCTCATATAATGCAATACTAATATCATTTTGGACACGTCTTATAATTATTACGGTTTCATTCAACTTAACCATTTGAACGAATTCATAATTATGGGGTCGTCGTCATCGAATGGCAAGCAGAACCATTTTGATTATGTTCCAGTATGAGAGGCGCTATATAAATACTCTGAATTAATGAATGAATCAAATAGTTACCGATCTTCGAAACCTCAACATTGAAATATGAATCGAATGAGACTGCAAGAGCAAACAGGAATAAAGTTTTAGATGTGCGCCATTCTTATCCGAACTACGCACATCCAGCATCAGCATATAATTATTATGCTACTGGTGCACAGTGGAAATTGTGCCTCAAGGACAGTATTTATCTATTTAGGCCTATCTAGAGGAAGGTCTCAATAGAAATTTACGAAACTCATAATAGTTTATAATTGCAATTGCGAGTGAAGGACTTGCTCAAGGTCCCTATGAGGCGGCTTGAGGAGGACTCGAGCCTGACACCCTCCGGCTGTTTATTTGTTTATCCATTTCTATAGCTCCTCTTCAAGCTCACCACTCAGAGACGCAACGAGCATACCCACTACACCACAGCACCCCATTAAATCCTCGTCCTTCGGGCGCTCGTTTGTCCCCCTCTGAACCCTTGACCCCCCAGAGGAAAGCAATTGATTAAGGAACCTAACTCTGTAATGATCATTGCATATAGTTAAGTAACTTATGGTACAGCAATGTAACTGTAAATCGGTCGAGAACGATGACAGTCTTAGGATATTTTGCGAATTGCGTTTGCAACGACTTATGCAAATATTATGTCTATGATTTTGAGGAATGACTAACTTGTTCCATTGCAAGTCAGTCCAGTAAAGTTAGATGCACAGGAGCAATAGGGTGGAGTTGAATATGTGTAATGACACGTTCCGCCATTCTCACATGGGTTTGGATTGCACGGATCGCCTGAAAATAATAGACCACATTCGGACAATTAGGCAAACTAATAGAAAATTACAGGCTTATTGTTGTAATCCTAATCTAAATTGCTATGATGATTTACTATAAATTATGGTCCTACGTTGCCTTGAAGCAACAAATCTGAAGTAGGCCTACTAACAAGTTATCGGCGAACAACAAATTCCAGTTCGTTGTTGCAAGAGTTATTTTTAATCAGAATCTGCATGAAAGTTGCTGTCTATTAAATAAGAACAAAGGGATCGCTGATGACATATCCAGATATCGAACTAAATAAATTGTATTTGACAAAAATCCAGTAAGAGTTCTACAGATAGACGTAGGCCTATTAAGGGGCCGTCCATAAAGTACGTCACGCTCCAGGTGGGGAGGGGGTGTAAGAAAGTGTGACAGTTTGTGACAGGGGGAGGGGTCAGGCCATGTGTGACGTCACACATTTATTTTTTAACATTTTATTTCTTTTTTTTATATGATACCAAGCCATTGTATTATCTAATAAATACCCTCTTTCATTTGTCATCGTATATTAAAACAAAATTACACCATGCTTTTTTACTTTAATATCCACTAGCGGTTCTTAGGTCAAGTTTCGCTAATCTACTTCTTATCCTGTGTAAACAGATTGCATAATAGGAAGATTATCTAAAAAATTGTTCGAAAGTGTGACGTACTTTAGGGGGGGGGGTCCGAGATTTATGACAGTTTGTGACAGGGGGGAGGGTTAAAATGGTCAAAAATAACGTGACATACTTTATGGACGGCCCCTAATAGACATTAACTCAACCCGGTGCATGCGAAATAGATGCGTAGCGCTATCTCACATCCTTAGGAAACGATGACTATAGCCTACAGGGCCTATTGAGTAAAACCTATCATAGGCCTACATACTGTGTAGGATAAATAATTTCTATGACTTTAAGTCAAAAATCAGTTAAAAGCGAAACTCTTACGTAGAAGAAAGAAGGTGATGACTCGAATCAGGAAGTCGTAGAGAAACATCTTCACTTCTAGACTTTGCCTTTGACTACAAAACGTCTGAAACAGAAAACAACCTAATTCGTACAATCATTGTACGATGGTTTGTCAGCTGGAAAACTATTATTATTATTATTAATATTATTTATTATTTATTTTTATTTTTTTTGCCCCGAGGTATTTAGGATCCCTCAGGGACTTCATTGCTAACTATTGTTTAAAAACTAGTCCGGAATTGTCAGGCCTCGTCTTCAGGGTTTGAAGAGAAAGTTCCTTTAAATTCCTTTATTATTATTATTATTATTATTATTATTATTATTATTATTATTATTATTATTATTATTATTATTATTATTATTATTATTATTATTA
Organism: Lumbricus terrestris; assembly: GCA_949752735.1. NCBI lineage: Eukaryota > Metazoa > Annelida > Clitellata > Crassiclitellata > Lumbricidae > Lumbricus > Lumbricus terrestris. The sequence goes on along the minus strand of OX457043.1, from coordinate 11,452,917 downwards.
CTATTATTATTATTATTATTATTACTACTACTACTACTACTACTACTACTACTAGGCCTACTACTACTACTACTACTACTACTACTACTACTACTACTACTACTACTACTACTACTACTACTACTACTACTACTACTACTTCTACTACTACTACTACTACTACTACTACTACTACTACTACTACTACTACTACTACTACTACTACTACTACCACTACCACTACTACTACTTCTGCTATTCTATGGGCGCTTGGCCAGTTTATGCCGAACAACTAATTTTTCAGTTGATTGAACCAAACTAAATTTCTTCATCATTGTCTATAATTGTGTAATATTTCAATGCTGTTAAATATTTAACAAGCACATACTGCACGTTCACAAATCATTGTTTTTTATCAAAAATATTGTAACCGTGGCCCTTGTGTCAACTGCAACCATGCAGAATAGAGTCTTTTCTGTCGTGGGTCCAGTTCTCTGGAATGAGCTTCTACAGGAGACACGTCACTCGTCTGCTCCCAGGGGCTCTGAAAGAAGCATTTAAATTGAACTCAACGCTGTCTTTTTGCAGTGCTAGAGTCGAGAGAGCTTGTGAGTAGTTCCCTTGAAGACGTGCCATATTAATTCTGGTATAAATATATTGTACTGCCATTGCAATGACCTATAGCTCCACCATATAATTACAGCATGGTCTACATCAAGCAATGGATTCAGCGCTCGTCAATAAGCTGGTGCACCGCGCTTGGCTTTCGAGTAGCGCTTAAGAAGTTTGGAGATTACAATAACGATTACGAATAGTTTAAACAACAATGCAATGAAGACTAAAATTCGCAAACGTGCGTAGTCCTTTAAAGCGACTTATTAAAGCTGACCTGCAAGCTGGTATATCTAGCTTTCTCGTCTTCTCGATGAAATTATTCTGTCAGAATAATAGGCCTACAATCCTCTCTAAATATTGTGCACTTGTGATTGCCTACTCAAGATACGACGTCTTGACAGAATAGGTTGCGATGTGGCCACATTCACAACTGCAATTGATTTAGAGTGTGGAACCATTAAATTTTAGTTTTGATCGACTCTACCATTGATCATCGGTATCACGTTTCATCATAGCCTATGGTAAACTGAATTTACATTGAAAGGCGAACTACATTGTACCTAAATATTGAACGACCTTTCAGCCAATTAAATGTCAGAGAACCAGTCTGTTGCAATGTAATTAGATAAATGTAAAATGTTAATGTCCTATCCCTTTTTTGTGGACGGTAGACCGTTAGCTCTTTTTAACCTTTTGATACGCCTACGGGGCAATCGGGGCATCTTTCAATGTCACATCCTGCCTTACAGCTTGACAGATATTTATCATGTGCTCAGTATCGTCAACTCATAGACAGTCTGCCACTAACTTGGGAAAAGGGTTCCCACTCAACATGCTATGTCTGTCTATTGTGTATGTGCAATTGCGCATGTCCTTATATTAATAAGCCAACAGTTTTCTATCTATCTATCTATCTATCTATCTATCTATCTATTTATCTATCTATCTATCTATCTATCTATCTATCTATCTATCTATCTATCTATCTATCTATCTGTCTGTCTGTCTGTCTGTCTGTCTGTCTGTCTGTCTGTCTGTCTGTCTGTCTGTCTGTCTGTCTGCCTGCCTGCCTGTCTGTCTGTCTGTCTATCTATCTGTCTATCTATCTATCTATCTATCTATCTATCTATCTATCTATCTATCTATCTATCTATCTATCTATCTATCTATCTATCTATCTATCTATCTATCTATCTATCTATCTATCTTTCTATCTATCTATCTATCTATCTATCTATCTATCTATCTATCTATCTGTCTGTCTGTCTGTCTGTCTGTCTGTCTATCCGTCTATCTATCTATCTATATATCTATCTATCTATTCATCTATCTATCTATCTATCGATCGATCGATCGATCCACCCATCCATCCATCCATCCATCCATCAATACATCCATCTATCTTTCCACCTGTCTGCCTGCTTGTCTGTTTGTCTGTCCATCTATCCAGCGGTTGAACACCATCCTGTCATTCAACCTGCTTTCCAGTTTCTACTAGTGTTTCATTTGTCGCATATTTTAATACGTACCCGTGCGTATGTTCCATGCGGGGTGGGCAGAAGTCGAGGCAAACCAGGGGAGTTCAATCGTTTGATGCGTTGCGGTAGGCCTATATATGTAGGGTGATCGTAGTCAGATTCAATGCACTTCAATTAATTAATAAAGCATGTGTAGTGCATCATTTTGTAAATTATCTGCACTTGAACTTGAATTGCGACGCAGCTATCAATCTCTTGGCGACGAAGAATGAAAATTTAAATACCATTGTCGTGTTGTGAAATGTCTCATAGACATTGTTTTCATAGACACGAAATGTCTCATAAACATTGTTTTCGATTGCCCGTTTCAGATCAAATTGATTACAGGCCTACACCGGAGCAACAGCTGCTGCTCTGAATGGCTCAATAATATCTACAGAGTGTGGAGAAGCTTGAGTCAGCTCAGCAGCTGCAAGCTGGGTAAATACTCAACGAGCTTATGGTGAAGCAATTAATCATTGAAATTGCTTGTTTAATGTCGTGCAAACGTGGTCGAAAGTTGAAAGTGATTGGCATTTAAACTTTTTAAAGTGACTGCAAAGTTTGCTAGACCAAAAATTGCACATCGGTCGATGAATGGCGTGAATGACGACGTGAGAGCGCCTGGCAATTACATCTTAGGAACTTTTGAATATTGGTTTGGATCTGATAATGCAATGTGAATGTCAGAAATTGTGCATGCGCCACATGCCCACAAAAGCAACTTCTGGGCAACCAAAGCCTACAAAGTTCATCGCTGTGACCAATGGCGTAGCCTGGAATTTTTCATTGGGGAGTGTTTTTTTTTTGCCTGGCCGGATACCCTTTCTGAAACCAACCCAACAGTATTACAGTAAATAAAAAGGGAATAAAGTAACAAAGGGAATAAAGTAAGAAAAACAATTGTTACTGAAAGAAATTGTTTTGTTTTTCTTATTTAAGTGGATAAAAAACCTTTAGCCTAAAAAACTTTTTCCTAGGCCAATGGGGGGTTTAACTCCCGAACCCCCCTTGGCAACGCCAATGGCTGTGACAAAACATTTCAGCCAGGCTACATAGTATGCATATGGTGTTCAATTCGTGTTCATGTGTTGTCTATCAATGAATAGCCTAGCATAACAATAATATGAATTATAGCCTAAAAACTTCAATACACTAGCAACGCAAATCGGTAGGCCTATATTGAAACCGAAGATGCTGTTCCAGTAAGCCTATATTTGAATCCACCCTCAACTCCCAAATGTATCGAGAGCAATATTGGCAGGGTATAATAATTAATGTCTAGAAGAAATGGATCTTTTCCAGCAGACCCGCAAGAACCTAAAGAATATTGTTTTGTTCCCTAAATTTTATTTTAGTCAGAAAGATTTATTTATCGCATCGACAACATATTTTTATTGGTCCCACTGAACGATTTTGATGTCTGATGACAAATTCAGTCGAGGCCTTCAAGGAACAACACACAACCGTGAAAAAAGACGTAACCTAAGGTGAGCAAAATGGAGTAGCATGCAGGCCATGGTAATTTTCATGACAATTAAAAAACCATATAATTATAATTATGTGTTTGCAATCTCAGAGAAAGCTACATGTATCAGCATAGAAATCTACTGAAAGTTACGTAGCTAACTATTTTGTCAGTTGAACAATTTCTATCATAAATTCTATGACATCTTGAAGCATATCTACAATGGATCATACTCGCATAAGGGATAGAGTAGCTGGTCACATGACACGTCATTCCATCCACTTGAAGCCAACGCTCGATCTAAGATGGAGACATCCTTCTAATTCGTTGCTGTGGCAGTTAGGTTCGTTATCGAGCCAGTGAGTGAATGAGAAAGGCAGCTGTCTGTTGGTCGATGTCTTCCAGACGAATTGGTCAGCACAGCTTGTCGCGTTCAGTCGTTGACCGCTCGTCCAGAGCAAATAGACTCCTCTTCCCCAGGAATTAAATTTACACCGATATCTTCGCGAATCCTCTAAAACAGAGATCAAGAGCTGCTTGGCAGAATTTGAAAAATAACATACAGGGTCGGATTAAGAAATGTGGGCCCAGGGGCCCTTTCCGGGAAATTTTTGGCGGATCTTCGACTGAAAATTCTGAAGACCTTTTTTTAGTCGTTTGGTCGAAAATTTCGTAGAATATACCGATTATTTCCCTCCCAAAAGTTGATGACCTTCTTTTTAGTTTTCTGGTTAAAATTTGCTAAAAATAAAAAAATCGGGAAAATATTTTCCCCCCATGTATGGGGTCCCTAATGTGTGGGGGCCCTATTCGGCCGAACATGTTGAACATGCCCTAATCCTGCCCTGATAACATAACCTCAAACATGCTGCACAGTCTAACTCTTGAACTAGCCAATAGCGCTGTGTGCCGACAACATGACATTGTGTATGTTCTATTTAAAGTTCTTTTTCTCTCCCCACAGATTAAAAGACGACTGGCTGAACTTCGGGCCATGAAGTTTATAGCTTATATTTTAGGGAAACATACTTTTCTTTTTTACATTAAACCATTTAAATCCAACACTGACACCAACAATGTAACTGCATCGCTGTCCAATCGCCATGATATTGGTCGACCTTGGGCCCTTAATTATTATTACATGGACAGCATCGTTGACATTGAATCATTAATCGGACTCCGATGCTTTTCCATCAATCACCATAGTATGGTTTCTGACAACATGTGAACGCCTGTGGATAGCGTTGTTCCCTCAACTTCGCTTTTGTGGGTGAGGTAAAATTTCCGAGTTTTCAATTAGGCTTACCATTAGGAATATTTGGTCAAGAGTCAAGACATGTTGTTGATGTCGATAACAACGCTTTGTACTAGGCCAATATATCTATGTGCATTGTGCAATTGTAGGCTACATCTAACATAATTGTACCGCTTGAACTAGAGACTACTTGAAGAAAGTCAAAGATTAAAGTGACATGTCCGGCCTACTTGCAAGCTCCTGCCTCAAGTAGGTTGATAAAGGAGTGTTCTCGTCTTCCGTAGTAATGGCAACCAAGTGGGCTTCAGGGTGCAAATCATGACATCTCTGAGCGGCCGACATCCAATTGTGACCTTCATAGACGACCTTGTGGCAGCTGTGATCTTCAGTTGTGAGTTTTAAGAGTTGGAATCCAGATGGACATTTCTATTCAGCTTTAAAAAACAATTAGACCTAAACAACTTTGCACAAGATCATGAACATTCGATGAGTGGATCAGAGAGAGAGAGAGAGAGAGAGAGAGAGAGAGAGAGAGAGAGAGAGAGAGAGAGAGAGAGAGAGAGAGAGAGAGAGAGAGAGAGAGAGAGAGAGAGAGAGAGAGAGAGAGAGAGAGAGAGAGAGAGAGAGAGAGAGAGAGAGAGAGAGAGAGACAGAGAGAGAGAGAGAGAGAGAGAGAGAGAGAGAGAGAGAGAGAGAGAGAGAGAGAGAGAGAGAGAATCGTGTAAAGCGTCTAATCTTATACACGGTGATTCATTCAGAAGCGCTACCCTACATAGGCCTAGAAGTCAACAAAACTCATATCCATGACCATCAATTTCAATTAAATTTCAGAATAATGACCCTTGATGCTCTAGCCAAGTGCTATATAAATTATTTCACATTCAAAGCTATAATGACGCAACGCTGATGACGAATCTAATGACGTCATGACTATCTAGGCAAACGAGCAATTAAGTTCCCGACGTTCCTGTCAGCCACTGTGGGACGCGGTGGTGTAGTGGGTATGTTCGTCACCTTGCAGCCTAAGGGTTGCAGGTTTGAATCCACCTCAAGTCGCCGCGTAGGGACCTTGGGCAAGTCCTTCAAACGCAATTGCTCAGCACTTCGACGTGAACTCCGATGCAGTGTCCGCTCTGTAGTCGGGAGCGTCTCTGAGTAGTGAGCTTGAAGGGGCGCTATAACAAGTGCACATACAAACAAACAAACATACAAACTGAGGTTGTAGGCTATCATGCAGACTTAGTGAATTTCATCTGGGTTAGCCTCCTGACGATATATTGTAGCAGCACCCAGTAACAATCATAAATTCAGAATGATCGCAATTACGTATAGGCTACTTGCCGGTGCTCGGAAGCGGGACGTTCCAGCAAATCGTATTTTGCGGAATCGATTAACTTTCAACAAATCCCTTATGGCATTGTCGTGTCTCTGTACTACAGTACTTGGTCGTGCGAGCATATCTAATTTCTAAGGGAATCATTGCACAATCAGCAGGGACGGATCCAGAGGGGCCAATCCGGCCATGGCCTTCCCATTTAGAAGTGTCTATTTTTTGCCAGCTATTCTGGCTCGGAAAGTTGACGCGGGCCCCCATGAGCCATGAGTAGTTCCGCAGGTCCCTCCCTGTATACGGCCACGAGTTCCGTGTGCACCAGGTCCGTGAAGGGGCTCGAGAACATTGCACGACCAAAAACGTCATCAACAATTTTGGCGGATAAAATGGTAGGCTATCTTTTTCCTTGGAATCTTGAAAGCTGGACAAATGACTAAAAAATGGTCATCAGATTTTTCGGTGACCAAGACGAAATTGTTCCCCTATCCCAAGACCAAAAATGTTGGCTCTCCTTTCGAAAATTTCTGTATCCGCCCTTGACAATCAGTCAAGTCATGTAGTTGGAACACAGGAATTAAACTCACGAGAGAGTGGCAGCTGAAGATCCGGGTGGATCTTCTGCCGAAGACCAACCAATTGCTGTTGCAGTCTTTCAACCTCCAACTTCATCTCAGCCATCGTATTTTCATTGTCGTTCTCGCATGAACTTCTATCAGAGTAGTCGTATGCATAGTCTGGATTTCCCATCGACCCTGATCGTTCTATATCCTGTGCGCTTTGGCATCTGACACCGACAGAAGTGACGAAAAGAAAGAAGGTACCAAAGAGTTTAGACCGATACATTTCTTTCATAGTTGGCCTTAGTCGACGCTTTTGAGAGGTAGCTTTGTCTATACTTGATAGTATTCTATACAACGTCTTCGTACTTTGTCTCCTGAACGTTAAACGCGTAAACGTTTGAAGTTGGTCGGCATAACGGCAATCCGTTTGGACGCAGACCAGAAAACAGGCAATTTTGATTAAAAAATTCTAATGGATAGGTCTACATAATTGTTGTGCATATTACATACAAATTCGCGGTCTGGGTTTGCATGGAGCAGCATATATGCTCGACGACAGTAATGATTGGCTGTTACAGTACGGTAGCCTAGGTCAAACGTGGGAGACTGCATAATATCTAAACGGCTGTCAACACTTTAGCCAAACATGGGTCTACTCAATGGGTTTGTGTTGAATTACCGGTATTCATTCTATCTTATATTGGTTTGGTGATTGTTCACATCAAGGCCGTAGCCAGGATTTTATTTGGGGGTGGGTGTTTCTTCAGTTTCGCGTCAGAAAAACCTGATGACTTTTTTTTAGCCATTCAGCCGAAATCTTCACAACTTTTTTCATTTTCGATTTCGGGAGGGGGGGTGTTTTCATAGTTTTATTTCATGGTTTTACATCATGTGCTTGTAAATGCATTCTATTATTTTTACATTTTCCATTTCGGGGGTGTTCAAACACCCAAAGAACCCCCCCTAGCTACGGCCTTGGCTCACATTATTTACAACTGCACCCATCAGATATAATTTCTAACCACCAGCACCAGCACCGAGTCCAGTGGCGTCTACCAATGGGGGGGTTGGGAGAACGTTCTCCCACGGTTTCTGAAAGTGGGGGGTTTGACTTTTTCGGGTGTAAATTGGGGGGGTTGGTGAATTTCTATTAAATAAAGGCCTGGAATACGAAAATTATTATTTGTGCATCATTTAGGCTATGTATCGAAAAACATTATTACCTTGGACTAACGAACCCACGGTTCGCTTGATGCCATGCACTTATTATTTCGTAGGGAGAAGGACAACTCATAGACATTAGTGTCAGTCAGGTCCCTGGCATACAAGGGTGGAACACACCCATTCGGGATTGACCTCTTATCGCTAATCACGTTTACTGACGGAGCCAAGCCGAAGCCCCACCCTTGGCAGGTGATGAAGGCAACAAAATTAATGATTGCGACGGTCGCGCAGCAAGAATCAAACGACCCGTTTGACACTTGCTGTGCACGTGTAGCCTACCCCAGTCTTCGGACAGTGGTCCCTTCTGTAAAAGTAGCCTAAGCCTAATGAAGCTAATAACAGATGTTTCGCATTAGATTCCCAGCCAGCATATCGCTGAAATGGATAAGAGCAGCTCTGATGCAAAGCTGAGTCTTTCCATGCTATAGAGATGCAGCCATAAGTGCAGGAAGCTAGATGGTAGTCATTATACATGTAGGTCTACCATAGACAACCGAATTTGACTGTTTCTGTGTTATAAGTTTTTCTTATTTCGCGAAGAGTTGCATCGACATCAGCAGGAGTTGTCAACAGCTAAAGGTCTGCCTACACAGAGAGTTTATGTGGAGAATTCGAATTATTAGCTTTCAGCTTCTAAGCGCATGGACGGAGATTTAAAGGGGTGGCGGAGATGCCTATATCGCCCCAATGTTTCAGAAATATTTCATAAATATCATTATAATTTACTACAGTGTTATTCATTGAGCTTATTTATCTATAATGAAAATTCGTCTAAGATGGCAACTTAAAAGCCGCCATCACAGTCTTCAAATTAAAAAAAATTAAGCACTGGGAGCGACATTTATTGAAGTCTGAACCACATCTCTGAGCACTGAGATCATGACAGCTTAAAATGCTACGTACGGCAGCAATGTGCAAATCCAAAAATTGCTTGCAATTGGGAGGCGACACTCTAAGGTCTCAAACCATGGCTAGGCTAGTATCAGGCTATCAGCATGGAAAAACGAGTACCGGTAATTTTATTAAGACGACACCTTACAATGCTGCCATTGCATTGTGGAAATTCAAAAAGTTTCAAATAGGCCACTGAAAAAGTACAGCTATTTTGTTAAGACGGCACCTTAAAATGCTGCCATTGCAATGTGCAAATTAAAAAAAGTTTCTAATGGGTCACTGAAAATGTACAGCTATTTTGTTAAGATGACCCCTTAAAATGCTGCCATTGCAATGTGGAAATTCAAAAAGTTCCTAATGGGTCACTGAAAAAGTACAGTTTTTTCCGTTAAGATGACCCCTTAAAATGGTGCCATTGCATTGTGGAAATTCAAAAAGTTTCTAATGGGTCACTGAAAAAGTAGGCTACTGCTATATTGTTAAGACGACACCTTAAAATGCTGCCATTGCAATGTGCAAATTCAAAAAGTTTTTGATGGGGAGGGGCGCATACCCCTGCCCCTCACAGTGCAACGTGCATCACAAGCGTCCTTCGGACGCTCAATTGTCTTTCCCCCCCCCAGAACCTCAATTTCCCCCCCCCCAGAGGCCCCCCAGAGCCCCCCCAGAGGAGGGGGACTAGATTAAACACTGTGCGTACGCAACATATGAACAGATTCCCATACAATTGTTTTAAGTCGGCGAAAATGGGTGTGTGTTTGTTTTCCCACTCCAAGTCGGGGGGTTAGACGCCACTGACCGAGTCCATGCATGTCTTGTACGAATGTACGCATGAGCAATTAGAAACAATACCTCATGAAATATCAATATGAACGTCGGGTAAAAGACCTTGAGAGATGCATTTGGTCTTCTTTGCCTGTCTGCCGGTCAAACGTAATATATTATTAACAGTGGTGAGTTAAAGGAACAAACATTGAAGTATGTCAGCGATGGGAGGCTCCTGGTCCATCGGGTCCGCTACTCGGTCAGAGCCGTTCGGCTTTTGTTTCTTCCAATTGGAATGGACTCTAGCTCGCGCTTCCTACCTCGGAATAGATTTCCTGCTTTCCACCAGTTACTGGGAGCGCCTCTGAGTAAGCTTCTTGAAGGAGCGCTATATAAATTTTCGGAATAGATGAATGACGTTCTTGCAATTTAAAATTATGTAGGAATAGGCTATATCATTCACCAATGTCTTCAGCTGTCTGATCTGTCTACAATCCGACTCGCATTACCAATTAGGTTAAATAACAACAGCAATAATTATTGACATAGTTGTTCTGCCAATGGTTTCTTTTTTTTTATTAACGACCAAAGGTAATGTAGCAAAGCAAGCAATTAAGTAAGTATGTCAGATAGTAATCTTCTTAGCCAAAACAAAAGTCTACAAGCAAACTAAACAGCACAAAGAAAACGCTCTGTTTTCTAAATGTTGCAATATAGGCCTAACGTGACAGTTCAATAATCTATCTTTGTATATGATAATATAATAATTATAGTGTTAATTATCGGATATACAAACGGCATGGAAATCTAATGCATGCTATTAAAGTAGCCAACTATTTAGTCAATTAAACAATAATTCTGTATCACGATTCGTGGCAACCTCTTGGACCAGATCTACAATGGATCATACTCGCAAAGGGGAAAGCCATTGTGGTCGCACGGCGCGTCATTCCAATTGTAATGAAATAATGACTTCAAGATCAGGCAGCCCTCTACGTCGTTCTGAGAGCAGTTTGGTTCGTTCAGGTGCCAGGAAGTAAACGAGAGTGGTAGCTGTGTGTTCTTCGATATCTTCCAGACGAATTGGTCAGCACAGCTCGTCTCGTTCAGTCGTTGACCGCTCGTCCAAAGCCGACCTTCTTCTCCCCACTGTCGACGTATGCTCGAATATGCTTTCGAATTCTCTAAAAGTTCAACAGCTGCTCGATAGAATTCAAGCCTATAGCATCAAGCCCATGAGCTTCTATCCCTATTCAGGGCAGGCACTACTGAGTCAAATGAAAACGGAGGGAACCTAAATAATGTATCTTCTCATTTTTTAGCACACCTTCTACAAGTTATAGAATTTTCACTTACAGTCCTATGATAGATCTACTGTAGGTTACAGGCATATTTAGGCCTAGGTAATAGCTAGGCATGTAAGCTTATTTAATCCGAAATGAGCCAACACAGTCACAATGAGCGTCAATATTGGATCTACTGGACCCTGTGCAAGTAGGTAAAAAAGAATTTTCTTAAAGCATTCCATTACAATCATTTCATTCATTCATTCATATCGAGAAAGGAAAAAAGGCTACCATCAACACTGCTATATAGACAAACAGAAGGGAAGCGAAGCAGAGGTAAGACCCAAAAAGACATGGATGAAGAACGTGATGGAGGACCTACATTGTAGAAACGCAGGGCATGGACATACGAAGAGCGGTGGATAAGACCAGAGACAGAGCGGTTTACTATCAAAAGGGCGACTTCGAGAGGGCGACCATCAGAAGGGCGACCTCATAAGGGCGCCGCTTTTAAGGGCGACTGTTCGAAAGAGCGCCGATCAAAAGAGCGACCGCACAAATGGGCGAACAAAGAACTTTCGCAGTATGTACTGAATAGTAGGTGGAGGACGGTCGGCCTACATGAAAGAGAAAGCAAACATCGGAACGTTCTCAGTGTTCAACGAAATAGGTAGATGCTAGACTTATATTTCACAGTACTAATCGACGTTTTATAGAGACTTTCGTGTCATTAAGTGGCATTAGTTTTAGTGTACATTAGCTTTATTGAACATTGAACACTATTAGGCCTACATAATTTGAGTTATTAGAAAATTTCTAAGTAGCCTACTAATCGATGAACATTACATATATTACATAATTTTACTTATTATATAAAGCTTTCAAAGTAGCCTACTAATCGACGTTGTACTTGCCTTTCTTTCGAATGACTATAAATACTTCCTTTGAAAACATTAAAAAGTCGCCCTTTTGATGGTCGCCCTTTTTGTGCGGTCGCCCTTTTGATGGTCGCCCTTTTTGTGCGGTCGCCCTTTTGATCGGAGCCCTTTTGATCGGCGCTCTTTCGAACAGTCGCCCTTATGAGGTCGCCCTTCTGATGGTCGCCCTTTTGAAGTCGCCCTTTTGATAGGATACGAGACAGAGCAACTTGGAGACGTCTTGTAAGGACCTCATCGTCAGCATGCACTTGACGGAGGAGAAATTGGATTTCGATAATTTATATAGCGCCTCTTCAAGAGACCTACTCAGAGGCGCTCCCAACCCAGCTACAGAAAAAAGGATTTGAAAGACTTATGAAAAGCAGGTGAGTTTAGCCTAGGCACAAATCGCAAGGTGAGTGGGAGGCCATTCCAGTAGAAAAGGCTCGTCGCTGTCTGGTAAAAGTGCGAGCTCGAGGAACCAAAAGCTCCCCCTATAATGTCGCAGAGCGAAGAGCTCGACGGGCTGCAAGGTCGGAGACAGGTCGACAAAGGCTAGATGCTAGACATGTACGATGGAGCACAATCATGAGGGCATCGCCAAACAAGTGCAGCAACTCGGTAGGAGATGCGCTGTGAAACAGGGAGCCAGTGAAGAACGTCACGCATATAAGCTCAGACGGGGGCATATTTAGGAATGCGGTCAATGAGGCGAGCAGCCAAACGAAAAACTCGTCCAAGACGCCCAATTGGCATGCTATTTGAACGGATAATTATCTTCAACTCTACATGTCTTAGTTTTAGACCCACACAACCCGCATAACATAGAAACTACGTATACGGTAGCCTACTTAGGCCTAAAGAAGGCACCTTGCAAAAAGACATCCAATTTGTATAGGGCCTACGCACTTGCGAGGTCGCGTTTCACAAATGCTTTCAAGCCGATGTGTTCGTCTCTCGTTGTGATGGCCACCAAGTGGACTCCAGGATGCAAGTCACGGCATCTCCGATCGGCCGATGTCCAGTTGTGTTCTTCATAGACGATCTTGTAACAACTGCGAGCAAGGTTTACGTACTCGAATCCAGTCGGACATTTCGATTCAGCTTCAACATAAATCAAAACATTCTTGCATGTCTGTCATGAAACAATCATGTGGGCCTTAGTTAACTTTCTTCAAGTTTGGAATCATTTTAGAGGTTTTTTAGAAGATGAAAGGTCTTTTGTAGCCCATATAATGGCGACTTGCCATTGATGGTTTCCAAAGTGACCTATTCTAAAACTAATCGATGAAATCTTAAATGAAATGTTGCCAACGATCTCAGCAGGTAGCAGAACACAATAATATTTAGAGTAAAATTTTATCCCGTTACAATTATGAAAGAAATAGAACAGTAGGCCTAAAATAATCAGTGAAAATATTATTAAGTTGAAGGAAATCGCAAAGAAATATGAAATTAGGTTGCCGTCAAAACACATAAACTTACGCGGAAGTGGCAATTTGAAATCAGGGTCGAGTTTCTGTCGAAGACCGACCATTAGCTGTTGCAAGTCTTCAATCTCTGACTTGATCTCAGCCAGCGCTCTCTGATTCTCACCATCGCAATTATTATTATCATTCCAAGTGGGTTCTTCAAAATCATCTTCAGTATGGTAGTCGTCCATATCGTAGTCGTAACTGTCGCCAAATACGCCCATTAGGCCTATCGATCCGAAACATCTGACGTCGAATGAGCTGAGAAAAAGGAGGAAGACGCCAACGAGTTTTGTCTCATACATTCTCTTCACCTTTTTAAATTCAACGATAAGAGCAAGAATTAATTATTGGCCTGATCTGTCGCCTTAGGAGACAAACTGCCTTGAAACACAATGAAATAGGTCCTATTTATATGAAACGTCTTTATCAAGCGATGTTCGCCCACGCATAGACTACATCCAGGTTGCATCAATAAATTGTAATAGGCCTAATGTAAGAATGCAAAAGCGTTTTCTATGGGCTGCTGACACAAATTACTCTGCTTTAAACAGAAACCAATTATATATAATTATAACATAATTAATAATTATGTATGTATGTATGTATGTATGTATGTATGTATGTATGTATGTATGTATGTATGTATGTATGTATGTATGTAGGCCTATGTATGCATGTATGTATCTTTGCATAATTATGTGTGTTCATGATTATTATGTTCAAAGAGAATAATGATTCGTGCTGATAATGTGTTAAACAGCCGAGTTAAACTGTTGTCAGCGATTATAACCGGAATTCAGACGAACGGTTTTTTTTATATTACCGTAAGCTTACTGTTGCTGCTTTTTATTGGTTGGTGCCCGATGATAGGCTCCCTAACTACATCTCTATTAGGCGTATTTTTAAAATTTTCAACATTCCAGTTTGTAGCCTAGAAGGTAATTGGCTCGAAAGTTGCCTCCTGTATTTCACGAGTAACAGGATTTTAATGGACATAGTCACATAGGCCTAATTATAGGCCAGCGTTTCCCAAGGGTTCCGCGGGGTAGGCGCAGGGGTTCCTCGAAAAGTTGGTTAAACACTTTCTTACTATGAAGGACGATAATTATTTGATACGAAACCATTCAAAGTAGGCGAAAACCCAGCTAACTCTTCTAATGAAGATTACGAACCTATTATTGACATAACACAAATGAATCAGAATTCCAATCAACCTTCACTGTCTGGAATGAGATCGTTAAAGAATGCTTCTCTCCCGTTAACTGCAGTTAGCATGCTTTGCCATTTGCCACGTAAATATTGTACGAAACTGCATTCTCATATTTTACTGGAACAGAAGCAAAATATAGAAATCGACGAAATGATGCAGCTGACAACAAGAATCCAGCTTTCTAGCATCAAGTCAGTTACAGACAAAATGCAAGAGAAGAAACAAGTGTAGTTTGCCTTCTAGTTTCGTGTAGACCTACTCCCATTACTGCTAACTAGCCTACTTGCAATCCACAAGTCGTGGTTTTCGAAACAGTGCAATTTAATTTTTTCAATAAGAAAATATACTTTTTACAATAGGCCTATATAGTGCCTTCTTAGAAGGCCTATAATTATAATTATGCTTCTCAGGCGCTATAGGGGAGACCGGGGCTGGTTGCAACAGGTGTTGGTTGCAACACCATCGATATTTCGGCGCTACATAATCGCAACTCAAATATAAGCAAACTATTTTGTAAAGGATACAGTTTAGGCCATTGTGTCCTAATTTCTTATCAGGCAATTGATAATGACTGCCGAAAAATAAAAAGATCGTTTTTGGCAATTGAAAGTAAATTTTTCGGTTTTTTGTCTTTTCGTTATATAGCCGAATGTTTTGAAGAAATATTTTTCGGTTCGGTTCTATTAGTTGGACAAGTAATTAAGCTTGAAACTGCATTTAGTCATTTTATTTATAATCAGCGCCGTCGAAATTTTGTCCCATAACACTGTCTAGACATTGCTTCGGGGATGGTTGCAACATTATTTTCGGGGCTGGTTGCAACATGTTGCAACCAGCCCCATATACATATTTCTATACGCCGCTTTCATTGTTGGCCTGCCCGTCGCAGTTAGAGCAAATTGTATTAAAATATTACAGGCTATAAGCTTATGCATTCTATAAATTGGTACATTGATTGAATTATATTAAGCCATGTTACATGCTTTAATCAATTGACTTTTGTTGGCATATTTTTAACCTCTAAGCTATCCCCGATGATGAAAAATTGCTAGCGAAAACTGATTGCGGTTCTGTTAGTAAAGAAGCAATGATCGGTATAGAAAAAGAAGCCACTGATAGTGGGTGTTAGCTTGAACTGTAAATGTCCCAAATTTAATTATTCAACATTGTGGTGATATATTCCGAAAGTAAATCTCCTTATGGGGAAATTATGGCACCGACTTATTTCGGAGGTAACCAAAATCAATTGTTGACTATTTGCTGATGGTTGGTGTCATGTATTATGGGTTATTGTAGAAGCAAGTGAACTTGTATTTACCAACGGGCCACTGGCTTTAATATGGACTTCCTTTCAATGGTGTGCTATGCGTTCTGCTGCTGCTGCTGGGATTTCTTTCGGGATTTAAGTTGCGAAATCAAGGTTCAGTGAACACCAGAGGCTTCGAGTTTAGAAAGCTTCAATGAAAGTGCTATAAACTCATTATGAAACATCTTTGGTTAAACTTTCCAAGCAACTGACATTTACATTTAGCAATCTCGATGAAACCGTAGTAACCACTTGTCAACGGATTTTAAAAGTTCTGACAAACAGAAGCATCTAGCAGATTGGTGTTGACATCCGATGAAAGAAAACAATCAGAGACTTTGAGGTTTGATCTGGATGTTTGCATACAATTCTGTGCCTCCATTTTTTGTGCGAGTTAACTTCATGAAACATATTTCTACAAAAGATGTTCTGGTTGGCCATATCGTTCCCATCTAGCAGATGGATTACAAACACAAACTTCTTCAATTGTAGACTATGGGCATATATAATAAATCAAGTTTGCAATCTTTTTGGTGGATGGACAACCATGACTCTCACACTGGAATCGATTCTGTAGTATTATAGATCCCTGAAAAACAACTCCGAAGGCTTGAAATAATTCTAAATTTTAAATTAAATATTAAACAGCATTAGCCCAGTTAGATAGAAGCAGCCTTCCAACTCTATCGGTTATAATAGGCCACTGCGTGGTGAATATTTATCAGACTTTTCGCATGACGATCTCTAGGGCAGACCCAGTTTTTCTATCTTTTTTATGCTCTCGATACTCTGAATTTTTGAATTTGCTTAATTATTACATTCTTATAATCTAGATGCATAGCCAGGCCTCAGTTGGTTCCATGGCTATGCAGTCTTATTTGAATATCTAGGCTACTTTCAATACTGTTGCAACCATCCCCGAGTGTCGTTGCAACCAACCCCGGCCCGGGGCTGGTTGCAACATTTTGGAGCCCTCTGTTCCGTTAGTTATTGTGGCTACATGCCTGGTCACAAAGATCGTCACTATAGCTTGTTTTGATGCTGAGATGTAAAGGATTCATATGGGCTAAACCGTTTGCAGATATATAGCTCTAAGGATAAATCCGTGACACACGAAAATGTGAAAAATGTTGCAACCTGCCCCGGTCTCCCCTAGGCCTACATGAGATTGGGGTTCCGCGAGAAAATATTACTAGGATGCGAAGGGTTCCGTGGTCCGAAAAGTTTGGGAAACGCTGTTATAGGCAATGCCTTCTATTTGTCTGTTTGTCTTCACCTAAACCCTCTGTTTGTCTATTTGTCTGTTAATCATTATATAGACTATATACTATATAGTATATAGGCCTATATATATGATATATATATAATTATATATATATATATATAGCTGGGGTACCCGGCGTTGCCCGGAAAATCCAGAATTCGCTCCGCTCCCGACCAATTCCTTCCCCACCCTCACTGCCGGTTCCCAAACGGCCCGCTCCCACCCCACCCACCCGACCCCAACCCATCCCGACACAGTAGTGAAGGTTTGGAGCGAAAAGGTGAAAAACTGTGGAAATGCATTTCGGCGAAACAGCGAAAATTAGGGTTTTCGCCCCCCACCCTGACCTCATGGTGGTAGAGATTCGAGAACCCCTCCACGGGGTGACCCATGCCCAAACCTACACAGTAGTGAAGGCTTGGAGTGAAAAGTTCAAACACTGTGGAAATGCATACCGGTCTACCTACCTACCCACGTACCTACCTACCTACCTGCCTACCTAGGCTACATGTACCTACTTACCTACCAACATGCATACATGCCTACCTACCTATTCCCAACTACCTACCTAAATACATATCAATCTATGATCCATCTATTTATCTATCTATCTATCTATCTATCTATCCATCTATCTATCTATCCATATATCTATCTATCTATCTATCTATCTATATATCTATCTATCTATCTGTTTGTGAGATCTGTTTTTCTATGTGTATGTTCGCCTATCTGGGGTTCATGCTTCCGTCCGCCATCCACTCGAAGTCATATCCGGTTGCTCTGGCATTCACTTCCGCTTCCGTTCTGCCCTGCGTCAGGAACGTCGACTGCCATCCTCTGTCTGTCTGTATGTCTGTCTGTCTGTCTGTCTTTCTAATTCCAATGAGGAACATTCGGTTCCAAATTTACTGGTAGAATATGAATGGATAATAGTTGCACATATCGCCTATTAAGTTCAATTTAAAAGTTAAAATTATTGTTTTATTGCTACACAAAATTGCAGTTGGTAGGCTATGTAAATTTGTGATCACATTCACAATTTACGCTTTACGTCCTTCAAGTTAGTCGACAAGGTTAAAGGGGAATAAAAACCTGGGCCAACGCTTGTGACGCAATGTACGCCGCATAATCCTATTTTCCAGACAAAGATTAGTCTTCACTTAACTATCCTATTTTCCAGACAAAAATTAGTCTACATGTGCACTTAACTATCCTATTTTCTAGACAAAAATTAGCTATGATTTAGGCTTAACTGTCATATTCAGGACATCAGTAGGCTATCATTTCCGTGTTTGTTGGTACAAATATGTTTTATTTTGCTTGTAAATAGGCCTAAATGTCTAGGCCTATATAAGCCGAAGCTTATAGCCTAATAAGCATATTATTGTTGCTTAAACATAGACCTACTGATGCTCTGGCTATTTGGTAGAACATTACAGACTGCATGTAGTTGCCAAAAGACTCTCAATGAACACGTGATAAATTATTATTTCCCAGCCTGTAGGAAAATTGTTTCGAAGAAACTTAGGTTAAAATTGATGTTAGTCTATTTCAAAGAAACGATCACTTTAAATGATCCGAGACCTTTGCCCTCTGAGCTTAACATGCTTTGGGTTAGTAGCATAATAATTGTAAGGGCTTTTTAACGTGCAGTTGTACACAAAATGTGCAGTTCTACTTCTAAATGGATTTGCGCAGTTGTAGAAACACTTCTGTAGCCTAAGCCTACAGTTAAAATTAGCAAAAAGGCCACTGTCCTCCGATTGGAGGTAATTTACCATGGAGGATTGGAAAGAAAAGAAGGGGTTGTGCAGTTATAAAAATTCCTTAAAAACAGCCCTGATAATTGTCATGTCTGTGAATTAGCTGGTTCCCACGACATCGCTTTTTGGGTGTTGTGAAAATGACGCGTTCACGATTACGATTACGCCTACACATTCTAGCGCAAATTAGGCTATTATAGACTTTTTGTAAAAGGGCGTGGCCTATGTGGTCGGCCATATTGGTGTACAGCTGTGAACTGTTGTCAACGTAGGCTACACGCCGTTACACGGTGAATTGTTAGTTGATGGAATAAAGTTATCGTCATAAGCCTATTGATCTATCCATAGGCCTATACCTTAATAGATATAGCGGTCTAAACACCATCCAGCCTGGATCGACCCGAATCCCTGAAGCGAATTTCGGCCGGAGCCCAAATCTGCTATAATTAACAAGTAGGCCTAGGTCTATGCTTTTTGCTGCTTCACGGACTGTAAATGGCTGGGCTTCTTCCAACGTACATAGGGCTGCCAACCGTCCCGGATTCGCCGGGACAGTCCCGGAATTGGCCCTGTGCGTCCCGTGTACCGTACTGATCCTAAATTGTCCCGGAATTTGCTGTTAAGACCACATTCCACAATATTGTTCTTATTTTGCACACTAAACTTAATAGATTGTTCGATGAATTTGACGTTGTTGGCTGAACATCAAATGTTGGACAGCGCTGGTTTGAAGTCTTCAAAACTTTGCAAACCTCTGATACTCAGTATAGCATATTTTGTCCTTCGTAGGCCTATATTCTCTCATTCCGTTTTAATGCTTTTTGCGAGAGAGCGTTCTGCATTATGGACGACCTAGCTGTTGTCTAGCAATCGCAATTAAACCTAGCTGAGCATCGACCTTGTAAAAGCGGAACTGTCAATAGGCCTAAGCATCAATTTTGAAATGACATGTGCTATTTTCTACGACTTTGTGACCAGTGTTCTGGAACTGCTTCAAGCTCAGCAGTAGTAAATCGTTTGGGCTAAGTTCTGCTGTCCGGCAGCCGACCTAATAATTTCATAAAATTGACATTGAATTTTGTAATCTGCATGCACGATGTCGCTTATAATTTTGTAGGTTAACTTTCAACATCGCTCGTGCTGGGCTCATAAGTCTGCTTAGGCCTACTCTGGTATACGTAGGCCCAAGTTACTGGAACTTACATTTATTTTTTTTAAAATCCCTTCTTGACGTCGATTCTAATCCTAAATTTAGGCTACTTATCTTCTGGCAATTTATCTACAAAATTATTAACTAGGCCTACTCTTTTTGTAGATTTTAGGTTAGATCGTATAATTGGACTGACACAGCATTTGTTACAGTAGGCCTATTTTGCTTGCGATAGATTGCATGTCTCTGGCTATAGTTTTTAGCCGCCGATGCTCTTCTCACGTTAACCTCGACATTCAAGCTCGTGTACTTTGGACTTCTCTAATTGAACCTTTATCCCTGTCAGTAAGTTTGCCGCAGATAAAACAGTAAAAACACAGAAAATCATTTTTATAATAAGCGCCATTCGCATACGTATCCAATGTCAACAAGCATTGCCTGCGAACCAATATGGCGCAGGCCATTATGCAAATGAGCCGTTACGTCATTAAGCAAGGGGTAAATAGCTGTAATTATAGCTGGTTATATAATAAAAACATAATAATTGCAGCCTCAGTGGCGGTGATAGGGGGGGCTAAGCCCCCTATAAAAGGCTAAGCCTCCCTAAAAAAGGCCATCCGGTTTTTGTGGACATGCAAAAACCGAAATATATCCACGAATGACTAAAAAAGGTCCTCGTAAATTCAGGCGGATGAAAATGGGAAATTTCAACGAGATTTCGGCCGGATGACTAAAAAAGGTCGTCAGAAATTTTGGCGGATGAACAAGGGCGGAGACCTAGGGGTGACAGAGGGACGGTCCTAACCCCCAATGGAGGTGTTGGGGGAGACGGCCCATGCACTTGTCCCCCCTAATCGTTGAGCGTCAAGACTAAAATTTTTGTTAAAAAGGTCATCTGAACTTTTTTGGCGGCGGAAATAGAATTTTTTTCGAGATTTCGGCGGATGACTAAGCCATTCGTCCGTCAAAAGATCTCGCGTCTTTCCGTCCCCCCCCCCCAAGTCTCCGTCCAGGTCTCCGCCCATGCGGGCCATGCGGGCCATGCGGATGAAAATGGAAATTTTCTTCGCGAGGATTCAGCAATCTATACGCCTATAGGCCTATATAGGCCTAAAACAAATACTGATGGAAAAATCTAAGATGTCGCGATAAAACTAATTTTTTCGTTTTAATACTGTTCAGCAAACAGTTAGCCTAGATCAGTGCTTAAAGTGTAAAAAAGAAATGCCTGGACGCCCCTCACCTTTTCAGGTGTGCTGGCCAAATAAGTGGCTGGACGGCATGAAGATTTTAAAATAAGTTCCTGGACGCCGTCCATGACCGTCCTGCCACACTTTAAGCCCCAAATTAGATTGAGGAGTTTTGTACAATAGAGTTGTTAAGCCTGGCCTTCATAGATAAGTGTAATAAGTGACCACGTTTGTCAGTTTTTCCCTCAAAGTTGACCAAATTAATCGAAATTAAGGCCTATGATCTTATTCAGCAAATTTAAAAAACTTAATTTTCAAAATTCAGGCTAATCAAAAAAACAACTTCTTTGGGTTTAGCAGCAGCAAAATCGTTTATAAGCATCCTCTTAAATTTCCAATGATTTTTGCCTGTAGACCTACTATTAGGCTATTGTTTAAAAAGTCATAAATAATCAGCTTTCATTTAACTATAATATTTTTCATAGGCTTATTACGGGCCCAGCCAGGGTCCATGAAAGTCATCGGACCTTGGGCATTGCCACTTTCCATCTTAATGGCCCTCCGTTTCCTCGTCTTGGCGTATCATAGCCCCGCATCTCACATCGTACAACTTCATGATAATTAATCATAAGGTTAACCAATAGTCAGCTTGTATTCTCTTCCAATGTCTATTGCAATAATGCTATTTCACAGATATAGCTACATGCAAGGCTTAGTAGAACCAGCTAACAAAGGTCATACTGCTAAATGGAACGTATAGTGCTCAGGGTTTCAGAGCCAAAATATAAGAGATATTTTAATTGAAATCGATTATCATAGGCCTACACTAGAGCAACAGCTGCTCTGAACGGCTCAATAATATCTACAGAGTGTGGAGAAGCTTGAGTCAGCTCAGCTGGAAGCTAGGTAAATACTCAACGAGCTTATGGTGAAGTAATTAATCATTAAAATTGCTTGTTTAATGTCGTGCAAACGTGGTCGAAAGTTGAAAGTGATTGGTAGGCTATATTTAAAGTGACAGCAAATTTGCTAGAACAAAAATTTCACATCGGTCGATTTTATAGACGTGAATGACGACGTGAGAGCGGCTGGCAATTACATCTTAGGAACTTTTGAATATTGGTTTGGATCTGGTAATGCAATGCAATGTAAATGTCAGAAATTTTGCATGCGCCACATGCCCACAAAAGCAACTTCTGGGCAACAAAAGCCTACAAAGTTCATCGCTGTGACCTGTGGCGTAGCCAGGAATTTTTCATGGGTTGGTGGGTTTTTGCCTGGCCGGATACCCTTTCTGAAACCAACCCAACAGTATTACAGTAAATAAAAAGGGAATAAAGTAACCAAGGGAATAAAGTAAGAAAAGCAATTGTTATTGAAAGCAATTGTTTTTGTTTTTTCTTATTTAAGT
The DNA here is from genome assembly GCA_949752735.1 of Lumbricus terrestris. Taxonomy (NCBI): domain Eukaryota; kingdom Metazoa; phylum Annelida; class Clitellata; order Crassiclitellata; family Lumbricidae; genus Lumbricus; species Lumbricus terrestris. Next base: position 11,430,332 of record OX457043.1, on the reverse strand, counting down.
GGATAAATAACCTTTAAAAAACTTTTTCCTAGGCCAATGGGGGTTTAACTCCCGAACCCCCTTGGCTACGCCAATGGCTATGACAAAACATTTCAGCCAGGCTACATAGTATGCATATGGTGTTCAAGTCGTGTTCATGTGTTGTCTATCAATGAATAGCATAACAATAATATAAATTATAGCCTAATAACTTCAATACACTAGCAACGCAAATCGGTAGGCCTATATTAAACCGAAGATTCTGTTCCAGTTAGCCTATATATGAATCCACCCTCAACTCCCAACTGTATCGAGAGCAATATTGGCAGGGTATAATAATGTCTAGAAGAAATGGATCTTTTCCAGCACACCCGCAAGAACCTAAAGAATATTATTTTGTTCCCTAAATTTTATTTTAGTCAGAAAGATTTATTTTTCGCATCGACAACCAGTGGCGGCGCCAGGATTTTAGGTTTGGGGGGGCTGAAGCCCCAAGCCTTCCTCCCTCCCAGAGACGCAACTAGAACATTTTCTTCCCATGGCGGTCATATTGCAATCGCGCGATGCTGCGAGTGCCGAATGCATGAACGAAGCACATACCGACCAAGGTTTTTACAAGAAATTGTGCACTCACTGGCACAAACGCGCTCCACATTGCAAGATGTAGTTGGAGATTGAGTGGGTTATTTAAACGAAGTCAGCAATAATTGTTGAGGTTTTTGAATTTTGGTGTATCCGGCCGCAATCCTAGATTAAGTTCCGAATTATCATAAACAAAGGTGTCCAACTAAGGTGGAAAAAGCGAATGGGAGGTCCTCAAACGCGTCCGCATAAAGTCTATGCCGTTCCCGCGCTGAACCATACCCCGAAATTTCAGACATCTGAGCTGAGTTGGTGACCGAGCTGAGCAAGGGCGATACAGTATATACAGTGCGTGTGCACACAGCAGCCCGAGAAGCTATGTGGTCCAGACAGTGAGGTAATGTAAAGTCCCTATTGTCTTTGACATACCGATATGCAAGCACTCAAAAACCACGTTGACTAGAGTTCTAAATTATCACAATAAGAGGTGTCCAACACCGAATTAATATTCAGAAATTCCACAATTCAATGGTGTGCAATTCAGTATAATCGTATATGGACACAGACTCGAGTTCCAAGTTGTCGCAATAAAAGGTATCCAACACAGCATTAATATTCAGAAATTTTACAATAAAATGGTGTGCAATTTAGTATTATCGTATAAAAAGTCGACCATGGACACGGACTCGAGTTCCAAGTTATCACAATAAAGGTGTCCAACATAGTATTAATATTCATACATTGTACAATAAAATGGTGTGTAATTCAGTATTATCGTATAAAAAAATCGGCCATGGACGCGGACTCCAGTTCCAAGTTATCACAATAAAGGTGTCAAACACAGTATTAATATTCATTCATTTTACAATAAAATGGTGTGTAATTCAGTATTATCGTATAAAAAGTCGACCATGGACACGGACTCGAGTTCCAAGTTATCACAATAAAGGTGTCCAACATAGTATTAATATTCATACATTGTACAATAAAATGGTGTGTAATTCAGTATTATCGTATAAAAAAATCGACCATGGACGCGGACTCCAGTTCCAAGTTATCACAATAAAGGTGTCAAACACAGTATTAATATTCATTCATTTTACAATAAAATGGTGTGTAATTCAGTATTATCGTATAAAAAGTCGTCCATGGACAAGGACTCGAGTTCCAAGTTATCACAATAAAGGTGTCCAACACAGTATTATTACTCAGAAATTTTACAATGAAAAAGTAATCACAATAATGGATGGATCCGATTTGACCAGGGTCTATCACAACAGTGGCCGTTACCCTGGACATTCAATTGAAATAATCACAAATAAAAATAAATCACAATAAAGGTGTCCAACACCGAATTAATATTCAGAAATTCCACAATACAATGGTGTGCATTTCAGTATAATCGTGTAAAAAGTCAACCATAGACGCAGACTCGTGATCCAAGTTATCACAATAAAGGTGTCCAACGCATTATTATATTCATACATTTTACAATAAAATGGTGTGTAATTCAGTTCTATCGTATAAAAAGTCGGCCATGGACAAGGACTCGAGTTCCAAGTTATCACAATAAAGGTGTCCAACACAGTATTATTTCTCAGAAATTTTACAATAAAAAAGTAATCACAATAATGGATGGATCCGATTTGACCATGGTCTATGACAACATTGGCCGTTACCCTGGACATTGAATTAAAATAATCACAAATAAAAATAATTCACAATAAAGGTGTCCAGCACATTCACAGAACACTATTAAAATTATCTGCCTGCATATTACTAATGACAGAAAACAATTTAAGTTTCCTTAATACTATAATATGCATGCTTAGATAATTATACGCACACAGTAATTTTATATATATATAAATATATATACATATAATTATCTGAACACAAATGTTTTACATGTATATGCTAATAGCACTAGGACTTTTTAGTTGACCATTATATCAAACGTAGGCCTACATTCCCAGACAGTGGTGGTACACACAGCAAGAATATAATAATTATTTTACCGAAAATAACAAGAGCGCACACATTTGAGGTGTGTAAGAGAAACATGACGCAAATCTGACAACTACATTGTTGTGTCAAAGGCATTTCTGTATAAAACGCAATATTCTGGATAACCAGCAGTCTGTAATATTATTTTCATGCATGATGTGCAGTACAGATGCAACACTACTATGGAAGACTTTGAAAATTTTACATACTGCAGAGCTGTAAGTGTACTCTAAATAGTTCAGCCCACTTTTGGAAAGGCTGACAGCTTCCATTCCATAAAGAAGAAACGGTTTACAGTAGGCAGCTACTAAATGCAACAAAACTGTTTCACTAAATTTGTAGCATTTGCTATGCAATGAATTAAATGACCTAAGCAACTTAATAAATATATATATATATACTATTGTATATATAGTTGATTTCGATGCCATTGACAATTGTCTAGCTTTCTTATTTCGAAATAAGCCGCAATGGATATTTTCTGCTTTTTGCTTTGGGGGGCTGAACCGCATTTGGAGGTTATAACCCCTAGCCCTCTGACGACACCACTGGCGCAAGCATCTACGCTGTGATTATATAGTTGATTGCAGGAGGGAGAAAATCCTGAACATTCTTTTGTGACGATGATTAATTTTGTGAAATATGCGAAAAATCAAGATAAAATACTGCTTTGCACCACTTTTTGAAGGACTAGGCAATTTCGATTTTTTTATACGTCTAATACTTATAAAACGGTTTCAATCTGAAATGAGGTGTCCAAGAGCCATGATGTTTCTTCGACAATTTCGACAACCCTGTCCGGTTGTATGGTCAAAAGGTAAGGGTGCAAACTTGTCACCCGTTTTCATAGATTGAGGCCAAGAAATGAAGTCGCTAACTTCATTCTCAAATAGATTTTGATGCCGTTGATGATTGTCTAGTTTTCTTATTACGAAATTAGCCGTTATAAACATTTTCCGCATTTTGCTTTGGGGGGGCTGAGCCGCATTTAGGGGGGCTTAGCCCCCTCCAGCCCCCCCTGGCGCCGCCACTGTCGACAACATATTTTTATTGATCCCACTGAACGATTCTTATAAAAAATTCAGTCGAGGCCTTCAAGGAACAACACACAACCGAGAAAAAAGACGTAACCTAAGGTGAGTAAAATGGAGTAGCAAGCAGGCGATGGCAATATTATTTACATGACAATTTAAAGGACCATCTGTGTTTGCAATCTCAGAGAAAGCTCCATGTATCAGCATAGAAATCTACTGAAAGTTACCTAGCTAACTATTTTGTCAGTTGAACAATTTCTATCATAAATTCTATGACATCTTGAAGCATATCTACAATGGATCATACTCGCATAAGGGATAGAGTATCTGGTCACATGACACGTCATTCCACTTGAAGCCAACGCTCAATCTAAGGTGGAGACAGCCTTCTAGTTCATTGTTGTGGCAGTTAGGTTCGTTATCGAGCCAGTGGGTGAATGAGAAAGGCAGTTGTCTGTTTGTCGATGTCTTCCAGACGAATTCGTCGGCACAACTTGTCGCGTTCAGTCGTTGTCCAAAGCAAATAGACTCCTATTCCCCAAGAATTAAATCTACGCATATATCTTCGCGAATCCCCTAAAAGATCAAGAGCTGCTTGGCAGAATTTGAAAAATAACATAACCTCAAGCATGCTGCAAAGTCTAACCCTTGAACTGTAGCGCTGTGTGCCGACAACATGACATTGTGTCTGCTCTATTTCAAGTGCTTTTTCTCTTCACAACAGATTAGAAGACGACTGACTGAACTTTGGGCCATGAAGTTGATAGCTTATATTTTAGAGAAACACACTTTTTTTACATTAAACCATTTAAATTCAACACTGACACCGCAATGTTACTGCATCGCTGTCGATTCACCATGGTATTGGTCGACCGTGGGCACTTGATTATTATAGGCCTATGGACAGCGATGCAGTAACATGCACAGGCCGGTCAGGACAGACCGGTGGAGAGAGTCGGGAGAGAGCGTGGGACACATACGGGCATTGACCCAAGTTGTCCTTCATGCCTCTCTCCCAATATTCTCTTCAGTCAAACAAGGTGGTCTAGCTGCTCCAAGATGTTAATGGTATGGAGCAGACCTGCTGACCGGACCGGTTGAAGCTGGGCAACATGACGCGAGACAGACTCAGACAGAGAGTGGCGTCGGACTCCTACGGGCATTGAGCCTAAGGATGTTGATGATGATGATGGACAGCATCGTTGACATTGATTCTTCAATCGGACTCCGACGCTTTCCTACCAATCACCATGTGGTTTCTGACATTATGTGAACGCCTGTGGATAGGGTTGTTCCCTCAACTTCGCTTTTGTGGGCGAGGTAAAATTTCCGAGTTCATACAATCACCATTAGGAATATTGGGTCAAGAGTCAAGACATGCTGTTGATGTCGAAAACAATTATTAAGCCAATAGGCTATATCTATGTGCAATTGTGCATTGTGTAATTGTAGGCAACATCTAACATAATTATACTGCTTGAACTAGAAACCACTTGAAGAAAGTAAAAAAATGAAATTGACATGTAGGCCTACTTGCAAGCTCCTGTCTCAAGTATGTTGATAAAGCTTTGTTCTCGTCTTCCGTAGTAATGGCAACCAAGTGGGCTTCAGGGTGCAAATCATGACATCTCTGAACGGCCGACATCCAATTGTAACCTTCAAAGACGACCTTGTAGCAGCTGTGATCTTCAGCTGTGAGTTTTAAGTGTTGGAATCCAGGTAGATATTTCCATTCAGCTTTTAAAAAAACTAGATCTAAACAGCTTTGCACAAGATTATGAACAATGAACATTCGATGAGTGGATCAGAGAGAGAGAAAGAGAGAGAGAGAATCGTGTAACGCAGTTAATCTTATACACGGTGATTCATTTAGAAGTCAACAAACCAGTGACGGCGCTAGGGGGACTAGAAGGGGGGCTAAGACCCCTATCAAAGGCTAAGCCCCCTAAAAAGGCCAATTTTCTACGATTTTCTTAGATTTTCGATCTGATGACTAAAAAAGGTCGTCAGAAATTTTGGCGGATGCAAATGGTAAAATTTCCTCCGAGGCTTCAGCCCCCCGCCAAACTGAAATCCTGGCGCCGCCACTGAACAAAACTCATATCCATGACCATCAATTTTAATGAAATCTCAGAATAATGACTCTTGATGCTCTAGCCAGGTGCTATATAATTTTTTTTCACATTCAAAGCAGGAATGACGCGGATGACGGTGCAGTGGGCATAATACTATGGAGTCTATGTTCGTCGCCTTTGCAGCCGAAAGGTTCCAACCGTTCCAGCAAATCGTATTTTGCGGAATCGACCAACTTTCAAAAAAATCCTTGATGGCATTGTCGTGTCTCTGTACTTGGTCGTACGAGCATATCTAATTTCTAAGGGGATCGTTGCACAATCAGCCAAATCATGTAGTCTATAGGCCTTGTTGGAACACAGGAATTAAACTCACGAGTGAGTGGCAACTGGATATCTGGGTCACGCTTCTGGCGAAGTCCAACCAGTTGCTGTTGCAGTCTTTCAACCTCCAACTTCATCTCAGCCATCGCATTTTCATTGCCGTTCTCGCATGGACTTCTATCAGAGTAGTCGCCAGCATAGTCTGGATTTCCTTCGAGCCTGAGGAACTTCCTATATCCTCCTCTCCGCTTTGACATCTGATACCGACAGAAGCGACGAAGAGAAAGAAGGCGCCAAAGAGTTTAGACTGAGACATTACTTTCATAGTTGGCCTTAGTCGACGCTTTTGAGAGGTAGCTTAGTCAATACTTGAAAGAATTCTATACAACGTCTTCGTACTTTGTCTCCTGAACGTTAAATGCGTAAACTTTTGAAGGTGGTTGGCATAACGGCAATCCTTTTGGACGCAGACCAGAAAACAGAAAAGTTTTATTTTAAAAATTCTAATGGATAGGCTAACATAATTGTTGTGCATATTACATACAAATTCGCGGTCTGGGTTTGCTTGGAGGCTGGAGCAGCATATATGCTCGACGACAGTAATGATTGACTGTAGGTCTAATGTGGGAGACTGCATATCTAAACGGCTGTCAACACTTTAGCCAAACATGGGTCTACTCAATGGTTTTTTTGGTCGAATTACATTGGTTTGGTGATTGTTCACACTATTTATTACTGCACCCATCAGATATAATTTCTAAGCATCGAGTCCATACAGGTCTTGTACGAATGAACGCATGAGCAGCTAGAAACTACCTCATGAAATACCAGCATTTATAACGTCGGGTAACAAGACCTTGAGCGATGCATTGGGTCTTCTTTGCCTGTCTGCCGGTCAAACGTAATATAATTTTTATTAGCAGTGGTGAGCTAAATGAACAAACATTGTATTGTATTGCATTGTATCTGACCGTTTGCGAGGCAAGAATGCAGACCTCAGCAAGTGACCTGTTAAAAAGATATGAAAGATATTAAAAAGAAAGGAGCAATGTCATTGAAGTAAGTATGTCAGCCAAGGGACTCAGGGAGGCTCCTGGTCCATCAGGTCCGCTACTCGGTCAGAGCCATTCGGCTGTTGTTTCCTCCAATTGGAATGGACTCCAGCTCGTGCTTACTACCTCTGAATAATTTTTCTGCTTTCCACCAGTTACTCGGGACCTTTCTCTTTAGCCGTGGCTGGGCTAGGAGCGCCTCTGAACATTTTCATGAAATAGCGCTATATAATTTTTCGGAATGGATTAATGACGCTCTTGCAATCTAAAATTATGAGGCCTAGGTTATAATATAACCTAGGCCTGATGAAGTGATGATATTATCAGCCACCAATGTTTTCTATTTTCTATTTTCGGCTATCTGATCTGTCTACAATCCGGCTCACATTACCGGTACCAATTAGGTTGAATAACAACAGCAATTGATATAATTATATGTAATTGTGCCGCCAATGGAATTCTTTTTTTTATTAACGACCAAAAGTAATGAAGCAAACAAGCAATTAAGTAAGTATGTCAGATAGTAATCTTCCTAATCTTCTTCAAAAAAAGCCTACAAGCAAACTAAACAGCACAAAGAAAACGCTATGTCTTTTAAATGTCGTAATATAGGAGGCCTAACGTGACAGTCGAATAATCTATCGTTGTATATGACAATATAGGCTAAAGTGTTAATTATCGGATATATAAACAGCATGGAAATCTAATGCATGCTACTGAAGTAGCCAACTATTTAGTCAGTTAAGCAATACTTTAGAATCACGATTCGTGGGAACCTCTTAGACCAGATCTACAATGGATCATACTCGCAAAGGGGAAAGCCATTGTGGTCGCACGGCACGTCATTCCAATTGTATTGAAAATATGACTTCAAGATCAGGCAACCCTCTACTTCGTTCTGATAGCAGTTTGGTTCGTTCCGATGCCAGGAAGTAAACGAGAGTGGTAGCTGTGTGTTCTTCGATATCTTCCAGACGAATTGGTCAGCACAACTTGTCTCGTTCAGCCGTTGACCGCTCGTCCAAAGCCGACCTTCTTCTCCCCACCGTCGACGTATGCTCGAATATGCTTTCGAATTCTCTAAAAGTTCAACAGCTGCTCGATAGAATTCAAGCCTATAGCATCAAGCCCATGAGCTTCTATCCCTATTCATGGCAGGCGCTACTCGAGTCCAGTGGAAAACGGAGGGAAACCTGAATGTCTCTTCTCATTTTTTGCACACCTTCTGCAAGTTATATAATTTTCACTTACAGTCCTATGTTGGACCTACTGTAGGTTACATGCAGATTTAGGCCTAGGTAGGACTATGTAAACTTATTTAATCCGAAATGAGCCAATACAGTCACAATGAGCGTCAATTTTGGGACTATAGTATACTGGACCCTGTGCAAGTAAAAAAACGAATTTTCTTAAAACATTCCATTGCAATTATTCATTTAATTCATTCATTCATTTCGAGAAAGAAAAAAAGACTATCAGCGACAGTGCTATATGGACAAACAGACGGGAAGAGAAGCAGAGGGAAGACAAAAAAGACATGGATGAAGAACGTGATGGAGGACCTAGAAACGCAGGGCATGGACATACGAAGAGCAGTGGATAAGACCAGAGACAGAGCAACTTGGAGACGTCTTGTAAAGGCTTCATCGTCAGCATGCGCTTGACGGAGGATAAATTGGATTTCGAGAATTTATATAGTGTCTTTTCAAGAAACTTACTCACAGGCGCTCCCAGCCCAGCCACAGATAAAAAAATAGGATTTGAGAGACTTATTGAAAGCTAGTGAGTTTAGCCTATAGGCATAAGTCGCAAGGCTAGTGGGAGGCCATTCCAGATAGCGTGACCCATAGTGGAAAAGGCTCGGCGCTGTGTGGTAGAAGTGCGAGCTCGAGGAACCAAAAGCTCCCCCCATTAATGTCGCAGAGCGAAGAGCTCGACGGGCTGCAAGGTCGGAGACAGGTCGACAAAGGCTAGATGCTAGACATGTACGATGAAGCACAATCAGGAAGGCATCGCCAAACAAGTTCAGCAACTCGGTAGGAGATGCGCGAAACAGGGAGCCAGTGAAGAACATCACGCATATAAGCTGAGACGGGGGCATATTTAGGAATGCGGTCAATGAGGCGAGCAGCCAAACGAAGAACTCGTTCAAGGCGCCCAATTGGCATGCTATTTGAACGGATAATTATCTTCAACTCTACATGTCTTAGTTTTAGACCCACACAACCGACTCAACCCGCATAACATAGAAACTACGGTAGCCTACTTAGGCCTAAAGAAGGCAACTTGCACAATGGCGTCTAATTTGCAGTGGCGGCGCTAAAGGGGCTAAGAGGGGCTAAGCCCCCTACATAAGGCTAAGTCCCCCCTTAAAAAAGGTCATCCGGGGTTTTTTAACATGCAAAACTGCAAGACTGAAATATTTCTACGATTTTCGACCGGATGACTAAAAAAGATCATCAGAAATTTTGGCGGATAAAAATGGAAAATTTCCATGAGATTTCGGCCGGATGACTAACCAAAGGTCGTCAGAACTTTTGGCGGATGAACAAAAATTGAAAATTTCCTCCCGATGACTCACCCCCCCCCCCGCAAACTGAAATCCTGGCGCCGCCACAGCTAATTTGTATACGCACTTGCGAGGTCGCGTTTCACAAATGTCTTCAAGCCGATTTGTTCGTGTCTCGTTGTGATGGCCACCAAGTGGACTCCAGGATGCAAGTCACGGCATCTCTGACTGGCCGATGTCCAGTTATGCTCCTCGTAGACGATCTTGTAACAGCTTTTCGCCGGCTTTACGTACTCGAATCCAGTCGGACATTTCGATTCAGCTTCAACATAAAATAATCCAAACATTCTTGTACGACTGTCATGACACAATGTCACAATCACGTGGGTCTTTCTTCAAGTTTGGAATCATTTTAGAGATTTTTGTAGAAATTTTTTTAGAAGATGAACGGTCATTTGTAGCCCATATAGACTAATGGCGACTTACCATTGATTGGTTGCAAAGTGACCTATTCTAACTAATCGATGAAATCTTAAATGAAATATTGCCAACGATCTCTGCAGCAGGTAGCAGAACACAATAATATTTAGAGTAAAGTTTTATCCCGTTATAATTATGTAAGAAATAGAACAGTAAAATAATCAGTGAAAATAATTACGGTATTGATTAGGTTGAAGGGAATCGCAAAATGTGAAAGGTTGGAGTAAAAAACATAGGTTAAACTTACGAGGGATTGGCAATTTGAAATCAGGGTCGAGTTTCTGGCGAAGACCGACCATTAGCTGTTGCAAGTCTTCAATCTCTGACTTGATCTCAGCCAGCGCTATCTGATTCTCACCATCGCAATTATTATTATTATCATTCCAAGTGGGTTCTTCAATATGGTAGTCGTCCATATCGTACCCGTAGTCGTCACTGTCGCCAAATACGCCCATTAGGCCTATCGATCCGAAACATCTGACGTCGAATGAGCTGAGAAAAAGGATGAAAACGCCAACGAGTTTTGTCTCATACATTCTCCTCACCTTTTTAAATTCAACGATAAGAGCAAGAATTAATTATTGGCCTGACCTGTCGCCTGAGGAGACAATCTACCTTGAAACACAGTGAAACAGGCTCTATTTATATGAAAAGTCTTTATCAAGCGATGTTCGCCCACGCATGGACTACATCCAGGTCTGCTGCATCAATTATAGGCCTAATGTAAGAATGCAAAAGCGTTTTCTATGAACTGTTGACACAAACTATTATGCTTTAAACAGAAACCAATTATATAATTATATAAAATATATATATATAATTATGTATGCATGTATGTATGTATGTATGTATGTACGTACGTACGTAGGCCTACGTACGCACGCACGCATGTATGTATGTATGTAATATGTATGTATGTATGTATGTATGTATGTATGTATGTATGTATGTATGTATGTATGTATGTATGCATGCATGCATGCATGCATGTGTGTGTGTATGACATGTATGTATGTATGTATGTATGTATGTATGTATGTATGTATGTATGTATGTATGTATGTATGTATGTATGTATGTAATATGTATGTATGTATGTATGTATGTATGTATGTATGTATGTATGTATGTATGTATGTATGTATGTATGTATGTATGTATGTATGTATGTATGTATGTATGTATGTATGTATGTATGTATGTATGTATGTATGTATGTATGTATGTAAGTATGTTTGCATATGTGTGTTTATGATTATTATGTTCAAACAGAATAATGATTCGTGCTGATAATGTGTTAAACTGCCGATCGAGTTGAACTGTTGACAGGGATTTAACCGGAATTCAGTCGAAAGATTTTTTTATATATTAGGCTTACATGTACTTTTGCTGCTTTTTATTGGTTGGTGCCCGATGATAGGCTCCCTAACTACATCTCTATTAGATGTATTTTTAAATTTTCAACATCCCAGTTTGTAGCCTAGAAGGTAATTAGCTCGAAAGTAGGCCTAGCCTAGGCCTACTGCGTATTTCACGAGTAACAGGATCTTAATGGACATACTTAGCCTATACGCAATGCCTTCTATTTGTCTGTTTGTCTTCTCCTAAACGTAACGGCCCCGAGGTCCGTGTGCACCAGATCAGTGCAGGAGCTCAAGAACACTGCACGACTAAAAAAGGTCATCAACTATTTTGGCGGATAAAATATCTTTTTCCTGTGAACCTTGGAAACTGGACCAATGACTAAAAAAGGTCATCAGATTTTTTGGTGATCAAGACGAAATTTTTCCTCTATTCCAAGACCGAAAATGTTGACAATTTCTGTGTCCGCCCTTGACAATCAGATAAGTCATGAAGTTTGGAACACAGGAATTAAACTTACGAGAGGGTGGCAACTGGGAATCCGGGTCGAGCTTCTGGCAAAGACCAACCAGTTGCTGTTGCAGTCTTTCAACCTCCAACTTCATCTCAGCCATCGTATTTTCATTGTCGTTCTCGCATGAACTTCTATCAGAGTAGTCGTATGCATAGTCTGGATTTCCCATCGACCCTGATCGTTCTATATATATATTCGTTTAATCAGAAAAAAGGTTGACAAGCCGCAACACAGTTACAAGATGAACAGAAAAATAGTTATATATAAAAAAAATAAAATAAAATGTTTGTACATTGTCCAAGAGTTGCATTATTTATTAATTTTAAACTAATCGCTTATTTTTATCATTTGCTTTAAGCTATTGTAAAGTACCGGTACTCTAGGTATGAAATTCTTATCATCTTTAGTTGGCAATTCAAAGTTATGAGATCTCGGGCGCAGACCGCAGCGACGCTTTATTGCAGGCGGAAACAAACTACGCAGGACATGGAATGGATTGCTGCAGACTGACGCAAGCAGCTTGTCATCAGCTTCGCGAGCCATGTCCGAGACGTCTGGTAGATAGCCCATTCGCCTGGTTCTTTGTAGAAATTTGTTAAGCCGTGACTTGTCTTCAGCTTTAGTGATTTGGTGATTGTTCACATCAAGGCCGTAGCCAGGATTTTATTTGGGGGTGGGTGTTTCTTCAGTTTCGCGTCCGAAAAACCTGATGATTTTTTAGCCATTCAGCCGAAATCTTCACAACTTTTTTCATTTTCCATTTCGGGAGGGGGGTGTTTTCATAGTTTTATTTCATGGTTTTACATCATGTGCTTGTAAATGCATTCTATTATTTTTACATTTTCCATTTCGGGGGTGTTCAAACACCCAAAGCACCCCCCTAGCTACGGCCTTGGCTCACATTATTTATAACTGCACCCATCAGATATAATTTCTAAGCACCAGCACCAGCACCGAGTCCATGCATGTCTTGTACGAATGTACGCATGAGCAATTAGAAACAATACCTCATGAAATATCAATATGAACGTCGGGTAAAAGACCTTGAGAGATGCATTTGGTCTTCTTTGCCTGTCTGCCGGTCAAACGTAATATATTAACAGTGGTGAGTTAAAGGAACAAACATTGAAGTATGTCAGCGATGGGAGGCTCTCGGTCAGAGCCGTTCGGCTGTTGTTTCTTCCAATTGGAATGGACTTTAGCTCGCGCTTACTACCTCGGAATAGATTTCCTGCTTTCCACCAGTTACTAGGAGCGCCTCTGAGTAGGCTTCTTGAAGGAGCGCTATATAAATTTTCGGAATAGATGAATGACGTTCTTGCAATTTAAAATTATGTAGGAATAGGCTATATCATTCACCAATGTCTTCAGCTGTCTGATCTGTCTACAATCCGACTCGCATTACCAATTAAGTTAAATAACAACAGCAATAATTATTGACATTGTTGTTCTGCCAATGGTTTCTTTTTTTATTAACGACCAAAGGTAATGTAGCAAAGCAAGCAATTAAGTAAGTATGTCAGATAGTAATCTTCTTAGCCAAAACAAAAGTCTACAAGCAAACTAAACAGCACAAAGAAAACGCTATGTTTTCTAAATGTTGCAATATAGGCCTAACGTGACAGTTCAATAATCTATCTTTGTATATGATAATATAATTATAGTGTTAATTATCGGATATACAAACGGCATGGAAATCTAATGCATGCTATTAAAGTAGCCAACTATTTAGTCAGTTAAACAATAATTCTGTATCACGATTCGTGGCAACCTCTTGGACCGGATCTACAGTGGATCATACTCGCAAAGGGGAAAGCCATTGTGGTCGCACGGCGCGTCATTCCAATTGTATTGAAAATATGACTTCAAGTTCAGGCAACTCTCTACGTCGTTCGGAGAGCAGTTTGGTTCGTTCAGGTGCCAGGAAGTAAACGAGAGTGGTAGCTGTGTGTTCTTCGATATCTTCCAGACGAATTGGTCAGCACAGCTTTTCTCGTTCAGTCGTTGACCGCTCGTCCAAAGCCGACCTTCCTCTCCCCACTGTTGACGTATGCTCGAATATGCTTTCGAATTCTCTAAAAGTTCAACAGCTGCTCGATAGAATTCAAGCCTATAGCATCAAGCCCATGAGCTTCTATCCCTATTCATGGCAGGCGCTACTCGAGTCCAGTGGAAAACGGAGGGAAACCTGAAAATGTCTCTTCTCATTTTTTAGCACACATTCTGCAAGTAATAGAATTTTCACTTACAGTCCTATGATAGATCTGCTGTAGGTTACATGCAGATTTAGGCCTAGGTAGTCTGTGTAAGCCTATTTAATCCGAAATGAGCCAATACAGTCACAATGAGCGTCAATTTTGGGTCTATAGTATACTGGACCCTGTGCAAGTAAAAAAACGAATTTTCTTAAAACATTCCATTGCAATTATTCATTTCATTCATTCATTCATTTCGAGAAAGGAAAAAAGGCTATCAGCGACAGTGCTATATGGACAAACAGACGGGAAGAGAAGCAGAGGGAAGACAAAAAAGACATGGATGAAGAACGTGATGGAGGACCTAGAAACGCAGGGCATGGACATACGAAGAGCAGTGGATAAGACCAGAGACAGAGCAACTTGGAGACGTCTTGTAAAGGCCTCGTCGTCAGCATGCGCTTGACGGAGGATAAATTGGATTTCGAGAATTTATATAGTGTCTTTTCAAGAAACTTACTCACAGGCGCTCCCAGCCCAGCCACAGATAAAAAATAGGATTTGAGAGACTTATGAAAAGCTAGTGAGTTTAGCCTAGGCATAAGTCGCAAGGTTAGTGGGAGGCCATTCCAGATAGCGTGACCCATAGTGGAAAAGGCTCGGCGCTGTGTGGTAGAAGTGCGAGCTCGAGGAACCAAAAGCTCCCCCATTAATGTCGCAGAGCGAAGAGCTCGACGGGCTGCAAGGTCGGAGACAGGTCGACAAAGGCTAGATGCTAGACATGTACGATGGAGCACAATCAGGAAGGCATCGCCAAACAAGTTCAGCAACTCGGTAGGAGATGCGCGAAACAGGGAGCCAGTGAAGAACATCACGCATATAAGCTGAGACGGGGGCATATTTAGGAATGCGGTCAATGAGGCGAGCAGCCAAACGAAGAACTCGTTCAAGGCGCCCAATTGGCATGCTATTTGAACGGATAATTATCTTCAACTCTACATGTCTTAGTTTTAGACCCACACAACCGGCTCAACCCGCATAACATAGAAACTACGGTAGCCTACTTAGGCCTAAAGAAGGCAACTTGCACAATGGCGTCTAATTTGCATTGGCGGCGCTAAAGGGGCTAAGAGGGGCTAAGCCCCCTACATAAGGCTAAGTCCCCCCTTAAAAAAGGTCATCCGGGGTTTTTTAACATGCAAAACTGCAAGACTGAAATATTTCTACGATTTTCGACCGGATGACTAAAAAAGATCATCAGAAATTTTGGCGGATGAAAATGGAAAATTTCCATGAGATTTCGGCCGGATGACTAAACAAAGGTCGTCAGAAATTTTGGCGGATGAAAAAATTGAAAATTTTCTCCGCGAGGACTCAACCCCCCTCCCAAAAAAATGAAATCCTGGCGCCGCCACAGCTAATTTGTATACGCACTTGCGAGGTCGCGTTTCACAAATGCTTTCAAGCCGTCTTGTTCGTGTCTCGTTGTGATGGCCACCAAGTGGACTCCAGGATGCAAGTCACGGCATCTCTGACCAGCCGATGTCCAGTTGTGTTCTTCGTAGACGATCTTGTAACAGCTTTTCGCCGGCTTTACGTACTCGAATCCAGTCGGACATTTCGATTCAGCTTCAACATAAATCCAAACATTCTTGTTCAATCATGTGACCCTTAGTTAACTTTCTTCAAGTTTGGAATCATTTAGAGATTTTTTTAGAAGATGAACGATCTCTTGTAGCCCCATATAGGCTAATGACCTATTCTAACTAATCGATGAAATCTTAAATGAAATATTGCCAACGATCTCTGCAGCAGGAAGCAGAACACAATAATATTTAGAGTAAAGTTTTATTCCGTTATAATTATGAAAGAAATAGAACAGTAAAATAATCAGTGAAAATAGTCTAAATAGGTTGAAGGAAATCGCAGTATGTGAAAGGTTGCCGTCAAAAACATAGGTTAAACTTACGAGGGATTGGCAATTTGAAATCAGGGTCGAGTTTCTGGCAAAGACCCAACATGAGCTGTTGCAAGTCTTCAATCTCTGACTTCTTCTCAGCCAACGCTCTCTGATTCTCATCATCGCAATTATTATTATCATTCCGAGTGGGTTCTTTAATATGGTAGTCGTCCATATTGTAGTCGTCACTGTCGCCAAATAGGCCCATGCCTTTCGATCCGAAACATCTGACGCCGAATGAGCTGAGAAAAAGGATGAAAACGCCAACGAGTTTTGTCTCAAACATTCTCCTCACCTTTTTAAATTCAACGATAAGAGCAAGAATTAATTGTTGGCCTGAGCTGTCGCCTGAGGAGACAATCTACCTTGAAACACAATGAAACAGGCTCTATTTATATGAAACGTGTAATTAGACGAGAGTTCTGCATTTTATCAAGCAATGTTCTCCCACGCAAAGCCTACATCCAGGTCTGCATCAATTAGCCTAATTTAAGAATGCAAACGCGTTTTCCATGAACTGTTGACACAACTTTTTATGCTTTCAAGAGAAACCAATTATATATATATATCATATATTATTATATATATATATCATATATATATATATATATATATATATTAGTGTGGTCCACAAAAATTATTTTTCAAATTTCTTTGATGGTACCATTTCATTGTGTTACCTTGCCTTATTAGTGAATAAGTGTAAAATTTCAGCCTGATTGATTGATATTTAGTGGTCGCGCAATGCTCCTGACTTTTCACCATTCAAGACAATGCCAAAAAATAAGCAAATAACAGCATTTAAAGTATATGCTGGACAAGGAACCTTTTAGAATTTAGACTTAGAAAATAAACTGATCATTGTAGATTGCAAAAGAGATTGAGTGGCAAATAGATCTACTGAATGCTGATATAAAGTTAATAATTTAGCCATAAAATAATTTTTTAAATTATAGCAATGGCAGCCATATGCTGAACATAGGGTTTTTGATTGTTGGAGTCTCAGCAGAATGCCTAACGCACACTTCATTGTGTCAAGGAAATTAGCTCTGTGCTCAGATACAACCTGCATTAGGCCTAGATATTTCTCCTCTTCATTTTTAGTGATGGATGATTTGCTTTCTTGAATGAGTTTAACAACCCCTCTCGGCATTGACGTTTACAACCCTGACACTCTTTGTGCACTGTTTGGCCTTCTGACAATCCTGATTTTGTTTTCATTGTTCAGTATCAATCTCAGTTAGGAATTCACATGACGGTTCTACTACCAGTAGGAAGTTCAAATGTTCCCCCTCCCAAAATCTTCCACCTGTAAATACATGGTTCACCTGCAACTTGAATGTGTGTTTCAGACGCTCGTTTCGTTCTTAAATTTGAGATGCCTTGATCATCTTTGGCTGGACATGTTCCATGGTTGATGGCTTGGTCTAAAAAGGCCAAGGCTACCATCTCCTCACTCACATGATTATTACAAAACCCTTAGAAAGACCTTTGGTGGTTGCTGCAGAAATGACACAATTTGTTTTTGAACGCTTTTACCTGAAGATAGACTTCTGAATTCGAAGGTCGCTGGAAGGTGTTGTTATCGGGTTTGGACAAGACATCATGCTTCTGTGTATACCAGACTAGGAAACAGGTTGATGTCTCTATCTGATATTTCTTCTGGTCTGTATGAAGGAATTGTTCTTTGAACATCAAGACTCTGATGGAATACAATATCTTTGCCATCCATCTGACCTCATGTATACTGCTCCGGGTATCATCGATCGGATTCCACGTGATGGATTTTTACTAAGAAAGGTGACAATGAGTTGAAGTAGTCCGTGATAGTCGTCTCAATGCTGCTTGCTAAATTACTAATTTGTGACGAGCTAATTAACTTAATTTGGATCAAGTCTGAGTTGATGAGTGCTACCAGAATATCTTTACATTTCGGATCCTGAATTGTTGTCTGGAGGTGACTTGCAACAGTATCCGTGAATGACGAGCCCTCAGAGACCTACTTTTAACAGTGTGATGTCTGATGGGCCACTTGTTGATGGTGCTTATGATTGTTTGAAATCATGACCATGCATCACATGATGCTGACAAGCAAAATACAGTAGGTCTTTCTCAGAATAGTCTGTGTGCTTAATGCTGCAAATGTCGAAGCACATCACTTTGACTCTGTCTATACTCTTTAGCCACAATCTTTCAACAGAATCACAGCAGCTTGTCTTGTTGTTCGCCTTTGCCATGATTTAACCTTTGCACTCCGAGTAATTAATTCAATTCATACATGCATCTTTGATACCAGTAGCCATAGGCGGAGACTTGGTCCAGAAGTTGAGGGGTGGGACGAATGAGCGGCCGAAGGACGATCGCCGAGGGACGGCTGAGTCATCGACGACGTTTTCATCGACCATATTTTCTGACGCCTCTTTAGTCGTTTTGTCGAAATATATGCAAATATAATATTTTCCCAACCAAACTGGCTGATGACCTTTTTTCTACCCTGCTTATATTTTAACAGATTTACCGATATTATTCTTACACTCTCAAAATTGCCTATGCTATTTTTGGTATATTTCTGAACTGTTGGGAGATATGAACATGTGTTTGTGGTGGGGAAGGGAGGAACGGTCCCCACCACAAACATTGGTGGACCGTCCCCATAAGTCTCCGCCCATGCCCAGTAGCATACTGGCAACCTATCGAATAGCTGCTTTGTAGTATTAACAGGAGGGATCTTCCCATCCATCGAAAACATTACTATCAACTTAGCAACAAGTACATCCGTAAATAATTTTTATCCCTTCCCTCTTATTTAAAAAAATGACCCAAAGGCCATGTGCAGCCCTTATTTTAAAAAGTATATTTAAGTAAAAGAATAATAGCTACAGACTGAAGTCAGCAAATGCGTGTATGACAACCTTTATCACTAAATCACAAACGAATATTGACATAATGCACAGTTGGAGTGCTGTTATAATATTTAACATTGTCGCGCGACCTCTAAACTTTGAGCAATTTCAACCAAATTTGGTAGGAATCATTGCACATGATGCATAACAGAATAAAATGGTCATCATCATCATCATCATCATCATCAGCAGCAACCGTGGGCTCAGCGCCCGTAGGTGTCCGATGCCTTCTTCACCAGGTCCTTCCACTTTCTCCTATCCAGCGCCGTTCCGCTCAGCTCCTGAAGCGGGGCCTTGCCCCAATCGGATATGTCGTCGAGCCATTCCCTATGAGGCCTTCCTCTCTTGTTTGTCCCATCCATTCGTCCGAACATCAGTGCTTTGATCTTCCTGCTGTTATCCATTCTGCAGATGTGCCCGAACAATCCTAGTTTCCTTCTGATCAGCTTCTGCATGATGTTTTGTTTTAACTGCACTCGCTTGTATAGTTCTGTGTTGTTTACCTTCTGCATCCACCCTATTCTTAGTATTTTCCTGTAGCACTTTCTTTCGAAGGCCATAAGTCTTTGTTCAATGTACTTCGTTACCACCCAGGCCTCGCACCCGTATAACAGAGTGCTGAAAATGCATGTCTGTAGTACCTTCTTTTTTGTTTCTGTCCCTATGGCTTTGCTTCTCCACACCTTCTCCATTGCCTTCAGTGCTGTTGCTGCCTTCGCCAACCTAGTTTGCACTTCCCTTCTGGCGTCTAGGTCATATGTCGTGTTGCTCCCGAGGTATGTGAAATGTTCAACGTTCTCCAGCGGGTTTCCGTCTATGACTAGTACCTCGGTGGGGTTTTCTGCGCCAAATGCTAGCGTTTTCGTTCTCTCGAAGTTCATATTGAGGCCGTATCTCTTACTCTCGTCATTCAGCTCTCGAGTTGTTTCTTCCAATCTCTTCGCATCTCTGTCTAACAGGTCGATGTCGTCGGCAAACGCGAGGTTATTAATTGTTGTGCCACTTATGACTACTCCTCCCTCTTTATCCCGAATCTTGTCCAGTACTCTTTCCAGTACCAAGATGAAGGTGGTTGGCGATATCGGGTCTCCCTGCCTTGTTCCTCTGTTTGTTGCGAACCATTCTCCCAGGTCACCACCTATTTTCACTGCTGCTATTGCATTGCCATTTATTTCCTCCAGCAGACGCGTTAGCTTCTTGTCTACGCCGTAGGATTCTATGGCCGCCCATGTTACACTCTGGTCTATACTGTCGAAGGCCTTTTTGAAGTCCACGAAGCAGTTGAAGATCTTGATGTTTTTCCTCCTGGCTTTTTCTCCTATTAGTCTCAAGGCCAGTATGTGTTGTACTGTACTTCTGTCCTTCCTGAATCCGGCCTGCTCGTCCGCCATGAATTCCTCTGTCTGTCCTCTGAGTCTCACGGATAGTATCGACATCAGGACTTTGCTTAGATGGCTTATGAGAGCAATTGTCCTGTAGTTGCCACATTCCAGTGCGCTGCCCTTCTTGTGTAGTATCACCAACAATGATTTTTTCCACTCCTTGGGTGTTCGTCCTTCTTTCCATGCTGTGTTGATTATCTTGTGTAGTTCTTTTATCACGGTTTCTCCTCCTCCCTTTATCATTTCTCCCGTTATGCCGTCACTGCCTGGACTTTTATTGTTTTTCAACCTATTTACGGCCCTGATCACTTCTTCCACAAGTATATCCGCTTCTGTGCCCTCGGCAGGAGGTGTTATTCCCTTGAGTTCTGCCACTACCTCTTCACCGTGTTTCGATCTAGCTGTCCCCTGTACAGTTCGCTGCAGTAATCCGTCCACCGATGCATGATGTCTTCCTTGTTCATCAGTGTTTTTCCCTCTGCGTTCTTTATCGCCATAAGTTTTGGCCTCCACTTGCTATTGATGTTTCTTATCAGCTTGTACATTTCCCTTGTTCTGCCCTCTCCACGATAGTTTTCTATGGCCCCACACTGCTCTTCAAGCCACCGTGCTTTGTCTGCCCTTGAGGCCGACCGTACTTCATTGCATTTTCTTCTATACGCTCGATCATCTGCTTCCGATGCATCTCTTCTTTTCTTCAGGGCTCTTTTTTCCTCCACCATTCGCATGGTATCCTGCGTGATCCATTTCTTTTTGATTTTTTCTTGAATTGGCAGCGTCTGTTCTACTGCCTCCAACATTGCCTTAGTCAGCCGTTCAGTCATTTTGTCCAAGTCCAATGTCTCGTTTTGTTCCCTCAGCCTCTCTTCGACCTCCCTCTGGTATGCTCTCCTTGTGTCCTCTTCTCCAAGTTTCGCCAAATCTCTACATACCCGCTGTACCACTCGGTTTTTTCTCTTGAGCTTTATCCTGATGTTAGCTATCACTAGGCTATGATCTGAGTCTACATCTGCTCCTTGAAAGGTCCGGCACAGTTGTACCGCGGTAGCCCATCGTGCGTCGGTCATTATGAAATCGATCAGATTTTTTGTTTTTCCATCACATGAGCGCCATGTCCACTTTCGGCAGTCTTTCTGCTGAAACCACGTATTGCATATTGTCAGATTGTTGTCCGTTGCGAATTCTAAGAGTCTCTCTCCGCGTTCGTTCCGGTCGCCGTAGCCAAATTTGCCCATGACCCTCTCCCAGCCACTGTTATCCGTTCCGATCTTTGCATTCCAGTCCCCCACTATTACTAGTATTTCTTTCTTGGACACCTCGTCTATCGTCTCCTCCAAATCGCCATAAAATTTCTCTATATCCTCTTCCGTGCTTGCTGATGTCGGTGCATATATCTGGATCACCGTTATGTTGAACGGCTGGGCGCCGAACCTTGCCATTATTATCCTATCATTGATAGGTTTGTATCCCAGTAAGGCATCCCTTGCTCTGTTGCTCAGCAGAAAACCGACTCCTGCCTCGTGTTTAGTCTCATCCCCCGACCACAGGATCCTTCCTCCATCCATCTCTCCTGCTTTCGTCCATCTCATCTCCGAGATTCCAAGGATATCACACCTGTATCTTTTCATTTCCTCCTGCAACAGCTGCATCTTGCCTGCTTGGCTCAATGTCCGGACGTTCCATGTGCCCACTGACAACACGTCTCTCGCGATCTTGATTTTCCTTTCGGTAGCTGACTTTACGGCCCAGCCCCGATCGCTCGACTGGAGCCGCGGACCTTGGTAATCCGGGCGACGTCCGAGCCGGCATGTTCCTGGTAATTTACTTGGCATCAGATTTCAATCGTGTTTGTCTTTATTGCCAGCGCATCGACACTCATCTGGCAGACCCTCCTTGTGCTATGACGCACTTGACCTCGGGTTGGCGAGGGAGCTCCAACCCGGTGGGTGCCGTCAATGGTACCGTCACGCATTTTTCAAACTTTAATTTTTCACATGGCTTTGTGGACCACACTAATATATATAATATAATTAGTATGTATGTATGTATGTATGTATGTATGTATGTATGTATGTATGTATGTATGTATGTATGTATGTATGTATGTATGTATGTATGTGTGTGTGTGTGTGTATGTATGTATGTATGTATGTATGTGTATGTATGTATGTATGTATGTATGTATGTATGTATGTATGTATGTATGTATGTATGTATGTATGTATGTATGTATGTATGTATGTATGTATGTATGTATGTATGTATGTATGTATGTATGTTTTAGCCCCCAAAACCCCCCTTGGCTACGCCACTGCCTTGCATGGGAACCTCTCCTTTGTGAAGACAGCTTCGCATAGCCGAAATGATATCAGTACTGCCTATCAACTAAATCTCAGCTTTTGTATTAAATTTTGTATTGCGCCTGCCATATGATATAAGAATGAAAAGCACCACTTCCCGCCATTTGCAACACATGACCAGGGACAAAAATATCATCATATCAGTTGCGACATGACCATGAATGTTTATTTGTTGGGAACTAGTCACTGAAAAGGGTTCTATAGCATGCAGCTCGCATGTATTGAAATGGTAGATTTTAATCAATCAATCAATCAATCACATAAATTTATATAGCGCCCCTTCAAGATCTCTACTCAGAGGCGCTCCCAACCCAGGCCTGGTCAAAGAGAAAGGTAATGCTTGCAATGCAACCGAGTTCCTAACTTCAGTCCTCTTGAGCAAGTCCTAAATGTTCAGCTTCTTCTTCTTCTTTCTTTAGGTCTGCTGCCTCTCGGCAGGTCCAGATGCCCAACGACGCCACTCTTCTCGGTGTTGTGCCTTTTCTTTAAGTTTCCCATATCCATCCTTCATCATCCAGTCCAAGAACTTTTCCCTCGGTCTTCCTCTTCCCCTCTTCCCCTCCATTTTGCCCTCCACTATGTCTCTTTGCAAGGAGTTGCCTCTCAGTATATGTCCCATCCAGTTCTTCTGCCTTGTTCTAATTGTATTCATCAAGGATCTTTCCTCTTCCACCTTTTTCAATACTTCTTCGTTTGATTTATGCTCTGTCCAGCTGACCCTTTCCATCCTTCTCCATATCCACATCTCGAACGCTTCTAATCGTTTGACATCCTCCTTTCTCATCGTCCAGGTCTCTGCTCCGTACAGTGTGACGCTCCAGATCAGTGCCTTGACCATTCTTTTCTTGATGTCTCGATTCAATCCTCCTTTCAATAGCTCCTTCCTTTTCGTGAACGCTTCTTTCCCCATCGCTATCCTCTTCTTGATTTCTTTGTGGCACTTCGCATCCTCCGATATTAGGCTTCCCAGATAGCAAAATTCAGTGACTTGCTCCACTTCTTCTCCATTGATTGTTATTTTCATATTCTTTTCCCCTTTTGCTTCTCTACTTATTCTCATTACCTTCGTCTTTTTGATGTTTATCTTCATCCCATATTCTTCGCTGGTTCTGTTTAGTTCATCCATTATGTGTTGTAGGTGCTCTTCTTTGCTTGCCAGCATTGCTTGGTCGTCCGCAAATCTTAGCGCCTTTATCATCTTTCCTCCAACCTTTATTCCTTCTTCCGTGTCCTGTAGTGCTTCCCGTATTAGCTCTTCGATGTAAAGATTGAATAGTATGGGTGAGAGTGGACACCCCTGCCTCACACCTCTTCCTATTTGTACTGGCTCCGATAGTTCCCCCTCTATTCTAACTCTTATCCTCTGTCCCATATACAGGTTTCCTATTAACCTTCTGTCTCTCCAATCCACTCCCATCTTCCTCAGGATTGTCATTAGCTTCCTCCAGTCTACCCTGTCGAACGCCTTTTCGTAATCCACAAAGCATATGTACACTTCTTGGTTGTTTTCCAGACTTCTTTCCGTTAGTATTCTCAAAGCTCCAATGGCGTCTCTCGTTCCTCTACCCTTCCTGAACCCGAATTGATCGTCCCCAAGACATCCATCTGCCTCCGCCTTTGACTGCAGTCTCCTTGTCAGCACCCTTAGCAGCACCTTCGAAGCATGGGTCAGCAAGCTTATCGTACAGTATTCTTCGCATCTTACTGCGTTCGCCTTTTTCTTTAATGGTATTAGTATTGTCTGCAGGAAGTCGTCTGGCCACATTCCAGTTTTGTAGATCTCCTGACAGATTTGGATCATTTCATTCATTGCCTTTTCTCCCAAATCCTTTAATATTTCCGCTGGTATGTTATCGGTTCCTTCAGCCTTGTTGTTTTTCATTTCCGCGATAGCTGCTATTATTTCCTCTTTCAATATTGCTGGTCCTATTTCATCATCCTCCACCTCCCCCATCTCCTGATTTAACATCGTGGGCCTGTTTTTGGTTTGATAGAGGTCTTCTACATATTCCTTCTATCTCTCCTTTACTTGTTGGGGATCTTGTATCATTGCGCCATCTCTATCCTGTACCCCAATTCCTCCATTCTGCATCATGTTCTTTGTAGTCTTTTTCACTATTTCATACATTTTATCATATCTTCCCTTCCTCTGTAGTTCTTCTATCTCTCTGCACTGGTTCTCCCACCATTGTTCTCTCGCCTTTTCGGTTGTTCTTCTTAGTTTGTTGTTTAGTCTTCTGTACTCCGTTTTCGCCTCTTCCGTGCTCTGATGCCTCCACTTTCTTCTTTCTTCCATTTCTCTTATCATTTCTCCCGTTATCCATGGCTTCCGTGGGGTCTTTCCTTTTTGATACCCTATTGTCTCTGTTGTTTCCTCCACGATTATATCCCTGATATTTTCCCACCTTTCCTCCATCGCTGTCTCTTCGCTTTGCTCTTGTTGTGTCCTCTCCACTCTGCTTTCAATTCTCTGCGTCAGTTCTATTCTTTTCGTCTCTGTCTTTAGCTTTTCTTTGTCCCGCCTCTTTATTGTCTGCGTTTTTCTTCTTATCAGTTTTAGGATTAGGTGGCTTGTCATAGCTACTAGATTGTGATCCGTATCCGCATCCGCTCCCGGCATAGCTCTGGAGGTTTTTACACTATTTCTATATCTTTCCTTTACCATGATGTAGTCTATCTGATAACGCTTTTCATCACCCGGGGATTTCCACGTGTATCGTCTCATCTTTTCCTGTTGAAACCATGTGTTTGTTATCACCATTTTCTGTCTCTTGCAGAAGTCCACAAGCTTTTGTCCTCTTTCGTTTCTTTTTCCCAATCCATACTTTCCTACACAATTTCCCTCTCTTCCCTCTCCCACTGATGCGTTCCAATCTCCCATCACTACTGTGTAATTCTTCCCTCTCGTCTTTCGCAGTTCTTCCTCTATAACCTCGTATATCTCATCTACCTCTTCTTCCTCGCTTGTTGTTGTTGGCATGTACACCTGTACTATCTTGATGTCTACCGGGTATGCTTTAATTTCCACCACAAGTATCCGATCTTTGTGTCTCTCAATTTTCGTCACACATCCGGCTACCTTTTCATTTAGTAGCACAGCCACTCCACTTTGCCCATTTCTTTCTTCCGTATATATCACTCTCACTCCCTCACTCATGAAGTCTCCTCCGTCCTTCCATCTCACTTCTGACAATCCCAAGATATCTAGATTGGCTTTTCTCATCTCCCTTATCACATTTGCTAACTTCCCCGCTCTTCTCATTGTTCTCACGTTCCAAGTTCCGATATTAATCTTTTCCTTAACGGATTTCCTCTGGGTTCCTCTCGCTTCGCTTGTTTCACAAGGATTTCTCTGGATTACGACCTGCATGGCCTTGCCCCCATGCCTGCCGAACGCGACTCTTCCCACCATTGGTTGGGTCGACCCGTTAACGTTGTTTACTTCTTTCTGTAATTTTGTCATTGGCAATTATCTTGGGAAAAATAGAGATGTGGTTTCCCGTTGCCTTCCTCTCGGTGTTTTTATTGAGACACCATCTCTAGCGTCGTGTCTTCCACTGTCCGTCCTTTTCTTCCTTCTCCAGGTGTGTTGGGTTCGCTTATAGGCTACCGGCGAAAGCTCGGTCGTCCACCACGCACTTTGCTTCCACAGGGGGACCACGAGTAGGTGGCGTGGTGGGCAGTTGAGGGGCAGAGGCTTTTTGAGACGCATGCCACCCCCATTTCCACCCCATGTTCAGCTATCGAGATATAATTTCAGATAGGCCTACTCAGTTTACACATGATTTGGCACGATAATTTCACTTGGTCGTTAAAACATCTTTTATTTGAAAATTTCACATGTACCTTAAAAACACCCTAATGTGTATGTATGCATGTATGTATGTATGTATGTAGGCTATGTATGTATGTATGTATGTATGTATGTATGTATGTATCTTTGCATATGTGTGTTTATGATTATTATGTTCAAACAGAATTATGATTCGTGCTGATAATGTGTTAAACTGCCGATCGAGTTAAACTTTTGACAGCAATTTAACCGGAATTCAGTCGAAAGTTTTTTTTATATTAGGCCTACATGTACTTTTGCTGCTTTTTATTGGTTGGTGCCCGATGATAGGCTCCCTAACTACATCTCTATTAGATGTATTTTTAAAATTTCAACACCCCAGTTTGTAGCCTAGAAGGTAGACCTAATTAGCTCGAAAGTAGCCTAGGCCTACTGCGTATTTCACGAGTAACAGGATCTTAATGGACATACTTATACGCAATGCCTTCTATTTGTCTGTTTGTCTTCTCCTAAACCCCTCTGGTTGCCTGTTTGTCCGGAAAATTCAGAATTCGCCCCACTCCCGGCCAATTCCTTACTTCCCCACCCTCACGGCCGGTGTCACGAAATAGAGTATCCCCCGTATTAATCGTATCCCCCAAATGAAGAAAAGTCGAAAAGTCACTGCGTGTATTATTTTTGCAAATTAATTTTCATCTGCTTTGTCTTGAACAATTACACTATCATGTATGTTTATTCCTACTAGATAAATTTTTGCTTTGGTTTTAGAGCACTTAAAACTTTTAAAACACTTAAAAACTCTCAGAGTCACTAAACAAATTCGAGTTGCCTTTCTCTGAACATTGCTTAGGACACTTAAAACAATTAGAGTCACTTCAAATTTTGAATAGAACACAAATTTTTCAATTATACGCATTTTTCATCCCCTGGGATAGTCTAGCCGGTTAATTCCATCCGGAGAGATAGATTAATTCATCCCCCCGGATAGTTGTCAGAGGGATACTCCGTTTCGTGACACCAGCTCCCCAACGGCCTGCTCCCGCCTCACCCCACCCAACCAACCCGACCCAACCCCACCCTACTCCAGCCACCCCACCCCACCCCATCCCGACTCAGTAGTGAAGGTTTGGAGTGAAAAGGTGAGAAACTGTGGAAATGCATCCGGTGAAACGGCAAAAATTAGGATTTTCTCCCCACCATGGCCCCCATGGTGGTAGAGATTTGCCAACCCCTCCATGGGGTGTCCCATGCCCAGACCTACACAGTAGTGAAGGTTTCGAGTGAAAAGTTCAAATACTGTGGAAATGCATCCCGGTCAAACAGACAGACAGACAGACAGACAGACAGAATCTTCTCTTTAGCCTATTTATATAGATATTATGTCTGTCAGCTTATCTGTATGAAATTGTGCATGTGTATATATATATATCTGTTCATCTGTTTATGTTTGCCTGTCTGTCTGTCTGTCTGTCTGTCTGTCTATCTGTCTACCTACCTACCCACATATATACCTACCTGCCTACCTACTTACATGTATCTACTTACCTACCAATATGAATACCTGCCTACCTACCTACCTACCTACCTACCTACCTACCTACCTATACCTATCTATCTATCTGTCTGTCTGCATGTCTGTATGTCTGTGAGTCTGTTTGTCTGTGTGTATGTTCACCTATCTGTCTGTCTGTCTGTCTGTCTGCCTGTCTGTCTGTCTGTCTGCCCGTGTCTGTCTTTCTAGTTCCAATTAGGAACATTCGGTGCCAAATTAACTGGTAGAATATGGATGGATTATAGTTGCATATATCGCCTATTAAGTTCAATTTAAAAGTTAAAATTATTGCTTTATTGCTACACAAAATTGCAGCTGCTAGGCTATGTAAATTTGTTATCACATTCACAAATTACACTTTACGTCCTTCAAGTTAGTCCACACGGTTAAAGGGGAATAAAACCTTGGGCCTACGCTTGTGACATAATGTACGCCCCGTAGGCCTATTTTCCAGACAAAAATTAGTCTACACTTAACTACCCTATTTTCCAGACAAAAATTAGTCTACACTTAACTATCCTATTTTTCAGACAAAAATTAGTCTACACTTAACTAACCTATTTTCCCAAACAAAAATTAGTCTACACTTAACTATCCTATTTTCCAAACAAAAATTAGTCTACACTTAACTGTCCTATTTTCCAAACAAAAATTAGTCTACACTTAACTATCCTATTTTCCAGACAAAAATTAGTCTATACTTAACTATCCTATTTTCCAGACAAAACTTAGTCTACACTTAACTATCCTATTTTCTAGACAAAAACTAGCTATGATTTAGGCTTAACTGTCATATTCAGAACATCAGTATCAATGTATCATCTCCGTGCTTGTTGGTACAAATATGTTTTCTTTTGCTTGTAAATAGGTCTAAATGTCTAGGCCTATATAAGCCGAATCTTATAGCTTAATAGGCATATTATTGCTGGTTAAGTATAGGCCTACTGGCGCTAGGGTCTATTTGGTAGAACATTAGGCCTACATACAGTTGCCAAAAGACCCTCAGTGAACATGTGATAATTTAATTATTATTTCCAAGCCTGTATAATTGTATATAGCCTATAGGAAAATTGTTTCGAAGAAACTTAGGCTAAAATTGATGTTAGTCTATTTCGAAGAAACGATCACTTTAAATGATCTGAGACCTTTGCCCTCTCAGCTTAACCTGCTTTGGGTTAATATTATTGCATAGGCTAATAATTATTATAGTCATGTCTGTGAATTAGCTGGTTCCCTCGACACCGCTTTTTGGGCGTTGTGGAAATGACGCGTTTACGATTACGATTACAGTCATTCTAGCGCAAATTAGGCTATTATAGCTGTAGGTTAAGCCTATATAATAAAAACATAATAATAGCAGCCTACAACTATAAAATTAAATTAGACGAGAGTTCTGCATTTGAGGCGATCTACAGGGTGGCTCAATAAAAAATGTCCCTCCAGCAAAAATGCAATTTCTCCGCAACCAATATGAACATAGCAGGATTTATAGAGGAAAGATTTTGCAACAATCTCTGAGAATCTCATTAATGAATTTTCAATACTTCAGAAGTTACAGCTGTTTAAAAAGTTTTTCCATTTTTTCAAATTTCCGCAGAATAGCGTTCCAATAGGCCTACATATGTGATTTCTTTAAGTTTTTTTGTGCAAATTACAACACATAAAAAGAGTATAATGTCATATGACATCACTAAGAGCTGTAAAGAAGCTGTTTATGAGACAAGCTGTTAGTATTTGATGAGATTTTATATATTAAGGTCTCTATTTCAATTTGTGAAGCCGTTACTAAACGTCATAGGCAAAGTGTTTGCATGCCGATGATAAAATGGGAACTCGGACGTTGCGTAAACAGAGACTGGGACATCACGTGATCATGCAAAATGCCCAGTGAAAAGTAGAGCCTGAGCACAATAAAGGCTATCTGCAAACGTATAAATTTATGCAATGGAAGCCAAATGTCGGAAGAGAAGCAGAAAGTGGTCGTTTGGTATGACGGAAAAGAGCGCGATGTTCAGGAAATTCGCTTGGTAGTCGAAAGGGTCAAGTTTGCAAAGCACGTCGTGGTTTCGGCATCAGATCTGCTAGTTTGTGTTATGGCTGCAAGGAAAGACTGAACTTCATCCTATGCAGCAGCTAAATGTCAAGCTTACTGTTGAACTCTCTTACCCAGACTCATTGAAGTCTACAGGTATGTTAAAACATCTGGTTTTAGTTTCCGGCGAGACGGTGCGCCTGCTTGCTCGCAGGAAAGGTTGATTATGATGACGCTACCTAATTGTGATCAACTGCACTAAATTTATTTGACAAAGATCAATTCGCCACCTTAACCCTCTTCATTATCACGTCTGGAGAGCTATGCTGGAATGCTGCAAGACATTTCATCCCAAGTTGGAGAACACTGGCTAGCTGAAGGACGTCTTGCTGTTAATGTGGGATCAGTTGCCACAGGACCTGATCAACAAGGCCATACTGAGCTTCACAAAAAGAATTCGAGCTCGTGTTCAAGCAGGAAATGGACACTCACATCGTACTTTATGATAAAAATGTAAAACGGAATACAGAGGTCGTATTCAGGTGTTGTTGGAAATTCATTCCCCTGCAAATTGGGAAATTTTCGGAGAAAAACTTCAATCGGTTGCGAAGATATTGCATTTTATCCGGTGGGATATTTTTTATTGAGCCACCCTGTATAGGCTTAGGCCTAAAACTAATAAACAAAATAACTCGTGGTGATTATCACAGAGTTTTAATAATGGCTGTCAATAGCGTCAATTTGCTTAAAGACAACAAAAGAAAATGTTAGAACAGCTGCTGAACTGCAACACAAACAGAAGAAAAGATGAGCCACTAACGGCAAAAAAGAAACACAATATAAATAAACAGCAAACAAAAGACTACGAATTGGTCAATAATGTACTAAACAACGTCATTAATTTCCAGCACTTAGACTTCATATAAACTCTTCGATTCTTTAAATTACCATAAACTCAAAGTTTGATCTTCACGTGACAAATTTCTGCCAAAATCCAATAAAATACAATAGATATTAATTTTTACAGTTGGTAAGACAATACAACCCTATTTTGATATAATTACCCTCTTTACAAAGTTCAGAAGTGCACACCACAGATGGTGCAAAATAATTGTAAGAGGGCTTGCTCCAGGACCCTGCATAGTACTTAACCACATGAATGGAGGCTCAAACGTTATACCTTCCAAGTTATAGGTCAAGAGCTCCAACCAATTGGTAATACAAGTTCCAACCCTCAACAAATTCCTAATCAAATTCAATCCACACTGGACTCAAAATAAAAACAAAGCGTACAGCATCCAAACAGCCTTATGACCGCAAGCACTAAATATGACGAAGATCTAATGGGGAATGTTGCTCTGCTGATAGACAACAGCTGATGTAGCCCCAAGGATGGTTTATTAGAGGACTGAAAACTCAATACGTAAAGTTGTGTCCCTAGCTTTTGGGCGATAATTATTTAGATTTAGGAAAATTTCACAACTTGTTTACATAAGAAAAGCATTCAATTCGTTACATTTAAAAACACAGATTGACGAATAATTACGTTTGCAAGTAAATAATTGCATGCGAAAACTTGAAACATCATATTTAGAAACCAAACTTAAGAGTGGGCAACATCTGTTTTCAAGTGAAAATATGGAGATACTCACCATTTTCAAAAGCAAAAAGTAGGCTACTCTATTCCTTGGTATAGCTCTTAAATAGTTGCATGGCCTGATTGGCCTCCATTAAAAAATGCCCAGAATGAGATCATACAACAAGAAGTCCACACACGGCAAATTGTTTTCGTCCATGTGACACCCTTATACCACCATGCACCACAAGCAGTTGTTTACAGCTTTCATTGTAACAAAGTCGCCATGGAAATCTCAATTCTTCATGCTGCCTGGAAAGGATTTCCGTAGCAAACTTAAGTTCTGGGTCCAGGAGAATGACACGGTCATTATAAAAGTCTGCAACCATAATCCAGTCATCCAAACCACAGGCCAGATGACAGGGATACTTCATCCGCTGAGTTTCATCATCAACACTCAACCTTTGCACAACATTGCCACTCCTCGTTATTTCGCAAACACCAAACTGACGTCCTGCTCCAAATGAAATGACGAAGTTTCCGGACATCTTCTGCACAGCGTGCAGAGCATTTGACAATTCGCCCACCAGCAGAAGATAGTGTATCACAGTTGCATCATCACTATAGATGGTTAAACTGCATTTCTGACCTTTGCGTAGCACAGCAACCTGTCCAACACTGGACACAGACAGAGTCGCTATGTACTTCTCCTCTGTCAACCAGCAATTCACACCATGATTGTCATCGGTGGAAACCTTCCAAACCGAATTCTTACCAGAGTCTGCTATGTACAGGCAGTTAGCAACCTGACAGCCTGCCATGTCACATGGTTCTTGCAGGCACCCTAAGCTAATTGATTGCCTCAGAGCAAAAGGTGCTGCATCATCAAAGACCAGGACCGAATTTGGACGCTGAGAGAGAGCATAGATGCTATTCTGCAGTCTTGTAATGCCATACAGCGAATGACTAACTGTATCTATAGAGCCTCTGATAGCAACACGACAATCTGAAAGACAAAAATAACAGTTCAAACAAAACCATGTTTCACAAGCAAATAAGTTGCAATTTGTCTCCTGGACTGCAGTACAATTTACTGTTCAGGATATAAACTAAACCTGTCCAATGCCTTGGGTGAAAGCTATCGGACAAGATATCAGAACAGCAAACTTTAGGATAGTTTAAGGAATGTGTTCTTTTAGTGCCTGTAATTTAACTAGTTCTTTAAAAAAGCCACATAAGACATGTGATCTGCTACTAATTGTTGGGACCACAAGGCTTGGCGACCTAACAGTGAGAACAGTTTGTACGGCAAGTTCCCGACGTCCGTTATAACGGACGCTTAGGTTGCAATGGAAATTTCTTTAGGAAACTAGCGGTAATTATCAATTATTAATTAGCACAAATAATAAAATGTTTCCAATTCATATAATCCAACAATCACAATATAGTGGATTTAAAGTCAATTGGCCCTTCAACTTAAAAAAGTGATGACCCTATTCTACAGTTGCCTCTTATTTTGGCAACGTGCTATAACAGATGCTGGGCCCTAATGGGTTAATATAGCACCTTGCAAGAACCTCATGAAGGATCTCATTCTCAATTCTTAGATTATTATCATTTCTAATACAATTATGACAATTATTGTTACTATTGTTACTATTATTACTATCATTATTATTATTATTAAATTATTACAATCATCATTAATGTTTCACTACTTAAGAGAAACTCTTCTCTCAAGTCACCTTCCAGCAAGAAAAGCAAGTACATCAAGTACATGCTTTCACATTTATAGAGTACATCCTTATAATTTCATTTATGAAATAGTTGAATATTCTTACTTTCTATTTTGCCTACGATGTTTTCATTCCCATCAAGAACACTTTTGATGTCAAATTTTTTCAGCAACAGTCTTTGCACTGAAGTCTCACCATAATGCTGCTTCTTAATCTCACTGGCTCGGAGGTGTAAGATATCGACTACATGACCTGCTTCTTGCGCCGAAAACTTCAACTCACTACAATATTTCTTGAAACTGCTGACAGCATTGAGATTAGTCTCAAGTGTCTCATCTTCAGTCTTAAGTTCTCGCAATTTCGTCTCTTTCGTTAAGTTTAATTCTTCGAGCAGTGTCGCCGTGTGCTCGTCAAGTAGCTGTTTTAGTTCTGCACACCTATCTTGAACTCCTTTCTCAACAGCTTCAACATTAGCATTGAATGTGGCAACCTCCTGCTTCAACAGCTGTCTTCGGTCAACAACCATCTTGGTCCAGACGGATAGTTCATCAACCTCATCATCGATTTCTTTTTCAAACTTAGCTGCAGCTTTTACATTGTGAATGCAATTGTGTCCTGAATGTTCTGCAGATGCACACACTTTACAGCTCACTCGTCTGCAGTCAAAACAGAATAAATTAAGTCTCTCATTGTCGTGGATGCCACAGTAATTCACAGCCGTCTCCTCATTTCTCAGTAAGACTTCTCGATGACTCTGACTGCCAACGTGAACTATGCGATGATTGCTGAAAGTCCTGTTCAGCTGATGACACTCTTGACAGTTCTCACAGAAGTTCTCCAAGCATTCGACACAATAGACCGAAGCCAATGGTTTCACAGCTGCCCCAATGCCTTCACCCGAACAAACTCCACAAAACGTTTCAGCTCGCTTGGATGTTGAGAGTATACCTACAAGTCTTTCGACGAAGAAATTCTTCTGCAGCCCAATGAATCCATCTTTCGGCACTTTAAATGTTTCCCTACAAACTGGGCAAGGCATTGCATCACCCGGTCGTTTGCCTGATAACAACCCAGTCTGCTGAATGCATTCAAAGCAGAATGTATGAAGGCACGGAAGCATTCTTGGGTCGGTGAACAACTCGGTGCAAATGCAGCACTCCATCGTATCTGTAACCTGCTTCAAGACTTCGGTTCTAATCTGGTTCTCTGCCATTATTCGAGTTAGGAAAGTTGTTTGTCAACAAATCTAGAAATTCTTCACATAACTCCTACAATAACATAGTGCAGTGTCAAATTAAATCAATCAAATCAAATCAATCCCAGTGAAACAATGTGTCAATCAACAATAATGAACATGAGAAAATAATCATCGACAAAAACAGCATATTGAAACAAAAGAATATTACATATTAAATTGCAACAATAGGCTTCCAGAAGGGACCAATTCCGACTTATCGAGTCTTAGGATGACTGAAGATTGCCATGTATTTGAAAATGGTTGCAGTAATAAAATACGGGATTATAATGGAATTAGAATGCATGATCATTTGTTAGTTTTTGTTTCCTGATTGTGAGATCTAAAATGGGAACAATTAAATGCAATCATCTTGAAAACTCTCCTAGAGGGTACAGATAGAGGCTGCATCAGAGAGAAACCAGGTTATTGAAAGGTGTCAAGTCTAACAGAACTGTAGTCGCAAAACAGATAATTGGCAATGAAGACAGGGTTAAACCGTAGTTTAGGCTGATAAATTATTTACGTTGTCGATATCCCGTAGTTTAGGCTGATAAATTAAGAAACACCACCAATCATGAATATAGCGCGTCATACAACGCGCTATTCCAATTTTCGAACATTCGCAACCGGAAGTAGCAATATAAACTGAAAACGCGAGAAGAAAAAGTGCAGTATATAAATTGACGAAAAACGCAAGAGAAATGGAAGCTGGATGAAGACATTTTACAGGTGAAATGGAGGCTGAATTAACGAAGAAACGTGTAAGTAATGGAAGCTAGATGATGGTTTAGAACTTTATATATGAAACAGAAGCTGAATTGACGAAAAACGCAAGAGAAATGGAAGCTGGATAAAGGCATTTTATAGTTGAAATGGAAGCTGGATAAAGGCATTTTTATAGTTGAAATGGAAGCTGGATTGAACCTGGCGGTTCAGAAATTACTTGTATATACTTTTTGCAGCCTCGGATAATGTCCAAATAATTTATCAGCCTAAACTTTTGTACAAGTAATTTATCAGCCTAAACTACGGTTTAACCGAAGACAGATGGTAAAACCATGGGCAACACAAACACTTTCCAGAATCAGGCAGAGTAGAGTAACCAAACATACACTGAATACAATGAGAGCAATTGCACTAGAACGCAAAATGCACATGGGATTAAAGAACTCGGTCTGAGATTAGGATGATCGTCATTGCCTTAGTTTCCAAACATGACATTGTGGTCACTAGTCAGTTTCTGTGACCAAGTGCTGCAATTTTTAAATAGTGAGGCTAGGGCTCCTCAAAGGATGACAAGTCTAAATCCAGCACTGACAAGTGTTTAATAATAGTGAGTTTACAGTTGCCGACACTGTGGTTCTCTCCACAACTTCCAATCGTAGTCAAAACTGGCTGAGAAATACAAGCAGAAGTTGGATGAAATTGTGGCAACGTCAGAAGGTCAGTTCTTTGCGCGATGAAAATACGGCATTAATGCCATAATAAAACAATGGGGCCAATATTGACTACGAGTAGGTCTTTGACGTGACGCTACATAAATTCTTCCAATTCTCGGAATGAATGAATGAATGAATAATAGCAAATTCACAGCAAAACAAATCTTTTTCGTACTCCACAACAACAACGCTCTACTTTCACTTTTTATTTTCTCCACTGTTATGACCCATTTATCGATGCGCTGACCACGGGGCACAGCGTGCTAAGAATAGCAGGTAGAGTGGAAGAATGCTAGCGCTTTGTTGATCGCATTATGGGATACGTTGGCGGACGACAACTGCAACGCACACAATTATGCAAAAAGATGATAGACTTGACAGGAGTAAAGTTTGTACCGTTGATGTTGATAAATTTGTAGAGGCCTAAAATGACGAAGCTAGGATCAAAATTTACAAGTAAGCACTCTTTTATTAGACCAGCCGTAGAGAGCAACCCGACGTAGGCTACACGTAGGCTTACGTAACATTTATATTTTTAAAAATCCATAGTCATTATGAAAGAAGCGTATAAAAAGCTTTCATGTTAACATCAGCTAACGATATCACATGGTCATAAGATCGGGCGGAAAGGATTAGCCTAGTCTAGATGCATGCCTCTCCTGCCCAGTGGAATGGAATGAGTAATTGAAATGAGTAAAATTCGTAATTTGAGTAGGCCATGAGAACTTCATGAATGGACTTGGATAAGCCAGAACCCCCGGTAGCGCAATGGGTAACACGCTGGCATAGACAGCAAGAGGTAACGAGGTCGCACCCCACATAGGGGAGACTTGCTTTGTAGGCTGCCATTATAGCGCCGATTACTGCAGGCTGTCTGTTCTGTTAGTAGTTAAGGTTTGTGCATTCTGTAATCTGAGTACGTGCCTGTAAACTAAGCTTATTTCAACTGCGTAATTGTACATTGTACCCGGATGCGGTCTGCCAACTGGATTGTTGAATAAACGAAAATTATTATTAAACGTAATTGAGGTTCCTTTTGATGGAAACAATGCTAAGTAATCAGTGACGTGGTCTTAGCAGTAATTGTGACGTCACTTCGTAATCTTGGCAACATTATTTAGTCTACCAAAACACTGCTGTTTTGTTCGTTTCTAATACAAGTGTGACCGTACCGGTAACTGCGTAATGACAAAATATAAACAACAAACAGTAGCTAGGCTACGCCCACTGGCATTGCTGCCTGTTGATCAACAACGCCATTTTGAAATGTAGGCTTCTCGTTCGACAGAAGCTGGCCTGTGGCTCGCCTGTGTGAGAAATCGCTTGCGAGTATTCGGCATGAGAAAACGATTATGATTGGGTGGTTATAAGAAATGTCTGTGATTGTGCAAATATGATTGGGCAGTTATAAGAAATGTCTGTGATTGTGCAAATGGCGGATGGGATAGCCTTAATGTGGTCGGGAGATTTGTCGGTCGATACTTTGGCGGAGCACGGGCATTTCCCCTCTGGACATGTGGTAGAAGAATTTTAGTAGAAAAAACATCAATCGACTCAATAAAATTTCAGAAGCTAGAGACTTGGTACCGTATAGTTGTTAGGTACACCCCACTGATGAAAATACCAAAAGTCCCCATTAATCCATGCTGTGCTCGAGCCGCCATCTTGGAAAATGGCGGCCCAAAATTTGTTTGTCGACAGTAGCTCCCAAACCGTTACAGCTACTAAAATATATATAATTGCAAAAATGATCCTTATTGAACGGCAAATAAGTTTTATATATAACATTTCTTTATAGAATTACAAATAAAAAAGTTTCATCAGTGGGGTGTACCTAACAACTATGCCAAGTCTCTAGCTTCTGAAAATTTATTGAGTCGAATTTCCTAAAATTCTTCCACTAATGGGCGACGAAGCTGTCTGAAGAAAGCGTGCAAGTGTAATTCTCTTGCATGCGGCATTCTCTTTCTTGCAAGACTTAGGCTACTTCGACCACAGTTTGATCGTTTCGTCGACTCACTGCTAGACCACTGTTAGCAATCTAACAATGCCAGTCCCAAGTCTGGATAAAATAGGAAGGCGACACTATCTTTGATATGACATGGTCAATGGTCATGTAGCCTACAGTAACTGTCATCATTAAACAGCAATAAGTTGTCGACTTGGCGTAGCCAGCTATTTTTTCATGGGGGGGCAGTGGGGTGGCAGCTTAAAATGATGGGGTGGCTACCGTTGGCAATTAAAGCGTGCATCGGCATCGGTATATTGCCATAGACTATGTATTTTTAGATTTTGGATGTATTACAGTATTGGACATAATAGGCATGCAAACCTCACTAGCTTGTCTGTCCCACAGTGCACTATAGTGGCCTGTCCCACTTTCCCATCACCCACCCTATAAGAAGTTGTACAGGAAGTTGTATAAAAAATAAAATAAGTCAGAAATTATATAACATTGTTTAATTCTTTATTACTCGTAAGAGTAAAAAGTAAAACAAACGCAGGGATTGGGGGGCAGCTGGGGAGCAGCCCTTTCATTTGGGGGGCGGCTGCCCCCCCCTTGCCCCCCCGTAGTTACGCCACTGGTGCAAGTGGTATTCTCTTGCATGCGGCATTCTCTTTCTTGCAAGACTTAGGCTACTTCGACCACAGTTTGATCGTTTCGTCGACTCACTGCTAGACCACTGTTAGCAATCTAACAATGCCAGTCCCAAGTCTGGATAAAATAGGAAGGCGACACTATCTTTGATATGACATGGTCATGTAGCCTACAGTAACTGTCATCATTAAACAGCAATAAGTTGTCGACTTACAGCATCTTGTCGCGAGACCTTTTCTTAGTAGGACGCTGCAGTTCTTCAGAAGTTCGATTCGCGGAAGACGGGTTTAATTAATTTTGACATCGATGAGACAGGATATAGGCCTAATAATGTTTTTCTTTCGCTGCATATTATCTCAGAAGGCCATGATCATCACGGATTATAATAATTGTCTGACGCACAAGGAAGCGGAGTCTGACAGGATATAGCCTAATAAAACAGTTGTCCAACAACAGGGAAACTGTCTTTCTAGTCTAAATGGAACAATAAGCTTATCTCAAGGCCTCTCACCTCTTTAGGAGCTCCAACTCGACTCACTTTATCTTCCGCCTTCCACTTCTCGACCAAAACGCCACCCATCTTAACAGCTACTGTAGAGCTGCCACCTGTGAGGTGATCCTTTTGGCAATCGGACTACGAACTCCTTCGGAACTTCGGAAGTTCGCCTGCACTTAACTTTGGAGTGGCGCTTTATAAATTTGAAGATTACGATTACGATTATCTTCCGCTTCCACGTGACGCGTTGAGATAGGAAAGAGGGAAAAGATGAAGATGACTGGCTGAAGAGATTCTACAGGAAATGTTTTCACGGAGTATTAGGCCTATACAATATACAATGCTTGAAATCAAATTACAGATCACGATCGATGGCGATTGGAACACAGAATTAATTTGCGGTTTACCATGTTAGCGACAATGGACTCCGTGACGTTGAATAAAAACTCCATCGATCAATCAATCAATTCAATAATCAATCAATAAGTCAATCAATCATGCAATAAGTTAATTAGTTAATCAATCAGTCAATCAGTCAGTCAATCAATCAGTCAACCAATAAGTCAATCTATCAGTCAATCAATAAGTCAGTCAATCAATCAATCAATCAGTCAATCAATCAATCAATCAGTCAATTAATCAATCAGTCAACCAATAAGTTAATCAGTCAATCAGTCAGTCAACCAATCAGTCAATCAATCAGTCAATCAATCAGTCAGTCAGTCAATCAGTCAGTCAATCAGTCAACCAATCAGTCAATCAATCACTCAATCAATCACTCAATCAATCAGTCAATCAATCAATCAGACAGTCAGTCAATCAATCATTCAATCAATCAGTCAGTCGATCAGTCAAATAAAGTTTAAAAACCAATAAATAAAACTGTGTGTTCAAATTTCAGAGTGGTCTCAGATGTCAAAAGCAAGGAATTGTACTAATGACGGAATTCAACTAATATTCAGATGGAATCTCTGACTCTTTTATGTACATTGTTCGGCAATGTACGGGTAGCGCTGTAGTGTAGCTGTTCTAATCGTCGCTACCAATAGCCTACACTACTAAAATAATCTCTATAAAATAGTGATATCAACGTCTTGACTTTTCTTCGTCTTTTAAATTTCTCGTTCCTTGGCTGATAATTTGTTTCAAAGCAGTGAAATCCGTAGGAAACTGCCTTAAAATACTCCAGAAAATCCTCTCGAATTCGCATCCTCGGTGGGTATTCCACTAATACTCCATAATAATTATTAGCCTATTTCCTACAATATCCACAAAGTCTCGGATGGAATGACGGACTCCACTTCTCCAATCTCCATCCATTCATCCATCCATTAAACCATGCCTCCTCTAAGTTAGACAATAACACCCTGCGGGCGAAACACGATTTCCCCCACTCGAGTGAATGAGATGGGGACAACTTATCATCGACTCAAATTATTACAGCGCACGATCTTAATGTGGGAACGACTCTCGGAGGTAGCCAACCATCGCCCACAACTCAGCCAACGAGCCTCCAAACTGAACCGTGCTTCAGATAGAGTCTTATCCGCCTCCGCCTCCGCCGCCTCAGTGCTCTGCGTAGTGTTTTGGAGTGTAGCGCATGTTTTGCCCTCTGGCGACGGGACGAAGGATCAACGTCTCCTGCCAGCCACACTGATCGGCTTTGTTGAGTTGGCAATCGGCGTCCGCCAGGTGGAACTAAATCCATCGTATCTTTGACGGACTGTCAACAGAAATCAGAAATATGAAATATAAGCATTGGCCGAGTGATAAACATAGTACATTGGTATTTAATTATTATTATTATCATCATCATCATCATCATCAT
The DNA here is from genome assembly GCA_949752735.1 of Lumbricus terrestris. Classification (NCBI taxonomy): domain Eukaryota; kingdom Metazoa; phylum Annelida; class Clitellata; order Crassiclitellata; family Lumbricidae; genus Lumbricus; species Lumbricus terrestris. The sequence goes on along the minus strand of OX457043.1, from coordinate 11,389,329 downwards.
CATCATCATCATCATCATCATCATCATCATCATCATCATCATCATCATCATCACCACCACCACCACCACCATCACCATCATCATCATCATCATCATCATCATCATCATCATCATCATCATCATCATCACCACCACCACCACCACCACCACCATCACCATCACCATCATCATCATCATCATTATTATTATCATTATTATTATTATTTTATTATTATTATTATTTTATTATTATTATTATTTTATTATTATTATTACTTAATTATTATTTCCTGAAGGGTGTTCTGTAGACCTCTATTTCAGATTATGACATTCCTAATGCAATCACGGCATTTCAACAGCATGAACCATGCACCCACAACGTATTTGACCAGTATTTTATTATGTTTTGCATAATTATACAGGTGGGATACGGTGACAAACCGTCCAAAGCCGTTGATAGGCTATGTACTGGTGGGTTCGAGCTTTCTTTGAGACGGCTAATGTGTCCATAACAGGTTCTTCGCCGTCATTGCATAGCTCCTATATTGAATGCAGCAGCAGCAGCAGCAGCAGAAGCCAAACTGTGCAGCAGGGCTTTTTAACGTGCAGTTGTACACAAAATGTGCAGTTCTAAAAGAATTTATGCAGTTTTAGAAGCACTTCTGTACTGCTAAAACTAGTTTTAAAAAGGTCGTTGTCCTCCGATTGGAAGTAATTTGCCATGGATGATGAGAAAGGAAAATAGGAGCTGTTCAGTTATAAAAATTCCTTAAAAATAGCCATGCTGTGCAGCATATGGAAACGCAGACGAAGAATTTTTCGCAATATTATTTTTAAAAAAATTATTTTTGGTGCTACGTGTGTGAACTAGCACGATGTTCTACGGAGCGCTGCATGGTACATGTGTATGTCGGAAACCGCTTATGCAACAACGGTCCGCAGGAGGGAAACGACGTCATAGTTGGTATAATACCCTTCCACCCCTTTACCATAGTCACATCTCTGAAAGGTCGCTTTGCATGTACAATTGTAAATTGTACAAATGTACACTGTACATAGCAAACGAACAGATGAGAAAAGGTGTCTTAAGATGACTGTAGAATATTAGTGAGTTATAATATGAGTGAACGTATAATTCTCAGCTGACAATAATAAAATGCAAGAAGCAGCATCTTTATTTCATCTTAGATGACTCACGACTCAGAGGATATGATATGACGAGAGTTAAGTGTGGCAGTTGTAGAGAGCTGCAGCTGTCAACATCAGTTGATGATGCATGTGGAGGAAGTGGCCAGACAGCAACGCATCCGCGATGATATGAGATGCATGAGAAACGAAGGCAAACAGACTTTCTGAGACTCATGCAAGAAACGACGTTGATGACAAATATTCACGGACAATGCGAGCAGAAATGACGTTATTGATCTAGCGATATAGAAAGCTAGCGTTAGACAGAATTGAGAGAGAGAGAGAGAGAGAGAGACAGAGACAGACAGACAGACAGACAGGGACAGACAGACAGGGACAGACAGACAGGGACAGACAGACAGGGACAGACAGACAAACAGACAGAGGCAGACAGACAGGAGACAGACAGACAGAGAAAGAGAGACGAGGAGACAGAGAGACAGAGAAAGAGAGACGAGGAGACAGACAGACAGACAGAGACAGATAAAGATGGAGACATGCAGAGGCACATAGACAGGGACAGAATCGAATCTTATAATAACTTGCGACAATCCACTCACACCATGAATCGTAATCACACTATTTTGTCTCAGTTGGAAATTATAAGAAGATTATGTATACATGTATGTATGTATGTATGTATGTATGTATGTATGTATGTATGTATGTATGTATGTATGTATGTATGTATGTATGTATGTATGTATGTATGTATGTATGTATGTATGTATGTATGTATGCATGTATGTATGTATATGCATGCATGCATGCATATGAATCGGTCTGTCTTCCATTCTTCTTTTCCACCTGGGTGTTAAGCAGATGCATTTCGTGCCACATGCAGCTGGTATTCGATTTATCTCTGACGTGCATCCTTTGTTGGATGAACGTAGGCCACCCATCCTCTGCAGCCCAGGTGCAACAGCTGCCGATGCAGGTACCGCTACTGCTGCTTCTGCTGCTGCTGCTGCTGCTACTGCTGCTGCGGTGCTCACCAACACACTGCCAGATACATTAAGCATCTAAACGGACAGTGCATGTGAAGAAGCCAATGAGCTTTTATGGCAGCCAATGACTCAACAGTGGTTTCAGATTAAACGACATGTCTTGGTGATAACAAGGATCATTAGAATTATTATATCGTCGTCCTCGCACTTTATCCAGGCTCGAGACGACTGTCACAGTCAGAGTGGAAACAACGGCGGAGTTTATGATTCAACATAAAACTAACGGAAAATATTCAATTATCAGTTAACTCTGCAAGACAGATCACTAATTTTCATGAACACCATTAATACATTATGCGCGCATACACACACATACATTGTATACATAATATATACACATATAATTATGACAATAATATTGTAATTAAAACATTTGCATAGCACTAAATCAAGAGGAATCTACGGAAGGTGTTCCATACAGTCTACTCGACACTGAATGCCTCCATGAACTGTAGTTTTTACAGTAAGCGAAACTGTATGCATAGGAAACTGGAAGAGTTGGTTGTGTCGGGCTCACGCACCCATGTAGAACCCACTAAACCTCGTCTCAGTAGATATAGATAACATAATGTTGAAAGCCTATGCACCAATTTGCATCGTCGAGCGACGACATGAGGTAGCGCTGGATGCTAATGATGACGCTGTTCCTTGCTGGTAGACGATGACGAACTTCCGGCTATTCATCGTATGGCCAGGGGCACGCAGTGACGCAGGCAAGCATTAGCCGCATGCCATTCGGTAGAGTGAAGCGCTACCAGTGAATTAGTTGTCAAGGTCGATACAAAGACAGTGCTATTTCAGTTATCCATAAATGAAACTGAATGCAAGCCAACTGAAAAGTTCATACGAGTTAACTGAAACTGAAACTGAAACTGGAACGTTTTTAAAATCTAAACGAAAACAAAACTTGAAAGTTGAAAACTGAATTAATTCAAACCGGAGATGTCTGCAACGGTTGGACTAAAGACCGAAGTCTCTCTTCTTCCGAAACAAAACAAAACTCGGCTGGAGACGTCGCGTATAGTTGTATACCTAACCGTAGAACCACCCATCATTCACATACGATCTCAATTCGTGAAGTAGTTGTATACCTAACCGTAGAACCACCCATCATTCACATACGATCTCATTTCCTGAAGTCTGGCCTGGATCGGGGGGGAGGGTGGCCGCCCTGGTGCAGTAGGAAAAGACGAAAAGAGAATCATGGTATAAAGAGACAAAAGCCTTATAAGTGGAAACTATGGATAAGACCGATGCAAGACCCTAGATGTTCCACAATTGAAAATACTAACATGTTACAAATAATACTATACCTGCCCTCTTCCATGTATTATATTCATTCTCAGAATTTGTATAGCGCCTGTTCGAGATATCTGCACCAAAACGCTGTCTGCGCTAGCCTAAACAAATAGTATCATTTATATAAAATATATATATAGTTAGAAAGATATAGGTCTGCAACTCTGCATGTATAGTTGTATACACGTGCAGACATTATATACAAACATGGTTTATAGCATGCTTAAGTATATGTTCGATTCTTTTGTTTATTCTCCGATCATCGACTTAAAAACGTCTTCAAACGACAAACTTCCGGCGATGTTTATTCTTTCGTTGTATTCACTTCTGAAATTATATAGAATGCATGGCTGATGAAAGCGCCTCCAGTGACCGACCCACTTCCATGCGAGAGAACAACCCGCCATCCATGCAGAGGGTTATCCCCGAGGGTTCTTAAAGGATATCATCACCACCATAGTTATCATCATCATCATCATCATCATCATCATCATCATCATCACCATTACCGCCATAAACATCATCACCAATCGCAATCATCACAATCGTCATCATCGTCGTCGTCGTCACGTCATCATCACCACCACCATCATCATCATCATCATTATCATCATCATCATCATCATCATCATCATCATCATCATCATCATCATCATCATCATCATCATAATCATTATCATCATTATCATCATCATTATCATCATCATCATCATCATCATCATCATCATCATCATCATCATCATCACCATCATCATCATCATCATCATCATCACCACCACCACCACCATCATCATCATCATCATCATCATCATCATCATCATCATCATCATCATCATCATCATCATCATCATCATCATCATCATCTTTGACTTTTTGGCAGCAATAGGTGCGGATAAGGGATCTTCATTTCCTTGGTCACTCGTCAAGTCCATTAAGTGGAGTACCTTAGCGTATACGTCCATGTGATGTTAAGTCCAGATTGTATGCCTCGTTTATCCATAACGTCCGGTTAAATTGTGTCTTTTTCCATCTAATCTTCCACGCAGATGATGCAGAATGTCGTTCAGCTTCGTCGTCAAACTCGGTCGTCACTATATATATATCGTCACTAATAACTTATCGCAATGACTATGGAGGGGGGGAGTCTGCATATTTGAAACAGATAGAATGAGACGGAGAACATGATTATCTGTGCTCTGCTTGCCTGCCTGCATGCCAGTGCATGTGCGTGTATCTGTGTATGTGTGTTTGCATGTTTGTGTGTATTTTGATTGTGATTGTGATTGTGTCAATGTGTGTGTGTGTGTGTGTCCATCTGACTATGTCTCTGTGTTGCTGTCTGTCTGCGTGTCTGTTGTCAGTTTTAATAATTAATGTGTTTGTGTGAATCGCATTCGTTCTTTCCTGTCTGTCTGTCCATTTGTCCTTCTGCATGTCTGCGTGTCTCTTACCATCCATCTCTCTGTCTGTCTGTATGTATGTATGTATGTATGTATGTATGTATGTATGTATGTATGTATGTATGTATGTATGTATATCTGTCTGTCTGTCTATCTGTCCATTCATCCTGTTGCCAGAATCTGTCGAGCCCTCTGCCCCTCACCAATAACGAGAACTGACTAAAAATCGTTTCCTAATTGCATTAAAAGCCGATCACCAGATCGATACAATTAGACGAAGACAAGACCGCCCCTCCCTCCGTTACCGCCTCTATCCATCTCTCCCTTCCCATTCCTCCATCCATTCCCTCGTTCCTCTTTCCATCCCCACATATGCCAGTCCCTTCCCCTGTCCCAGCACCGCTTCCATCCCACTTCCTCCTTCCTCCATGCCATAAATCCTGCCTTGGGCGCACACGTCTGCGCGTCATACGTCGATAGGACGAAGAGCGAAAGCTGTTAGCGTTGGTCGTCACGAGGATGGAATTGGACATGGACAGAATTGATGATTAGTGCAGCGACGCTTCTGTCTGGCTTTGATTAGAGCGACGTTGAGAGTCATCGTCTGCTGCGTATTTCAACAGCATATTGTGGCGTTTCAGCCACAAGACGATAAACTCCGACCGGCGGCCTTGTCAAACTGAAGCTGGAGACAGGCAGGAGCCACGGTGACGCTCCTAAAGCAGCCCAACCGTGTAGTTAGAGTCATTTATAGGTAAGGCGTAATTTCCCCTAGCAGAAATGCGCTACGAAAATATGCGCTATTAGAGCGCGACCACTGCGCTATAGAGCGCGACCGTTAGTTAATGCCTGTGGAACACAGCTGGAAGCAGGCGAGAGCGAAGATGAGGCATTTATAGCCAAATCGCTATGGAACGCTCTTAGGTATTTTAGTACCCGTAGAATAATTAATTTTATGGCCGTCCAATAATCTTAATTTAGGGCGTAGGTTACGTAGAAGTCGTTTGGGAAGCGATAGAAAGAAACCCGGTGATGATCCGACAATAAATGGATTTTTGGCGAATTATCCAAGATTTTTCACATGCTGAAAAATCGTGCTAAAACAGTGATATTCCGGTGGAATAAAGCCTGCCACACGGTGTTCTGCTATATACGTGGAGTAATGGCGATTACTCCATGGGCAATGAATATTAACTCTGTTCGTTTCATTGCTCTCTACGCAGTCCTGGCACGTTGACTTGACATTGCTACGTTGGTTTGTTGGTGTCCAAACGCTTTCTGGTGAATTTGACGAGAAATATTGTATCCGGAGCGAATCCGCACCCGCGGAGGTTAAACGTTTACCTGCGGTGACGATCGAACGGCGGCCGACTGGGCATCGCCCCGCTACGACGCACCAGGGAGAGTTGGTGGTGGCTCATCCCGTCTCACTTGTACCTGTCTCCTGGCATATAGTGCCTTGGTTACCTGCTTGAGGAGAAGTTTTCCTGACTGTTGGAGCAGTCACGTTGAGTGCTTGTAACGTAAAATAAAGCAGTTTTACCGCCCTGATCGAGGCTCCGGCGTCGTACAGGCCTCGGCACCCTGTCCGCCACGAGCCCGTCAGCATCATACGTATCGAATATTGTCACTCGTAAAACTCGTTAGTGCGCTAATCCTCGGTGCAGGAAAGGCAAAGTGGTTGTCTCGGACTATCGTCCCCTGTTGTCCATAACACGCCGTTCGCTTTCGGAGCGGCCGGAGGCTCGATAGAAAGTATTGCCTCGTGCAGTAACTGTTCTTTCCCTCCTGCGACAATTCTCTTTTCCATCGTCTGGTTAAACTTCCAGCGTTTGTGGCAGTGAATTGCCCTGTACGTGTGACACAGATCCGAAATCGTCACTCAAGGCGAGCGCGCAACCGCCGGTGAGCGGTAAGGCCTCGACCGGGTTAACTACCGCGCCAGGAGAGCGCAGCATTTGGATCCTCGCAGTTATCGACCTTACGACTCCTCGCTGGTGCCCATTGCATGTCAACAAGACAAGTGGTTGAATAAGTTACATAATATAGCGTATACGCACTGGTCCAGCATCTGCTGCTGAGCGACGGGCCCGGTCTCGTAGGACTCAGCCCCCTACGGACCTCGGCCACGCCAGCGAGCGCCTCGCCGCGAAGGCGGTTAAAAACAGAACACGGGTGGAGAGAGACCCGTTGATAGACTTGGGTACTCATAACATTCCTGCCTACGATCGGAAAGCGGTGTTGGTGACTGCATTGAAAGCTTCCACACCGTCTTGCTTGGACACCGTCCGCCCCGGACGTGCCGTCATTCAGTGTCGCGGGCGCCGCCCGGACACTCGACGCCTCGCGCGCCTAAGTGATATTTCGTCATTCCAGCTTGGTCGTGAAACCTGGTGACCTCGACTGTGAATTCGGATTCAGTGGTACTTTGAAAGCGATAAACCTGGTTCCAACTATACGAGTGAGTGAAATACAGTGTTGCCATATTTTGCCGTACTTGGACTCTTCGGTCGGAGGTCGGTTCAGCTCCCGCAGGGACATCGACTCCAGGTCCTAGTGTCCGTGAGTATCGTACTCGGTGAAAACTTACCTGATCGTCTTGAAACCTGCATCGGATCGTGCAGTGCATACGATTTGCCCGTGAAAGTGTCGAGAAAACCGGCCTAGCTCGTCCCGTTCGAGAGTTAGAGCCGAATTAGTGAATCTGTCCGGTGACCCGCGGGAGTATCTATGACTCTCTTAAGGTAGCCATTTGCCTTGTTACAGTGACGGCCGCCAATTAAAGTGTCAGCGTGAATAACTTTGTATCCTGTGATCGGATCGTTTTGAACTAAGCGACAATCTGGTTCATCTCGACGAGTAGAAGACTTGCCCCGTGAGAGGTTTGTCTGTATCGGTTACGGTTTCGGCTGTATAGTCTGGAAGAAGCGCCTCGCGCGTGAAGTGGACTTAGCCGATTTCCTGATCTTTCGCCTGACGCCGCGAAGGCCGACAGCGAGCGACCCGGTCTCCGAGAAACTTTGCCATCTGTCGTCCGATTCGTTCAATCTTGGTGTCCTATTGTTCGTCTCGACGAGGAGAATACTTTACCTGTGAAGAGTTAGTCAGTGACGGTTACGGCTTCAACGGTAGAAGCGCGCAAACTTGTTTTCCCCCGGCCTTCGCCTAGCGGAAACAGGCCAGCAATGCAAGACCAAGCGACCGCGAGAGAGGTCGAAGTGTACCAGGCAACTTTGTCAATCCTTGTCCGAATTACGTAAACTTGGTGTCAAACTGTTCGTTTGGTCTGTGCGAACATCTTACCTGTTGAAAGTTAACGAGTGTCAGTGAGAGTTCCGACGGTATAAGCTCGCGAAGAGTTTATTCCCGTCTTTGCCTTAGCGTTCGGTGACGCGGCGCCGCGGCCAAGCGAGCGACCGCAGCCGACAGGTCTGTGTGGGCAACGCGCAGTGCCCTAGGTCTGCGAGTGTATTGCGATATTCTTTGACTACCGAATATCTTTCCTTTCACCTCTGGTCTTTGAATCGGCTAGTAGCAGAGCCGTTGATACGATCGCTTGGCTATATCAGCCGCCGTTGATCAGCGTTGGTCGAAGCCCAAGGTAGATACCGGCCACGATTGGTCGAGTGAGTGTAACTTTGTGAGTTGTTGTGCGATTGTTGTAAAGTTGGTGTCAGATTGAACGTCACGCCGAGTTCTATCTTGTATACGTGTGAGTGTGTTACCTGTTCCTTGGGAAGGGCTTCGGAAAGCGATTCTTTGGCCGTCGCCCGTGTATTTCCCCTGTGTACGTAGTTTTGCCAGTTTTGATACGATTCAGTTGATCTTGGTGTCGATCGACTCAGCGCACCAAGACGACCGTGACTGTAACGCCTGTGTGAGAGTATCCTTGGTGGATTAAACGGTGAAGGCTCGACAAGCTTTACTTCGCCGAAACTACGGTTTTCCCCGCCAGGTCGAGGAATTCGTAGTCGCAAAGTTAGGGTTAAACGAAGCTGCCCTAACTGCTCCCTTTAATTTACGCAGCGTGTCCCGGTTCCATAAGTCATAAGTTAATTTAGTTAAGGAAGTTGTGTATCCCTTAGCTAATTTTTAAGCCCCCTATACGGGAGCGATGCTGGTCTGTGGACAGTAAACGCGACCCAGAAGCGTTACGAAAGTCAGTTACCGTTGGCGCCTGTTGCGGCGAAAGAGTCGACAGTCCCGAGTACGAGTGTGCGCCTTTCTTTTGGGATAGCGCGGAGTTGAGTGAGAAACAAGTACGCGAGCGCCTGGCAAGCGCCGTATTCCTGGTTACGGTTAACTTCGCTGTTGCGCGAATCGTGAAATAGTTTCGCTTCCCAGCGAACTATACGGGTGGTCTCCCTAAAGGCCTGGTACCAGAAAAACATATACGAAGAATTTGACTGTCCTGTTGCGGACAAGGGACAATGGTTGTGTCTCAGTACAGAGTGGGGTTGAATCCCCTAGAGTGGAGTTGGTGTCGCCTTCTTTGGCCGACCTCATGGCAGCGCCAGGTATTACCTGTTAGAAGTGACGGCGCGTCGGCAACTCGATGTAACATGGTGCGAAAGAACACAGAGCATGCGGAGGAGAAGGCGAAGTTGGCAGCCGTGAAAAGGAGCTCTAAGCGAGGGACCTCTGCCCGAAGAGTGAACCCTGTTTCGAGGATTGGCCATCCTGGAGCTCGGGATGTTACCCCCAAGGTGGCCGCGGGCGGGGCAGCATCAGGATCCGACGCTACAGAGCTATACACCTTGTTCCGGGCCTCTTTGCCGAGACGTTCTTCTCCAGTGGTACAGATGCGAGTGGAAGAGATGACCGATGGGTCGGATTACGAGGCAAGGCACCGTGTTGCCCGCGAGCGGACCGACGACGAACGTTTCAATATCAACCAGTGAGGTCATTGATGGATTGAACGATCAGATGGCCCGAACATCGTTTGTCTTGATGATTTATCTCGTGGAAGCCATCCATGGTCGTGATCGTGACGTCTGGGTTCCTACTGAGGCGCTAAAGGAAAATCCCAGTTGGAGTTGGGATGACTTTATGCTGAGAAGACTTTGCTTTACTTTACGCAGGGAGAGGAAAACATACGGCGATGAGGTTTGAAATGTAAAGACAAAAGCCACTGAACTGAAAATGGGAAAATATGTAGGCCTAAAGCCCTAAAGGAATTCTAATGGGAAGATCGCCTAACAGTACTATGGTTGGAACGTTAGATAAACCAAAAGAAGTGAAATATTAAGATCAACTACTGGATTGAAATGTGAAGGCGAAGAGACAGCGAATGAAGCAGGATCTTTAAATCTCGGGCTATCACGGTCCGTATACGGGGACCTATACGGTGGCGGAGGTGTCCCTTCGAACGGGCAGTCGCGGGGAGGGATCTATCCCAATCAATTCGTTGCAAAAATTGCCAGGGTTGAGGCCATAATCATAAGGTCGCGATATAAAATCCGAGTACATTTACATTTGCATGTAGGCTACAGACAAGTTACTTCTCCCACACGCAACGGATAGAGCAGACCGTGGAAGCGATGTATAGTCAGGTCTCTTATGACTGGCAAAACGATGCCTTTATTTTCCCTCACGTGCATCAACGGTTGAAGCCATTGAGATCACGAACTCGTCTGCACTGAAATCTCAGAACTCAATCGACACCGACCAACGCCATCTTGACAGACGATTCTCAACACAACATCGTGATACATGTACTCTGTGAACCGCGTACCAAGTTTCAAGTCGATATATCTACAGCCATTCATTTTGTTATTACGCGGTGCTGGATCTGTTAGCGCCATGGCGGCTGGCTGACTGGGTCTGGCACGGTTTACGATTGATTTTGGTGAAGTGTCTATGGGGCTACAGATCGTCTTTCCCCCATCACAATGACGGAGTAGGGAAAATGAGTCAGAATTGCACGATGCTTAGTGTCGTCTGCGTATAGCTTTGTCAATAGACAAGCGTGAAAGAACTGTATTTCGGCAACGTATAGCAAATGCACGTCTATGCTACAATTGGGAAGCTGCATGCGTGAGAGAAGCTTAGATACTTGAAAGCGCTCTACATGGATCTAGATTGATTAGGTCTACACTGTTTCTTAACTAAGAAATACAAATATTCACCATGAATTCAACCTACAAAGGCGTTTACATACAGTATTTTGTATAGGCCTAGTTGTATACAGTATAGCCTATAATTATTTTTCCTTCATTGGTTCTGCACTTTGCAATCAGCTCTCTATTGACACGTCCTTCGTTTTAAACTGGCATTTAACCGAAGCACGTCTTGTCGCTTTCTCACAGCCACTTTTCATCTCTGGGTCTTTCGCACTGGTAGCGCTTCTGAGGCTCTGGCTCGTGTGCACTTTGAGAGGCACTTCATAAATGCATAGGTGCAACACAGTACAAAAGATGCATGCAACATGTGTAAGGACTAAATATTAATAATAGTAATTGGCGGCGGTGTTTATCATCCCATCCCCAAGTTCCAGATATAGGCCGCCCGAAAGATGTTTCTTTGAAAATGAAAACGCCGTTTATACCTGAACCTCTCATGTGGCTGTCATGTGCCTTACAAATCTATGTCACCTGTTCTTGATGTACCGGTACTTGATGAGGACCACGCATGTCTCGTATATTTGTACACAGATTACCCAATTATATACGTTACGAATCAGGGGCGGATCCAGGGGGGGCCAATCCGGCCATGGCCCCCATTTAAAAATTGCATGGGACGTGGCCCCCCATTCGGTTTCAACAAGCCATTAAATAAATGTAGCGAGAGAGAAAAACAGGACATCAGGCCCCCCTATTAAAAAATCACACGGGACTTGGTCCCCCGTCGATTCAGCGGCGGATGTTTCCCAAAAAATTGGTCGATGACTAAAAAAAAAGGTCATCAGTTTTTTTGGCGGATGAAATGGTATTTTTTTCCCCAGAAAATTGGTCGATAACTAAAAAAAAAAGTCATCAGTTTTTTCGGCGGATGAAATGGTATTTTTTCCGGAAAATTTGGTCGATGACTACAAATTTTTTCTCCTGTCTCACAAGACCAAAAATTTTGGCCCCCCCTTCGAAAATTCCTGTATCCGCCCTTGTTACGAATAACATAATGTTACTGTAATTTTTTATAGCCTAATTATTTTTATAATTATCCGAATGATAAAATAGAACAAAAATATAGACTATGCTTTTTGTGCAAGGCTGCTTCGTTCGAGTGGTCCCACCTCAAGTCGGCAGATCGCCCCTGGGCGTCGGATATCGTATCCTATCGTATTGTATATAATTACAGTTTACAGATTGCTACATTTTGTTCTTCACCACCCAGGAGTTAATCCATCTTTTCAACAGACCGCAGCATGATTTTTTTTATAAGAGAACATGTGCTGCCTTGTAAAAGATAAATCTATCTTCGGATCCTATTGAGTCTTCGTAAGCTAAAACACGAGTTTCAGTCGTTTCGTATCGGAATTCAAGACGCTGATGATAGTGGCGTTCTTCTTAGGTTTCATCTGTGTTGTGGATAGACAGAATTCGCAACAGAGGACTCAGATAGCAACGAAGAACATGTGTTTTTGCTTAGTAAGCAATGTTTGTTTCGGCTGCTTATTCGGAGTCACGTAACAAGTATAGCCTACAGATGAAGTTTTTTGGATCGACTGAGGTATGGTCGTTTATAAGCCGGTGCCCACCGCTCGTGAATAAGTTGGTGCCCTGCGCTTTGCTTTTGAGTGACGCTTTGGAAATTTGGAAATTATGATTACAATTCCCAAATTATATTAGTGAGTCTTAGGGTTTTTCACAGGCGAAATGATGGAGCAATTGCTAATTTGGACAATGTCCTTGCCACCTACGTCGTCTTACAACACTGTGTTCTCGATAGAAGGTCTAACTTCGAAATGTATACTCTTGTCCCTCTTCAAAGCCCGAAAAGAACCTTCTCAAAACGGTTAATTTATTATGGACATAAAGAAGACAAAATTGGTATGGAAGCCATGGTAGCGAAATCGCTAACAAGACGAAACGAGTGAGTAGGCCTATTCAATTAGTATAATTTTCTTCAAGTCCCAGTTCATTTGAGCAACTCTATTAGATGGCAAGGATTGACCTACTGTACAGTTTGCCGCTCATTCCCATCTAATATAAACGATTCAAGTCTGTCTTTGTAATGTAATGTAATGTAATGTAATGTAATGTAAATCTTCGAAATATCTCAGCGCACGCAAAAGTCACGTCACAGAGATCAGCTTATTCACCGGCTCTGTGCAACTTCAGATGCGAAATAGGAGCTACGTAAGTTGTATTTGACACAGACATGTAGACTATCTGTAGGTACAAGAGTTTTTATGACATCGCATCTTCGCAAAACAACTTACATAGAATCTATCATACGGCCTTCAGTCATAGTCAGGAAGCCCTGTAGCTGAGCATCCGGCGGGAATAATTATTTAACCCTTATAGGGTCACCGGGGGGTAAAAAAATACCCCCATCTCGGTTTTTCACGAAAATTTTAATCCCTGAAAATAGTTGAAGAAATCGCTTCTATGACTTTTCCTAAATATGTTTTATGCACAGAATGCATCCAGTTTCATTAGTTATTCATGCACCCAAATCAGCTAAAAAGTACGCGAATGTACCACGTCCTAGCTATTTTACTCAGGAATTTTTAAACATAGCATTATGCATGCTGTACACATGAGTGTCTTGCTGTTAAAATGTCTCCTTATCAGTATCTGGACATTAGGCCTATAATATAAATCGTTTTGGTGTCATAAAATTAGGATGAATAAATGAAATTGTCTGCAGCAATCTGGCCGCCATTTTTCCCAATTGTGGTTTCCTTGCAGTGCAATATAAGTGATATTGGTTCCATCGCATTCCTTGACCTCGAAAATGCTGATTCAGACTCTGAGATCATATTTCCATTGCACATATGACTTCACTAATAGCCATTTTAATATTCTGGCCGCCATTTTGTCCGCCATTTTGATTTTTGTGCAGTGCCACATATGTGACATTGGTTCCATTGCATCCCTTGACCTCGATAATGTTGATTTAGACTCTGAAATCATGTTTCCATTGCATACATAACTTCACTTATAGCCATTTAAGATTCTGGCCGCCATTTTGTCCGCCATTTTGATTTCCCTGCAGTGCTGCATATGTTACTTTGGTTCCAGTGCATTCCTCGAACCTTCCATAAATAACTTCTTTTAGTTTTATACTTAAAAATCGGAGTTTATCATGAGAATCATGCGAATCACAGTGGGGGTATTTTTTTACCCCCCGGTGACCAAAATCGGTTGGGAAAAATCGTGACCCTATGAGGGTTAAGACATTCTTGGCATCAGGAAAAACTGGAGGATATATTTTGATGTGAGGTATCAATCCACTGAAGGAATCTCGTCTGGAATTAGTTTATCTGCATGGAAAAGGTCAAATCTGATTCCTTCCTGTCTATATGGGATAAATTAATCCCATGCTGTTTCTCTCAAAATGTCTTGCACAAAATGTGATGATGATGATGATGATGATGATGGTGGTGGTGGTGGTGGTGGTGATGATGATGATGATGATGATGATGATGATGATGATGATGATGATGATGATGATGATGACGATGACGATGACGATGACGATGACGATGACGATGACGATGATGATGATGATGATGATGATGATGATGATGATGATGATGATGATGACGATGACGCTAATGATGACGACGACGCTGATGATGATGACGACGACGACGATGTCGAAAATGACGACGACGACGACGACGATGATGATGATGATGATGATGATGATGATGACGATGACGATGACGATGACGATGATGATGATGATGACGATGACGATGATGATGATGATGATGATGATGATGATGATGATGACGACGATAGCGCTGATGATGACGACGACGACGACGATGTCGAAAAAGACGGCGACGGTTACGATAACGACGACAGCGAAGACGACGACGACGACGACGACGACGATGATGATATACAAAAATACACGGAAACATAATTCATATAACTGGATGATAAAATTCTACAATTATATTATGATTATGCTCACCCATGTCGTCGATATGCCCAGACATGGAAAGTGTTACTCCAACGAGTATCATGCTGGTTAAGATGAGCGCCAATGTTACGATGATGACCGCCATCTTTACTTTCTTCTGCTTAGTCATCGCCCGGTCGTCCTTGCTGCCGGAGTTCGTCAGCGGCAGGCCCTGCTGCTTCCTAGTCGCCCTGACCCCGTCGGTACTGTTCGCCCCCGACGGGATAAAGGCCACGTCCGTTGCCGACAGGGCGTCCGTGGTAGTTACCGTCAACCACGAATCGTCGTTCGCTTTCTGAACCGAAGGCAGCATGTCAATCTGGTCGTCACATTTCAGTGACGTCATTGTTCTGTGAGTTGTCGCGTCATCGATGACGTCAACGCTTTGTGAAGACTGGTTAAATAGCCTACGAGAATGAGGCAGCGATTTAGATGATGCGTATTTAGGAAGAAGATTAAAATGTAATTATTATCCACGTTCTTCTGGGAGTGTGTCTAAAGTTCTTTTGTCAATCCAATCATCATATTTCAGTGACGTCACTGTTGTGTGAGGTGTCGCGTCATTGACGACGTCGGCGTTTTCTTTATCGCGTGCTGATTGGCTACGAGAATGAGACAGCGATTGAGGTGGATAATAATTAATTGTTTTAGGAAGAATATTAAAATTCAATCATCCACAATGATCTTCTAGCATCGGGTAAGAAATTATGTCGTCAATCTAGTCGTCATATTTCAGTGACGTCCCGTTATCCGTGATGGCGTCACTGTTATCCGTGATGACGTCACTGTTATCCGAGATGACGTGCCGTTGCTGACGTCTTCGCTATTGTGTTCTTTTTCAGTCCAGATTTCCGCAATTCAATCCAGAGTTTCTATTCTTGAAAATCGGAGATTTCGACGAAAGTTGTGACTAATTCCGACGTTTTAATCTTTACATGAACGGATTTAAGAGATTTCTGAGGTTGATGTTAAAGCGTGATGTCACTGTATATCCAACTCTCGAATACATTCTTGAGAAGTTCTCCAGAGAACTGAGAGAAATGAGGATCAACATCTCACCTAAAAAACCATACAACATTTATTTATTAATTGATCCAGTTAGGTCCCTATTTCTTATAGCAATTTGGCTGTGTATGTGTATGTTTCTTGTGGCTGCTATGGTGGTAGCCTATCGTACCCGAAGAGCAACTTTCGCTGTCTCAAAACTACTCTCGTTTCTCTGGGTCTTTCGCACTGGGAGCGGCCCTGATTAGTGCGCACTTTGAGCGGCGCTTTGCAAATTTATAGATACAATACAATACAATACAATGACGAGGAATGAACTAAAGTCAAGGCAACATGCACTTCTTTATATCCAATTATTATTCGTTAATAAATTACAGAAAGGGACAATTTGCCAAGTGTCAGCATTAGGCGAGATGCGTCATTTCAAAATGCGGTATTTGAGGTGATTATTTTCTTAGCCAAAAAGAAGCGGTCTCGAATCGCTTGAGAAAGATAGTATTCGCAGGCTTAATGCAACCACCGATTATAAATATAAACTTACTATGTTGACGTTTTATGGGAAGCTCACTAAAGTCCAACTACCCGTCTGTCGATGCTGTATGGGAAATCCTACAAGCTCTGGCAAAATAGCCTAATGGAAAATCTGGGTGACGTTAATATGATTAAATTTTTCTGGTTACGGCTGAAGGACCATTCTGCAAAGCGTCATATGAAGTATGTGATTCCAATTACTCTTGAAGGGCCATTCTGCAAAGCGTCAACTCGAATGAGCTTCATTACGATCAAAAGACTAATCTGCAGAGCGTCAGGAGATAATTATTATCCTGGTCATCAGCAGTATAAGGACCATCTCCAGACGAGAACCATAAAAGGCCTATAGTTGACGCTTTGTATTAATGCTCTTCAACCATAATCTACACAACTCTGATAACTCCTTTTTAGTTGGACTCTGGTGTTAATCAACTACAGCTATATCCAATCCACTCGCAGTGCACAGCACCAGCGTGAAATCCTATCATCCCAGAACAGAAGGCTGATCGCAAATCAAATTATACTTGCACAGGAGGATTCATAAGCTAACATGTTGTCTAGACGCATTATACTCCACAGCGCATTGCATCCGATCCAGAGTAAGCTGCGGGCGTGTGTATAAAAGTGTATACCCTGTTTACATCTTAATGCTAGACGGATGGTTGGCCTGTGTATAGCGTGCAATGCGTTAATCGCATGGATTGAGTGTCGGCCTTGAACGCGTATTGTGTGCAGCCAAGCCATTAATGGCTGCCACGGCTTCGTTTCACTGCAGAGAGCAATTTAGCACAGAACAGAAACCTCATTGTATTCTGTCCTGTATATACGACGAAAGCGAGCCTGTATACATCCCGCTTTCTTGTGCATGGGACCATGATTCGCCGTCTGGAACAATCTCCCACTGTAAGAACTCATCCTTTTCCAATGGAGACAGATGAAAAACATTTCCAAAACAACTTGAATCGCATAGACTATGCTTTGTTCTTTTATTTTTAGAATCTTTAGAAGCACGCCATTTAAATAAATATCGGGATACCTGCGCAGCCTATACGCATGCACGTGACCATACAAGTATGCATGCATAATCGCATAACATATATACCGTATATATAAGGCTACACGTTCACACATTACCCAGGAAAGACATACACAATGCATATATAATATGCATATATAATATGCATGCATATTCACACATGGGGTCTACAATGTATACATGCATCCGTATATATATATATATATATATATATATATATTAGGGTGACACTTAAAATAAAAATTTTGAATTTCACAAGTCTCACCCTCTTAAATGGTTATGTACCATAAAATGTCTATGCATGATTTTTTAAAAATTAATTCATTAATATTTAGAGGTGGTCCAAGACATCAGAAGTTTGACCTAATGATCAGTGTTTAACACAATGCTAATACACATCTCTTCGTATTTGATTCAAGTACTGTTTATCAAGACCATTTATGGCTGTTTGCTTTTTTGAGTCTGGCTATTCCTTCTTGTATTTCATAACCACCCGCACTATACATGGTTCTTCTTGGCTTGTAAGTACTTCATGGAATGAATGGATCAGTGCGACACCACGTTCAGCTGAATCATTTTCGACCTTTAAGCTGAGATCAGCTCACAGCTCGGCGACGAGTCAAGAGAATGCTCTCATTTATCTCTCTAATCTATGTGCTTGCTTGGATGTAGTTGTAGGAAGTTTACAAGAATATCTAGTGCAGACTAGTGCAGTGAAGAGTTTCTTAGTGTTTATGGCTTCAAATTCAGCTCTTGTACCAGTAGTTGTACTTGCTGCACATAAACTTTGATATGTCGAAGAGGTTCATCGTATTCCGGATGTTCGACCATTGCAATCGCGCTGTCATTGGAAACAGCCGAATAAAATAACACCAGGCCAACCAACATTTCACTCAGGTACCTCAAATTGTTGGAAAGACAATGAAAAGCGACGGTCTGACTTACTGTTTTGTAAGCTATGAGCTGCTTCAACAGTTGTAAGTCATTCCAGAGAGCTGACGTTGGACATTGGCATGTGTGCCAATGCCTTGAGATCCACCAGAAGAACAAATAGACTACATTGTGCTCATAGAGGCTGCAGCTTAAATGCAGCCAGATGAAAGAGAGATGGAAGAGGTAGGTTGCAATGTATCAACTTCCCTATCCAAATCTCTCAAACAGTGTTTTCGTAGGTCTGCGAGAGTTTGTCATCAGAGTATCGAACACTATACCCCACTATCACCAGGCTGAGGAGGTCTACCATATCTGAGTCTCTGAGTCTTGTGTTCCAGCAGAACACATGCTCTTGATTGAAGACCAGCATTGCTGTAGTGGACAGAAGTTGTGTGAAATGCCATAGATCGTATGCGGCCAGCTATATTCCACTCTTCAAGCAAGTTAAAACGGCTGAAGTTTTGCACTTGTGCTTCACCTGTAAAGGCAGTAAAGGATCGAGACCCTAAGATTTTCATGGTTCCTTTATTAGTTTATCTGGTGCCAGCCCAGCAGGGCAACGTTCCTTTGACGTAAAAGTCTTCAACAACCTGTCATCCCAATGAACTTTATGTGGAACTTCCAGACCTAATGATGCAAGAATTTCTTTGACAAAAGTTTCACGATAATGGGCCCGAGCATGTCTAATGGAATCCTGATTGATAACAATTTCAGCAGGATCACGACCCATTGATTGTCCTTTGGCCGCTGGGATGACTGCCACACTTAGGCCTATGCCATAATTTTAGTCCTGTTGAATACTGCAGTGACGCATGCAATCAAAATGACATTAGATCTTCTTAATTGCTTTTCATCAGGCACAAAAGTCAATTTAACTTTACTAACTGCCCGTGACTTTCTCGTACCATTTTCAAATTGACTTATTGATTTTAATTAAATAATAACAGTTACTGTACCCTATGCATGTCATGAGTGATAACAGAGGACATTGAAATAAGCACTAGAAATTAATTGGTAGAGCACAAAAATATTTAGCACATTTCATATTCAATGTTGTTTGTAGGTCTATCTATTGAAAGTTCAAGGTCATTGGACCACCTCTAAACGTTTTCAAATTTCCCTAAAAATTGTCACCAGTAGTACTGATGTTACAGAGAACACTTTTGAGGGGTGAGACTTCAAAAATTCGAAACATTATTTTTTTGTGTGGTCGACATTGTCACCCTAATATATATATATATATACAAATGCATCAATGCATACATAATTATGTACATGCTTACAGTACGTATTGGATTATACTATTTGGCACAAGCTTATCTCAATCACTAAAGCACCTTCCTTTTCTCAATCTTTGGCTTTTTGAAGGCAAGAAGGTTCAATAAAGACACTGTCGTCGTCGTTATGATAAAGTGCATAATGTCAACTGGACGACACTCGATGATAATCGATAATCATTCAGTGTCAGCACGGGCCAAAGAACCATCTCGTTTGCAAAGGCATTCCATGGTGTATGGCTCAGATTGCTATAATGTCCAAGATCTTATAATATAATTTGATGGATCGGATGATGTTGCCCTTATGGTCTTCGCATGGATATCTCTTTCTAAATTCGATCTCAAGGGATGGGCAGACTCGGTATTTCAATGCGGATTATAAATTATAATTTTCATTGCAGAAGAAGTAACTGCATCACAATGGCGGCTTCCTCCTTCAAGTAAACTTGCGATTCACTGCATGCATATATTATGTCGAGTAAATTGTAAATAATAAGCGATGACATGATTGACATCTTAGGCTTTTAAATCACGGCAATCAACTATGATCAAGAAACGGACGGAAATATGAAGGGACAAGGTTGAGTACTGTATACTATAACCTAGTGGTAAAAATTCAAAATTAGTGATGAGTGAGTAGCTAACAGTTCACTGGTCAAGCCCCGAAAGACTGAGCTGGGATGGTTTCGAAGTTTATAGGTCTATAGGCCTAATTAGTCTTAGACATTTACATAGCAGTCAACACCGGAACACAAAAAATAATTAATTTTATTTTCAAAGTACGTCAAGGAGGTGAGTATATCGTATCCACGCTTTACACAAACGAGTAAGCTACTAGAAATTTTTGAGTTGGGTATACGCTGCACATAACCGCTAATACCCTCGTCTACTGTTCTGACTGCTGGATGTCCAAATTCTTGAATACTACTGAATAACAAAAATGTTAAGGCGTTTCTTAAAGGACGAGAAAACCGTTCGAACTACAGATAGGCCTATGCACTGACAGTCAATTCCATTCTACAACGGCAGAAAAAACTGAAGGGCACGACAGCTTATGGCAGTGTGTTACATCGCGGCTCAAGCAAAAAGGACCGATAGATCTATGCCTAGTCGGAATTCGCAGACTGGATGCATGGCGGAATGTAAGGCGAGAGGAAGAAATAATCCATGCTTTGATTACAATTTCTATGTCATGTTACGACAAGATAATTTATGCTACGCCATGTTATGTTTGGTTATTCTTATCAAAACGGCCGTTTACTCTCTTCTATCTCAATCTTTTTAATATAGACATAGAGCATACCATTTTGTTATGATTTTCTCCAAGCCAGACACTCGGAAATCGGAAATCAGCCTAGAGTGGCAAGTAACAGCATATACGAATGCGACTGTTTTGCGACAGTTCTGTTAACCTACCTGATCAGTGTTTTGGGGTTTATCGCAGCCAATTATTCCACTGTTTTGGCCTCCCAGCAATTACCCGGCAGAGCCTTAGCTCGTGATCTTGGGAAATGGTCTCCTCTGGAATGTCCTCTTCCACATTTCTTTTAGCACGTTAGTCGACGTTAAGAGTCCAAGCCCAAGAAATTCCGCAGAATATGACGTCGTGGGTTAATTAAAGAGAGAAAACGTTTCGTTAACTGTCCCATTTAGACGCAGCTGGGTTGAGAACATTGCACGTCTTTGATCATGTGCTATAATAACAGTGCTGTTTACAACGAAGGAGATCGGATACTGCGCAGAGCCCGGCTTGCAGATGACGTCTTCGAACAGTCTGCCACCGCTAGGGGCGGCAGCTGTTATCGGTAAATGGCGTAAATCGAGACAACTCTACGCGCTCTTGAAGGCAGCGAGATAAGAGGGTTCGCTTGCTTCGCAGATAGGAAGATGGCTGCGCTGCTGCTGCTGCTGCTGCTGCTGCTGCTACTGGCGCGCTGTGCATTAGATAGCCGAGGTCTGGTTAGTGGAGAAAGTGAGATGCATCGAGCCGGGAAGAAAGAAAGGAAATGGGAGGGGTAAGAGGCGGGGGAAGCAACGATAAAAGAAGGTAAGAAGGAGGTAAGGAAGGCAGGAATGGAGAAATGAATGAGTAAGGAAAGAAATTAGATATGATGATGGACGGGCGGCATAAATATGGCAAGAGGCCATAAATAAGAAAATAATAAGGAAATTTATGTTGTAGGCTACTAGCGGGTGGAAGGATTGAATTAATGAACGAAAAGGGAAGGCAGGTTGGAAGCTCGGTAGAAAGATGGAAGGTGAGTGAAAGGCTGGGAATACGGACATAATTGCAGTAAAGTAGGCCTAATAATTTCGGGGGGTGAGGGACAGTGAATTGTAGGCTACTTAGCACTGCCTCTCGGTTGGAGAAAAGATGACGAATGAGCAACTATACAATCGAATTGGTCGAAATAAAAAAGTGCAATTTTTATGAAGAGTAGTGAAGCAATAATAATAATAATTATGCCTGCGGAGTAAGGAATTGTCGGTATAGAGAATAAAAACGCAGGTTAGTTTCAATATCCAGGGTGACAATTAAAATATTGAAGTCTTACGACATCCCTGGGTAGATTATAAGAGAGATGCCGTATATATACACTATACAGCATTTTCATGAGTTCCATTCATCTGTATATAAATATGATTTTTTCATTGAATTCCTATGCGACTAATCTGTTTGACCCTCAATAGAGGGGGGTAAGGGGTCGATTGTGTATGATTGGCGCCATACGATTAATAGAGAAATAAGAGAGACACTGAGCTACGAAGACAACGCTGCATAGATTCCACCAAACCATCCGTCAATCGATCATCTATCGATCATCTGTATTGATCAAGCGATATCGAAATTGATATTAGATACAAAGAAACTAGGCCCTTTCTCGAATACCAAGAGATACCAATCCATCCAGTCAGCCAGCCATTCATCCATGGATCATCTATTCATCCGTTCATCCGTTCATCCGTTCATCCATTCATCCACGGATCATCCATTCATCCATCCATCCATCCAGGGATCATCTATTCATCTGCTCGTCCATTTAGTCCATCCAACGATTCAATCAATCCATTCATGTAATCATTTCTCAATCCATCCATTCTTGAATCCAATCGTCCGCGTATTCGTCAGCATAATCCATCCATCCATCCACTCAGCCATCATTCCATTTATCCAATCTGTCCATTTCCATTTTCCATCCCTCATTCCAATTAAATGCTCCTCGCTCTTACGTCTCTGCCTCTCATCTAAGGCAATCATCGTCACAGCACGATGCCTTGCCACTGCCAAGATGCTTCATCGATCGCAGCAGCAGCAACAGCAACAGCAGCAGCAACAGTAGCAGCAGCAACAGCAACAACATCTAATGCCTCACCGGATATGAAGCAACGAAACCCTTTGCACAACGCCTGTCGTCGTGGCATTCCTGCACGACACGTGACGTGACGCAAGGGGTCTAGAGTTGCGGGTAGCAATGGCTGGAAGGGTCGCCATCAGAATGCGTTGGTATCATTAAATAGGTATCCGCAACACTCAAGATAATAATTAACAAACAGATCGGTTTAACGAATCATTCACAATCATTTAACGAATCCTTTGTCTCTGTAGAAAACCGTTTCTCTGAACTATTCCGTATACCCTATCAAGACAAGAATTCTCTAAAAATTCTGTTCTCGTCCATGTTTCACGGGATTAGGTCTTATGGAAATCTATTAATCCTAATCCGATTAGACCTAATCCGTCCAGATAAAGTCTAATCAGATCAGATGGCCATAATCAATCTGAGCGAAAACTCATACCTCGTCAATGACTTCTAAACGAAGCGAATAGTTTCAATTCAGAATTATATTATATTGCAACAAAACGATTTAATCTTTGATAGACTGAATGACTGACTGACTCACAGGTTGATCTGGCTTGCTTACTGTCTGATAAACTGAGTGACTGAGTGAGTGACTGGGTGACTGTCTGACTGACTTACTGGCTGAATGACTGACTGAATGAATGAATTACTGACTGACTGAGTGACTGAGTGACTGAGTGACTGACTGACTGACTGATTGACTGACTGACTGACTGACTGACTGACTGACTAGTGGATCACTTATTAGTCGAAAGATTTACTGACTGACTGACTGAGACATTGAGTCGTCCTCTCAATCATTCTAGCAATCATTCAATCATTTAATCACCCATCCACTTTCTCATTCACCAACTGAAGCATCGACTCTAGCGCCGGGCGGAAGGACAGACAGACGGACGATAGAATGTGAATGGAATGAATGAATGAATGTAGATCTATAAATGAGAGAAGTAAAACAAAAGAACGAGTCAAGAATAATATTATGAATGATGTCTTTTCTAGATCTCTGAACTAAAGAACATAAAAAAAATGTAGAAGCAACCAAAAGATTTATTGTCTCTTGAGCGACCACATTACGTGCATGCTTGCGTGTGTGTGATTGATTGTGTGATCGTGTGTGTGATTGTCTGTGGGAACATGTGTGTGTGTATGTGTGGGTGTGTATATGAGTGTGTGTCTCGATTTTACACAACGCGTACAAAATGGCCGCCCTTTATACTGAATAATTATGCATGAAGCGCTATCCTTTATGTGATAAATATCTTTAGGATGAAAATA
This sequence comes from Lumbricus terrestris, assembly GCA_949752735.1. Lineage (NCBI taxonomy): Eukaryota > Metazoa > Annelida > Clitellata > Crassiclitellata > Lumbricidae > Lumbricus > Lumbricus terrestris. Next base: position 11,364,957 of record OX457043.1, on the reverse strand, counting down.
TACGATTTAAAGAGCGTACGTTAGTTTTTCAGAAAAACGTAGCAACGCGGTCTTAAGGAAAGTCAACATCACTGACTGAGCAAAATTTATTAGCGCACACGTCTTCATGCGATCAAATAAACATGCTCTTTTAACTGGCCCACTGCTATCTGCATGTTGGTGTCCAGGCGTGGTAACAAGCTTAGTATGTTTATGGATGGCAATTCGTCAACAAAAGAATGGAACTGTCATCATTATCTTATCCCATAAAGACGTGAGCGCTAATGAATGAGTTATACCGGTACTGACTTTCCATAGACGGTGCCGCTAGTTTTTCTACAAAACTGACGTATGCTTAAGCCTAATTATTCAGAAACACTGAATGTTTGCTGAGAATAGGACCTGTGATACGTATAGGCCTAATGGCGTTTTCAAAAATGGTTTTGATTCCTGTTACAGTAAATGGGCCAATAGGAAATTGAATTGAAAATTGAATTGAATTGGAATGCGTACTATGAACAATTGAACATTGAGAGAGCTGGTCACGCTTTTGTCCAAATACTACAACGGGCAACAGTAATCAGGGCCGGATTAAAGCATGTTCAACATGTTCGGCCGAACATGGGCCCCACACTTTAGAGGGCCCACACATTCGTGGAAAAATTTCCGACAAATTGTTGATTTTTTATTTAAAAAAGGTCATCAACCATTTTACGAAAAAAATCGGTATAGCCTATTCTAGGAAATTTTCAACCAAACGACTAAGAATTCATCAGAATTTTTGACCGAAGATCCGCAAAAATCTCCCGAACAGGGCCCCAAATTTCTTAATCCGGCCCTGACAGTAATCCTTAGGCCTAACTGCCGCCCAGATGCTATGTCTAAACGCGCAAGCAACATGCTCCGTAATTTCCGCGACGTGTATAAGCGTAGGTTCAGTCAATAAAATAACGCTCTCCGTCGCACCGTCTGAACCGTATAGAGAATTAGCCAAAGCGTCAGCTGCGTCTAATAGCTTCCAGGCCTGGATCCTTTGGATCTGGAATTAGCTGCTGATGGCGATAAGTTGTCTGGCGATGAAGATTACGAGTGGCTGTCGTGAGTGCGTTTCCAGACGTTTGCCAGCGCACGCAAAATTGGGCTGTAAATTCCGAGCCGGATTTTGGAAACAAGGAAAGGTTTTGAAGATGGATGGTAGAGAGAGGGGAGGGAGACAATCTTCTGGCGTTGAAATGGATCAACGGAGAAGTGAACCGGAGATTAATTTTGAGGATCCGAAGGCGAAAGAGAAATAATAAAAAGAAAATTATGATGATGATGAGAGGCAGAAGCGATAATAAGAAGGTGCGGGAGCAAGAAGAAGAAGAAGATGATGACGAAGACGACGCAGAAAAGAAAGAATGTTACGATGGTGATGATGATGAAAACCATAAGGAGAACGAACAAGAATAATAATAAGCATGCAGAAAGAGCGGAAGAAAGAGGAGGAGGAGGAGGAGGAGGAGGAGGAGGAGGAGGAGGAGGAGGAGAAGGAGAAGGAGAAGGAGAAGGAGAAGGAGAAGAAGGAGGAGGAGGACGAAGAAGAAGAAGAAGAAGAAGAAGAAGAAGAGGAAAAGAGGAAAAAGAAGAAAACGATGACTATGGAAAGCAGTAGGAATAATAACGAGGTGCAAATACAAGAAGAAGAAGACGAAGAAAAGAAGTTAATAACGGTGATGATGAGGATATAATTATTGCGTCGACATTATACTCAGTGGCCCACCAACGGGTACCATGCCAATTGCTGAACTTTTTATATGTATAAATATTATGACATTAAGATACACACCAATAACATTTCGATATACACCTGACAACGGTGAAATAATTTAGGGCCTATACCAGTTACAACAAATAGCTAACAGTCACAATAAATTAACTTTAACTGGCAATAACATACGCACGGATGGCAGTAAACGATAATATTTATAAAATGGTCAAAAGATATATACAGGTACCAGCGGCAAAGATCCTCGAACAGTCAGATAAACGAACTGCGATTAGATAAACGATGCATGGCAATGAAAAAGACTCTTGCTGACCTAAACCACCGGCTGGTAACTTGGTAAGTGCGTTTGCCATTGTTTTGACAGCAGAAGGAGAAATATCGCTAAGCGCTATCTAACGAGTTCATCAGTTATTCTCCTAATACCACCTTGCTTCCATATGGTGACTGCATGATATTTGTAAGGAGGATTAACGCTACCAGCCTTCTAAGGTAGGCTTACATGTTCCCGTTTGTCTCGCCTCTGCCCATGGGTATTCCCATATGGGTCATAATTTTATCACAGTCGTTTAGTCGTCGGGGTTTGGAAGTTGGACTAATATAGTGCTTCTTTCAAACCTTTAGGCTATACGTTTTTAATGGGCCACCCGGTATATACCTGCTACATGTGTTGCTGAAAAGACGTCGAGAGGACAGTCAAACGAAATGGAACTATGATTCTTCATATGTGTACCATGGGTAGCCTACGCTATAGAAGTGTATATGATATAGGCCTATTATAATACATGCACATTTATTCAATTCTTACTTAATGTTATATTTTCAGCTTCCCTTTTGCATCATTTGTAGGCCTTAGTGCGATGAAATTTATTAGAAACCAAACAGTAGCCTATTAGTTTAGTTTTTAAAATATGGGCAAATTTTTCAGGGAAAGGCAAGTTCCCTCTTGTGCCCCTATATATCTGCGAGCGACCATGTGTCTGACATTTGCTTACTTTGAAGTGAAACTCGCTTCCAAAGTGATTGACTATGCTGCCTATTAATTTTGCGAATTTTCAAGATAAAAAGTCCGATTAATTATATAGTCTATTCCTTTGGGTAACCTGCCGTGCAGACAGAAAGATCACACCGAGCAGTACCAGTACCCGTTTTCTTTTTAGACCTATCACAAACTTAAGATCATCTAAGCTATGCAGAAGTGAGATCAGTTACATTTAGCACATTCCTCAGTCAAGAGGTCAATTTTAGACGAAGAGATGATGGCTGTCATGGTCTTCCTATGTTATTTAAAGGATTCACGATTAACCCATGCGCACCTAAAATTATTTGCTTCTGCAAAACATGGCTATAATTATGGCTAAGTTAGATGGAAGAAGACATGCAATATGCACGATGCTGTAGTAGGCCTAATGCTCTAGCGTGTCATGATAGTTTGCTATATAATAATATCTTGAGCACAATAATTATATTATTACAGATCTCTTATACATGTAAATATGTTCAGACGTCAGTATTCGGAACGACCGCTGAACATGGTCTACAAAAATAATATTCATTTATAGGCCAATTTAAATGAGGAACGCTGCATGATATTCAACGATGAAACAGTTAATCTTTTTTATTATCCATACTCCATAGCCTATTAACTATTATTAATAATATTAATAATATTAATAATTATAATCGTTCATTAACTCAAACTGATAAATAAATAGGCAGAAGATCATATGATATGATAGTGACCGATGATAAAAAGTTAAACGGGGTAGAAATTTAACTATGGCGGCCTGTAAGCAAGGTTCCCATCTTACTCAGTTTACAATCGCCCTTAGTGAATAATAATATTGTCGGCTGAGTTGACCTTGTGGATCAAGTGGACATTGAACCCACGTCCCTCTAATCTTTGTGCCAACGTGTTATCAATCAGCCATCTCTCTACGTCAACCAGTAAAGAGTGCACTCGTTCGTTCGCACAGACGATAGATTTCTTGAACATAGGCTATATCTGATGGATGGACTGTAACTCTTCTTGGTTCAATTTACGATTGAAGTTGTATCAGTTGGTCGACTTGGTTTAATGCCGCAGAGTGCAGCGCATCTCAGATGCCATGGTTGCTCCACTCGACAGCAGGCAAAGAAGGAAGAGGAGGAGAAGGAGGAGGAGGAGGAGGAGGAAGACGAGGAGGAGGAGGAGGAGGAGGAAGAGGAGGAAGAGGAGGAGGAGAATAGGAAGAAGAAAAAGAAGAAAAAGAAGAAGAAGAAAAAGATGAAGAAAAAAAGATGAAGAAGAAGAAGAAAAGGAAGAAGAAGAAGAAGAAGAAGAAGAAGAAGAAGAAGAAGAAGAGACAGACAGACAGAGCCAGAAACAGACAGAGACAGAGACAGAGAGACAGAATTAAGTTTTGTCTTTGTCGAAAAAGCAGCTTTTCAGTCTTTATTCCCGCATTCGATTCATTTCTTAGCACTGATAAAGATGATTCAAAACATCAGTTGTTCGACGGGAAGCTTGATCGATCGATCGCTCGTCTATTGACAGCTCATGCTCTTAAGTGCTTATCAATATACATACATGCATGCATTATACATACCTGCATGCCTACATGTACAATTGTACATACATTATACACATACATAGGCAATATAAAATATATAGACCTACATAATACATACGCACTTAGGTGATAAATTCACTCGGGGAGAAATAGGCTTTGCTTTGCAGCGCTATAATCGACGGTCGGTTTAAAAGCAAAACGAATCTGGTCGAAGCGCGGTCTTTTCCAGGGAGACTTCCTCCTGTGACATTCCTTATGTCAGCGTTGCCTCCGTGGAGACTGAATAAGAAATGGCGCTCAGCGAGTGATCTAAACAACGCATTCAATCTCGGTCTTGGCGGTGCGATAAATTATTAAGAATGTATGTCGACCAAATTCTTATGATAATGGTGGTGGTGTTGTTGTAATTGTAATTGTAATCGTACATTTATATAACGCCACTTCAAGAGAACTTATCAGATGCGTTGTTGTTGTTGTTGTTGGGGATGGTGATGGTGGTGGTGGTGGTGGTGGTGGTGGTGGTGGTGGTGGTGGTGGTGGTGGTGGTGGTGGTGGTGGTGGTGACGATGACGACGACGACGTAACCAACAACGGTGAAAATGATGATAATGAGGGTAATAGAATATCGACGATAATATTGAAGTCGCGCTGAGAGGCTTCTAAAAAGCGCACCTGACCCACCTCCGCCATCTTTGCAGCGATTATAAATTAGTATTACGAAAGTCGAGTAGCCTAATGGAAAGAAGCCAAAAATATCTGCATATAAGAAAGAGGAACGAGGAACGAGGAGGAGAAGAGGATAAATTGGAAGAAAATGGGAAAACAACAGAAGAAGAGGAAGTAGAAAAAGATAGAGAGGAGGACGAGGACTCGAGGAAAAAGAAGAAGAAGAACAACAATAATAACAAGAACAGGAACGAGAAGATAAAGAATGACAAGAAGAAGAACAACAAGAACAAGTAGGACAGGAAGAACCAGAAGAACAAAAAGAAAAAGAAAAAGAAAACGAGGGAAAAGAAAAGAAGAAAAAGAACAACAAGAACAAGAAGAACAAGAAGAAGAAGAAGAAGAAGAAGAAGAAGAAATAAGAAGAGAACCGTCACGAGCATGAAATTTTTGGGAGCTTTATTCTCTTAGTATCACCTTATGACGTCATATGTCCAATCCTCCCCTTGCCGTCTGATCCTCCACCGTCGGTGCACGGTTAGTGTACTCCATAATTACCTCAACCTTGAGTTAAGCACTAAAAGTTCCAACAAGATGTAAGGAGACGAGAATAATTATCGCTTACATCACAGACAGCCGAGACCAAGTAACGCCAAGTCGTCTTTTTTCAACCGCACCTCATCAATCCGAGTCAACAAAGGCGGTCTTGGACTCGATCCACTGGGGCCACTGATGCTGCTGCTGCTGCTACTGCTGCTGCTGCTGCTGCTGCTACATAGAGCTCATCCCGATTCCTTCCGACCAGCCATACATCAAAGCTTCGGCGCTTGCAGCTCGCACCGGCCGTCAACACCGGTCTGTCTCAGGCATCAGTAGCAGCAGCAGTAGCGTGGAATTGGCGCCCAAATGGACCGGCATCAATGAAGCTGCCTCCGCTGCTGCTGCCTCCGCTGCTGCTTGTGACGCAAGAAGGACTGCGGGTGACGATGATGACGATGATGACGATGATGATGAGATTGAGGGTCTGATGCTATATTCGGCCATCGAACAGAATAAATTATGATCGGAGGCAATGTATGAGGAGGAGATGGCATAAAATGACGCATCATCATCAGAAACAGCAACAGCCTATAGCGGGTCCACGACGGTCAGAGTCGCTCCATGAGCCAGTAATGGCTTAGCTGAAGGAGGAGGGAAACTAGACATTATCTTTCACTGGACATTATTGGTTTTCCAAATTCATCTATCGTCTGTATCGCCTTCCTTTCTTGCACCTGAATATACCACAAATTTCATACTTGGCAATCTGAAATTTAGTTATTAAGTAATCTAGTAAGTAAATACATATATATATATATATATATATATATATATATATATATATATATATATTAGGGCTGTTGTTCGATTAAAAATTTTAACCGAAATTAATCGCGCGATTAATTTTTTTAATCGCAATTAACGCCAAATTAATCGCAATACATTTCCTTCAAATATATTAATCTTACTATTTTCTAATGACCCCTGAAGCAGAAAATTTTAATGACTGAATGCATTCTTTCTAAATTGCGAAGATATTTAATAACTTTTGGCTTAGGCCTATTGAATTTCTGCATTTGGTTTATTGAACAGTTTTGTATGACAGACAGAATTGAAACACTGTTCAAATCAGTCAACTGCTGAAAATTCATTATTTTTTGTCATTTGAGCCACCTTTTAATTAAAATGACATAGGCCTAATTTAATGTGAAATTAGACAACCGTTTTCTGACTATCAAGATTCATTATTTTTTCAGCCAATTGTAGGCCTATAGGTAGTCCAGTTTATTTACACTGGTCGGTTCAAGGGACGCTCTTATTAATTAACAATAGCAGGTCTACTATTGAACCTCGTTATTTAGTCACTGTTTTTCACAAGATGCTGCGGTTCTTGCCAAACCTCGTCTCAGTTGTCCTTCTGTAAACATTTATCATTTGAAATCTGAAATCCATTTGTCTTCCCATCTCATGGAGTTCAACCAATATAGTCTGACGTGGTGAGAAAACAACCTTAGTGGACGATGCGATGCGGCCGATGTCGACGACTCATCGTTGGCGTTTAACGCATGTTTTGGTTAGCATGCAGACGATAATTGAGCAAAGAATTGCTACGATAATACTCAAATTCTTTTTGGAACATTTGCCAAAGAAAGCATCACTAGCTTTAAGTATGAGCCTTCCGTTTAAAACGAGTTTTTCTGCCTCTGATTCCATTTTAATCAGATCTAATTAACGCGAACGATTAACGCGTTAAAAATTTTAATCGCAAATTTTTTTAACGCGTTAATCGCACGCGTTAACGCGATTAAATCAACAGCCCTAATATATATATATATATATATATATATATATATATATATATATATATTCGAAAATAGATAAATAAATTATTTAATAGGTCAGTCAGTTAGTGCTTTAGCGAGTAAATAAGTTTTAAAAAAGTAGGCCTAGTTAAGTTAACAAATTGACTATCTAGCTATAGCTCGTTAGCTAGCTATTTAAGCAATTAATCATAAGTTAACTGCTTCCTTCATTGATTTTGTTTCTTTGTTGTCTGCATTGTTGTGTAAGAGATCCCTATAGTTACTGCATAAGCATCAAGCCTTTTTAAGACCGATCGATTTTTTGATGGTCCTCTTATTTATCTGCTGAGCTTTCGGAACTTTCCACTGCACATCATTCATCACCCCACATATGGAGCCACATGCATCAATGGCCCAGTCGAACTCTATTATAATATTATGTCTGAAAAAAAATTGTTCCAGACGCTTACAGGAAATATGCCAGAAGCCGGAACGATGCAATCTGGACACTTTGACATTTTGATACTGATTGAAAGCCAAAGGGGTCTCGTAATTGTGGTTTGCGATGGGGTGGGACCTATCTATATGTATACGTTGCCTTTTGGAATGATTAATGAGCAACGTGATAGGAAATCGGTTGTCTAAACGATAAAAATTGACAGCTGCCGGTTGGGTATCGGCAGCAGCTGTTAGCTGCTGTGAACTGCTATGGATGGAGATGAAATGGTTTCTGTGGCTGATATATTATAGACTTATGTGTCTTAGCTTCAGACGCGTCTTCCACGATCTGTTGCACTAAGTAGGCCTATGCTGCAACAGTGGCGGCGCTAGGGGGCTAGGGGGCTAATCCCCCTCTATTAAAGGCAACCCGGGGGCTACTCATGCTGAGATCTTATATCAGGGCTGTAGGGCATGTAGGTCTACTGCTTCTGCCCGTGCTCTTAGGACTTTCTTTTATCGAGTGTTGCTTCGCACTGGAAGCATTTCTGAGTAAGTTGTACTGTGTGAGGCGCTTTATCATTTTTTAGTAGGTTAAATAGAGAGGAATTATCCTATAATAAGCTTAATTGTTTACACTAGGCCTATGATCATTTGTAGTCGCTGATCCTTCTTTCTAGAAGTCTCTCCGTCATCGCGATTCTACCCAGATTATATATTTCACTCAAACCAGCGATTTACATCTTCATGCCTTATAATTCTTAATGTTTCCGACATCACTTATTGTGCGCCTCTGCACTTTACAAGGAATCATTGTCAAAATTAATTGCAGTTGTAATTTGGCAAACTCTCTCCGAAATCGTTCCGAGACCAAATCTGATTTCCAATAAAGACCATAACGTTGGGTTGGACAAAAAATGCGCCCGGAATTAATCAGGAGACACGTTAGAGAACTTTGATCAAACTTAATCCTACCCTCTTGATGCTGCCCACCGGTAACCTAGCTGTTCTCAGCTATAATTTTAAGCTACACTGTTAAATTGGTAAGCAGGATAACAGTGTTACTTTAGACATACTTTCTTTAAATGATAGGATGTAGGTTCTCCTGCACTTTTGAAAGAGCTAAAAAGCTATATAGGGATTAAAGGCTTTTCTAGCCTATTCCTTCAATTTACTACGAAGTTTTCAGTTACTTAACCGTTGGTCTTGAAGAAGAGTTAGGAGTTTAGCTTCATAAATTGAAATTACCCAAAATTACAACGCTGATAATATCGCTGACAACTCTAATATTATAGTATCTGGACCAAATATCCGTATCCTGGTGTACGGACTTAAATGTGGTCCGTAAAAATAACGAGAATGGTGCAAACAGGTCGTACACTCTCATAACTCGAACTGAACCGACGACGTTTATCAGCGTATGGATGAGTTGATAATGATTGACAACAACAGCAAAACAGCCGCAGCTTTGATGCATTGGTGGTCGTTTATTTTGTTGATTCCACTGACATGTGTGGAGATTGTCCAAGACTCTAAGTTATCGGTCTTGTACACGGGTCCACAAGACTCCACATGCAAATTCCAGGAATTGGTGCAACATTCCGAAGCATCCGCATGGGTCGTAATCGTAAACATGATGACTTTTCAAGAATCAATGATTCTATTATGGTTTCCTTAGCATCAGAGGGGCGTGCAAGCAAGAACTTGGTGTCCTTAGACCCAAATTTATGGCCTTGCATGCACCAGTGAATCGTACTGATATCATCATCAATATAATTGTACAATAAGTATGTTGTACGATACAATATAAAATAAATAACATAAAACATATCTTCCTAATGTATAATTATAGGCTGTGTGTAGTCTATGTTATTATAAGCACAGACTATGATGATCATGCATGTGCGTATTATTGCAAATGTGAATATTTCTTGCTTTGTCTGCTTATCACATTTCAATAGGGTCTGTAATAGTATTGTTATGTGCACATGCACATGATATACACATTATATGATTATATAATTATATATACATACAGAGAGACAGACAGAGAGACAGACAGAGAGACAGAGAAACAGACACAGCGACATAGGCAGTGAGAGAGAAAGAGAGAGAAAGAGACAGAGACATGGACAGTGAGAGAGAAAGACAGAGAGACAGAGAGAGTGACAGAGAAATACGGAGATACACGGAGAGAGACAGACAGACAAAGAGAGACAGAGAGGGACAGAGAGAGACAGAGAGAGACAGAGAGAGAGACAGATAGATAGAGAGAGTGAGATAGATAGATAGAGAGAGACAGACAGACAGACAGAGAGACAAAGAAACAGAGACAGAGATAGAGATAGAGAGAGTGAGATACAGAGAGAGACAGAGAGAGACAGAAAGACAGAGAGAGACAGAGAGTGAGAGATAGAGATAGAGATAGATAGAGACAGACAGACAGACAGACAGACAGAGAGGCGAATATGTTGCGTGCACAGTTCGTGCGCGTGTCTGAAGACGTGCATTGATCTGTAAGATCCGCTTTCAAGTCTCTTTCTCGAGTTTTCTTCTATTCGTGAGAACCGGAAGTTGACTGGATCGTCGAATTTCCGGTGGCCATTGATTGACGGCGCATCCGTTTCACTTAGCCGGACGAAACGGGTTTTTCATAAGATGCGAAAAACGTGGCGCTAAATAAATTGCGCATTAATGGAATGGCGCCACAGGAATCAGATAAGCGACTAGGAATGACGTGAAAAAGTTATTTATGGAAATAACAAAGTTATCCATGGAAATAACAAAGTTATCCATGAAAATAACAAAGTTGTCCATGGAAATAACAAAGTTATCCATGGAAATAACAAAGTTATCCATGGAAATAACAAAGTTATCCATGGAAATAACAAAGTTATCCATGAAAATAACAAAGTTATCCATGGAAATAACAAAAGTTATCCATAGAAATAACAAAGTTATCCATGGAAATAACAGATCATTGTCGATGGAATCAGAGAATGATTTATGGAGATGGACACTGAGGCAGATGCAGGAACATGGAGACAGAGACGTAGACTAACATGTAAGCAGAGAAAGACAGGGGCAATGTGTCGTACACACTACACAGGTTCACTCCACATCATGTGTGACAGACTGACGTACAAAGAGAGAGATGCATGATGGGCGTATTTAGATAGGTTTCTGGGTTAAAACCCACAAATGCATTGTTATCGAAATTTTTAACTTATAATGTACCTCAACAGGTAATTAATTGACCTAATTACCTAATTACCTCATGAAGTCATGACCTAATTACCTCATGAACTTGAAGAAGACGTAGGCAATAATAATAGCCGCAGCGTGCATACATCTCAGCTAATGATTACTGCTTTTCATCACCTTTTCCCCGCGAAATCCTTCCCTCGCCTTTGGGAATGTTGACGAACGAGGCAATACGATGAAAGACAAGAGACAAGCGAGGATGCTCAGCTCACGAGATGGTTCTCAAGGGACTGATTGGTTCCGTTGCAGAGACAGTCACGTTTGTTGGGACAACAGCGGACACTAGTTCCTAGTTTAGGATGCCACACACGTGACAATTAATCGCCAGCCATGACATGCCCAATTATTGTAGGTTATTTGCATTTCTAGTTCCTAGTTTTGGATGATTTATAGGCAGGCTTACTTAAATAGCCTACAACTTTAAACTGCTATCCTTTATGTGTGTGCACTGGAGTTCGCTTTTGTCAACTGGTTCGAATGAAGAACGTAATTTTAATGTAGCGCCATTTTTGGAAAGAGACTTGCTAGTGAGGTCCTCCGACCTGACAACATGCATGTACACAATTATGTAGCCTACAATATGTCCGGGGGAAAAGAACCATTAATTTTGGCATATATTAAATGGAAATAGTAAATGTTCGTGGATTTTGAAAATTCAAACATCATTTTAATTCTCATATAGGCCTACTTATCAACTTTTGAAAATTCAAGCAACGTATTAAGCTTAATTCTGATATAGGCTACTTATCAATAAATTTGTAATTTGTGAAAGGTAGGCCTACTAAGTGAAAAATAACCTCCTCATTAGGCCTACGTTGCTAAAATAATAATTTTTAGGCAACACTTTTATAAATTAGCGTTGAGCAAAAAAATACGAAGCTGCAACATTCTTAACATTTTGCGAAAAACACAAACATAACTATGCAGTGCCGAATATTTTATTGGAATATTTCCGGACAACGGATGGACATTAGGAGGTCTAAATAGGCTTCTAAGGAAAATTTATACAACTGGATCGTCTGTGCATCGTGCAGGGAGTGGTAGACCGAACACTGCATAACAACGGAAAATAGAAAAAATTCAGTTTTGATGCAAATGACGTCAGGTTTGAATTACTGGAACTTTTAATTTTCACCAGTAATCGACAAATAAATTATGACAGGACTAAAAGGTGTTTGAATTTTAAAATCAATGAATATTTACTATTTATATTCATATTTGCAGAGTGCATACCTTTTTTCCCCGGACACTGCAGTGTATATATATGTCCAATAACATTATAGGTTTCAGTGGACGAGATCATTTCCAAGAGGTTTGTGTCACAGGTTGCTACGCAATTATTTATTTCAGAGAGTTGGGCCTGCCACCTAACCGTCCCACAGCAATTACTTCTACGCTGTAGTTAATAGAATACTTCCTGGGCGAAAAAACGAGGGCTCTGGATGGCGATGATGGATGTTGTGGAAACGTTTTGACGGCTGCATATCGTTTAAAAAATCAATTCATCTTCGCCTACGTTTTTTAGAAGAAAAGTTGAAACTCTTGTGAGAAGTTGTGATAGATCAGGAGACAGATCAGGTGGTCCGCTTCTCTTTTCAACGTAAATAATTTATCAGTTCGTTTCGATTTTCTTTGCGTCAACCCAGAGGAAACATTAATAAGAGTGATGATTTCTATGGCGTCGTAACACAGCCATGCCGCCACAAGGGCGCCTCACATAGGCTACTATACTACCACATAGGCTTGCTGTTCAGCGGACTGAAGCCCACGTAGTCTAGATACAATCATGGCTGTGGACACTGTCTACAGTGCCCGAGCATGATAGTCAGTAGATGTTTCATATAATTATGGGGATGTGTATGGTTAGAGGAATTAAACTCATCAAAGTCAATAAATAGATTTAAACAATTTTACTGTTTCGACAAAACAATTGCACTAAAATAGTGCACTAAAACTCCGATTCTACCCTGGCTGGCTAACTTATCAGCCAATAATTGACTGACTAACTTATTGACTGATTGGCCTATTGATTGACTGGCTGATTGACTGATTGATTGACTAATTGATTGACCGATTGATTAACTGGTTGATTGTTTGGTCCATTAATTGATTGAATCGCCAGGCACATCGAATTAAACGAGTAGAGTCGTAGACAAAGGTAACACGTCTATTATTTATCAAGATAATGACAGTCGCATGATGTCATTAAACACTGCAGCTACAAGTCCAGGTTATAAAATCGACAGATGCATGGAATGTATTTTTTCAGGGTTTGGCTTTGACCAGATGTTCATCGTCCTCTTCCCTGGAAAGCATTCCAGGGCTCGTTCAGCCTAGCGAAAGAGGCTGATAAGTGGATTGTGTTTTTAACGGAATCGTGTGGGAACGAATGGAAAAGAAAGTAGGAATGGATGAAGAGAAGATGGAGTGATGTGGTGGAACGACGGTTCTTCCATACACTGACCTTGATCGAGAGAGAGAGAGAAAGAGAGAGGTCAGAGTTCAGCAGATGGAATGAACCGTGGGATAGGATGGAAAAATACGAAGTGAATGGTTTGACTCCATGAGGATTCGGATATTCAGAGGCTGAAGAGATATATACGGAAGCAGATAGGCAAAGGAGCGGATAATATGAAACACTTTGGAATAAGCATTAGTAAGCATGAATAATATGGAAATAGGCAAGGATCAGCAATAAGTAGAGAATTATGCATGGAATGGCTTGAACCCTTCCGATCTCCGTGGCGTCAAGGCATCTCAACAATCAGGGCAAAGGTCTGCGCTTCGAGATTCGCTTAACTTTCAAGTCTTAGAAAGGCTGCGATCTAAAAGTTCATGCATTCTATGGCTTAGAGTAATGGATATTGGATAAGTTGAGTCCAAGAGGTGTGACATAAGAACATATATTACCAGCGTGAGAATTGTGGAAAAATAACTGGTTGGTTTGGACTATGATCCACTAGGAATTGGGGTGTGAAAAACATACTTTGGCATGGGCTCTAAGAAAGACTGGGGGTTGAAACCTCCAAGCCCCCGGCAATTTTCACCCTGCACGTAACGAATCAGATAAATAAAATGGAGGATAGACTGACCTACTGATCTTCGAGTGCCGTGGTCGACACATCAATGTCCCTACAATCCTACATAGAGGTGAGAGGGGCAACTACGTACAGAGTATGGCAGACAGACAGTGAATGTGAAACAGAAAAGGACAAAGAGAGACTCGTACAATCATCATGTAGGTAAGGAGAAGGGAGAGCTAGGCGACCGAGCAGCCTCATTGCAATTCCTGTCGGCATCGACCGACGCCAGAGGAATAGTCGGGTGAGGCTACTGCCGTCTGCCGTATGCTGCTGGTCTGCACTTGAACGTGCAGTCATTACTGGCACTTAACGAGGGAACCAGCGTATCGGTCGTATATATATATATATATATATTATATATATATATATTATATATATATATACGAAGACGGAACGTTTTATTACAGGGCTAAAGGTTCGTATGCACGCAGGAGTTCATGTGGATGAAAAGGTTGCAGGAATACACACGAACAGACAGGGAGACAGACGGACTGACATGCAGATAGAGACAGAGAGACAGAGAGATATACAGATAGGCCGACGGACTGGCGGATATAGACAACCAGACCGATAGGTAGATCGACAGACAAACAAACAGACAGACAGACATAATTATACACAGATACACAAAATAGACAGACAGACAGACAAACGGACAGAGTCGGAAGGCTTAAAGAAAGACACAGAAAGAGATTGATACGCAAAGACATGCACAGACAAACAGGTAGACAAACATACACACAGATACACATTATGGACAAACAGATAGACAAACGGACAGACAATCACACACTCACTGAGAAGAAAGATATCGATACGCAAAGACATACACAGACGAACAGGCAGACACATATGTACAGCGTATACAAGAGATATTGCAGTACACTTCGCCGCACATAATTATCTAAGATATCTTCACACATCCATAATCAACCTCAGATCCATCCATAAAAAAGAAATAAATGCTAACGTTTTAGGCATTCGTCCATGAATCTCCAAAGTCAGTTTGACGTGTTGTCACTGATCATTCATTCCATCCTTAACTGCTCGTTTTCGTCTGATTGATCTTTCCCAGAGAAGACGTCACATCAGATAAATTCGTCGGAAGACGATGAAAGAAGCAGAAGCACATTAACCTAACCGGCAGAAATCGATCAGGGCGCTTCAACTCAACTGCCCTCCTTACCCACTTCCACAATTGTTCTATATCCCATTTCTCCCGCTCCACTTCTGACCGTTCACGTCATCATGGCCGTAGATCCTGCATGGGGAAGGAAGGGTGGGAATTCCCTCCGTTGAACGTGGAAAGGGAATGTCAAAGAATTTCCCTTCCTGCAATTCCTTGTCATTCTCTTCCCACTAAAGGGAAGCATGGGCGGAGTTTATCAGGGGCTAGGGGATTATTTTTTCAATGCATTACTAACGTAATTACAATACTCACGCAATGTTGATAAGTGGTTTCTTAAGGGCAGCTATCCCTATATCCACATGCTGAAACAACTTTACTGGCCTGTACATCGCTTAACATGTCCCTCCTGCATTTGCTATCTACCACTTTTCTGCTCCTCGATTCCAACTATTCCTTCTACCGATTACTCTTGTCTTCGTTACTTCTAACTCCTCGTTTTATTCACCCTCCCATTTCTCCTATCTCTCCCTTCCAGTGCTTCTTCCAATCACTTCACCACTATCCTCTTACGTACATGTACTTCTTACTCACTTCTCTTCTTATCCAATCGGTCTTCCTCCTCCCTCCTTCTCCTCATACTTTGCTGCTAATTTACTTCCTCCTACCAGGAATTCCTTTTCCTCCAACTTTTTCCTTTTCGATTTCTTTTCCTCCACCTTCTTTCCTCCTCCTTACTTGTTTTTCTTCCACCAACCTCCTCCACTTTCCTCCTCTTAGAAATGCCTCCTGTTTTTTAAATACCCGTTCCAACCTATCTCATATTATCATCGTCTCTTCCTCTTCCTATCACCTTTGAAGTTCACCTTTCATAAGTCCCAGCGCTTCTTTCCGCTTTGATCTTCGTTTTATCCATCTCCTCCAATCCTCCTCCGCTTCCTCGCCGACCTTTTCATCCCTATCACCTCTTCGTCTGCAGCTTTCATCTTCCTTCGCGCCTTATCTTCATCGTCTCTCGTGTTACCTCTTCCTCGTCCTCAAAATTATCTCCATTATCAAGTCCTTCTCCAGGTCAAACCTCTCTTCCTTATCTATAAATGTTCTAACGCTCAAAAACGATTGCAAAAAATCAATCCATACAGCACCCAACCTCTCATTATTGGTCGAAGTACATACACCCTGAAACATCTGTGAAGAGTCAACTGTCGGCATGAACTTGTGAATAGGAAAAGCTACGTGTAGGCCAATGTATTTGCACTGTTTACTTTTTTGGATGCATTCGCTATGCAGAACTATAAGCTGTTTTAAGGGAGTTTTTAGAACCCATGGTCTGGTGTTATTGCTTCATGCATAGCCTATGTAAACGCATTTTTGTGCAGTTAAAAGTTAATTTTCGTCCGATTGGGAATAATTTACCGTGGAGGATTGTGAGAACGTACGTGTTGTGCAGTTCTAAAAACTCCCTTAAAACAGCCCTGTATACGCCCACGTTTCCAATTTCTAAGGAGCTTAGGCCTATATTCACCTATCGTTTAACCTGCGACGTTTTACTAGTTGCAACTACGCTGGTTACTTAGCCAACCTATCTGCGAAACGGCATCGAGTTCAAAATCGTATATTCGTATTGTTTTATAAAGCGTAATTTACTTGCAGGCTGAGTAGGCTGTGTTTCATATCTTGGCCTATCTCTGTAGGTCAATCGTCTCGGTCTTGTGTCGCGCAATGCAATGCAATTAGTAAATAAGTAGGCTATGTGTCTTCTTTTAGCATCTGACATCGGAGCATGCGTTGTATTATATTATTATTAGACCTTCAAAATGTAGACCTAAAGGGTCTGTTCTGGACTGCTTGAGGAATTATTTGCATCAGGAGGCCAATGTATTCTCTGAATTATTCTACTCACAGTTTTGTGCTCTTTACGCTGTCTTGGTGTGCAGTACACTGCTGCATAGCCTACATCAGCTCCATCGCCAATCAATTCCCTCATCAATCATGAACATACGAGCCCATTACCATCACATTAGGAGCGGACCACAATGCGCCTGTTGCGTGCTTACGACATGGGTGGCGAGGAAAAAATCTATGGAAAGCCACGGCAGCCATTATTCAGTGCAGCAAACTCGCCGGCTGCTTTTGCCAGCTGCTGTGCGGGTTACGGGAGTGGCTCGCATAATATAGAAGACCAGACCGACCTACAGATCCGCTGGCTTGGAAGTCCGAAGCGATGCGAAGACTAGCCATACCACATCCACTGGATTGATTATGTTACGCGTTTTTACAGAAAAATCTTAGATTTATTTTAAATGCTCTATCGCAATTATTATTATTTCGTCCCAGCTCAGTCAGAATAACAGAATTCTATGTTTCACGCTTCCAGAGGAAGATTTATCGTCTGTGTTCTGCGTGTGGCCTGGGTGCTTTGACTGATTGGCGTTTGGCAAAAGTAAGCAGAGTCAGTTGCCGTCACGACCGGGTTAGAAAAAAGAACGCGAGCGGTCCCTTGAGCTAACCCCAAAGCAGCAATTAGCAGGACTGTAGACTACCCAATGGTATACGCGCGTATACAGCGTATACTCACCTCCAGGAAAAAATATGACAGCGCATACTGGCCCATAAAAAGCGAGAGTAGGGCCTACACGCGGTTATATAGCCTATAGGCCCTATACCCACCTCATTAAGACCAAGTGGGTACACGCAGGCAAAAATCGCGAATTACGAAGGCAAAAAATCTTGAAAGTAAAGCGTTTTACGCTGTTTGAAAGGTTTTCGGGGCGAAAAATCACGGCCAACAAACCTTCGATGACTAAAAAGTCGTCAGAAATTTTGGCTTTAAAAAGTCGATTTTTTCGGCTACAGCGTGTACTCGCCTCAAAAGTTCTGAGTACAGCCATGGTGCCCATTAGTATGGAATGTTAGCGCCTTCATTTTCATAACCTCGGCATATGAGGAGGGTGGGTGGCCAGTCCACTAGCCTACTACCTTTCGCTACTGACAAACACCATCAAAATAATAATAATAATAACTAAACATCAAATTAAAAAAGATGACGATCAGCAAATCTAATGAATTTCCATAAATCATGGATTTAATCAGTAAAATTCAACAATTCAAACGAAAGAGAAAGTAGGCAATAATAATAATTGTCAAAAGGTCCAGATGTCATCGTGTTAGGCTGAACATTGTGACCGCATTGGAGTCATGGCTATCGAGTAATTTCCTAGCAATGCTCCATTTACTTACTGAATAGGTCTACGGTAGTCGACCGTTTTTCTGTTGGCATTGCTAATAACCTCATGAGATCAAAATCCTCTGCGACTAAACATTTTGGTAGCGCATGCAGCTTAAAAGTTGACTCGTCCGAGGCCATCATCATCGTAATCGTGACCACAAAGTTCCAAGTTCTAAGGCTTAGATAAGGGCATCAAATTATTCACGAGCGCTGTGTCAAATCAGAAGGGTCGTCCGAGAAGGGAAGATTGGAATCTGATCAAAGTTATCGTTGATGAAACAGCGATGAATGATTGCAAATTGCCTTTCCAAACGTCGAGGAACCGCAAACTTAACTAACTTTACTCACAGCTACTCAAACAATATCGCAATTGAAATCGGACTCTTCTAACAATCCTTTCGACAACCCCTCTGACTCGATGCAGCGCTCTTGGCGCCTTAGAAGCTTGGAGCTCACATTTAGGCCTACGGTTACGTAAAGTATCTGCGTGGTGGTGCATGCAAATTCATGCAACAGTTTCTATTTTCGCTGCAGGTCTCATAGCGAACTTGTTCCCGAACTGTACCGTGGAAACCAAATAATAATTGCGGCACAGGAGGCAAAATATCTCAGAGCACAAAATATGGTCGACTTTACATTGCTCTATCTAACGCTCTGTGTCTAATATCTCCATATAAACAATAAATATATCCTTTAAAGTTTTTAAACTCTAACACATCCATGTAACACCACCTTATCTAGGTCCACCTGTGGTGTAAGTTATTGTTCTATAAATTACAGTTTAGCGTCAACAAACAAATACTGATCACTTCTCAGTGATAATAATGATGAGAGATGGTCCTGAGTATAATTATAAGACTTTAGATCATTCGACCACTTGAAGTGGCTATTGTCTGTTACCCGGAACCGAATCTGACTAACTTCATCACTGCTTCTTATTCGTGTAGTGCCAGTCCAACGTCTGAATTGAGGAGGAGGTGTGACGACGTTTTTTTGTGACACAGAAACGAACCAACTGAATCCGACCAACGTCTCCATTTCTTTCTCCTTGCGTTGGTTGGTTCTATCCTCCTCGCATCACTGTCTTCAGTGATGTCGAATTGACGGTTAGACGATATCATAGACGTCCAATTTGCGTCCACCCCAGGCGCCAGGGGTTGCTCGAAACGACCTCCCGCCATGCACAACGATCAGCTGCCTCTTGTCCTGGTCGAAGTGGATCCTCGATGGACAGACGACTCCGTCCCTGGTCTCCGTCAGAAGGACCTCACTCCACCGGAAGAAGGGATCAAAGAGAACAACGCGGTTGTTGCTGTTGTCTGCAACAAACACACGAGTGTAAGAATCGATCGCCAGGTGGTAGGTGTGATTCAGCTGTTCTGATGCCTCCACTGGGTCGAACCCCCGCACGACCTCAGCCTTCTCGGGGTCTCCGTCCACTTCCCCGATTTCGCACACTCCCCAGGTTCTGTCGAGTCGAACCCAGTAGCAGACGATCCAGGTCCCCTGAGGGGTTTCGATTGCGTGTCTCGGGTACTCGAAGGTCGATGGAGGTCGGATGGTTCGGATCAGTTTGCCGTCTGCTCCGTAGATCTCCATTCGCGGTGGTTCCACCCATCGCAGCAGCAGAACTCGTCCATCGCATGTGACGGACAACGTGAATGGATTGTCCACTCCGTCCAACCACTTCGACACCTCGTCCTTGACCGCTGCAACCTTCCAGACGGCACTGTTCTCGTGGGTCTCCGTCTGGTCGCTGAAGGACCCGCGGTCCGTGACGTAGAGGCAGTTCGAGGCTGGACTGGCTGCGATGTCGAGAGGTTTTCGGATGGTGATCGTCTGGATTTCTCTGACCAGTTGGAACGGACTGTGATCGGCATAGACGAGCAGAACGCTGGGTGAGTGACACATGACGTAGATGTGGTTGTCGAATTTAGTGGCGCCCGATACCCAACGATCTCCAGTGTCCAGTTCTGACCTCAGAATCACCGATGGACGCAGAACCACTAGAAAAATCAAACACGCAATTTGGTTATTGCTGTATTAGCCAGCAATGCGACGGTTCATTCATTCATTCGTTCGTTCGTTCGTTCATTCATTCATTATAGAGATTAATATAGCGGCCCTTGAAGGTTTCTACTCAGAGGCGCTCCCGACCCAATTAACCTCGGCTGAAAAGGACGGTCTTAAGGCTGCGATAAAACGCATATAGGCTAACAAAGCCGATAGACAATAGGGCTATATAACAATTGATTGCACTCTACACTACACTATTATATCATTGTACATGGCATGACATCAAGCAAGAGTGCATCACGTCTCAGTAATATCAGTGAATACGGTTACTACGGTAATGCGGCTAAACGTAAAATTACCTGACTCCTTTGAAATTTTTTGGTCTGCTGACAGTTTGGCTTCCAAGAAGATCGACCAATGCTCGTGGAATGAAGTCATAGAGGGAATCAGATCCTTTATAAGCCTCAGCAGCGTCCCAGATGAATGTATCTCCTGAAGACAATTCAAAGCACCGACGTGTCGACATCTTAACCAGAAGACGATACCTTTGTCTTCTGTGGCGTTTAGACAATCGATCCCGTATCCATCGAGTGTTTCCAGCAGATTCCATGCTGACTTTGGTGTCTCCTTTGTCTTCGATTTTAATTCGTTAAGCACTTCAACTACTTTTCGATGATAGAGCGACCTGTTGAAATGTTCCACTCTCTGGCAGACCATGTAAACCTTAGCGACAACTGAAAAATAAATAGGTAAAAATAGTCAGCCTAAGCTTATTAGGTTGACTGCTTCCAAGGGTATTGCCGATGCAACACTGGCAGACGCAGAAAAATTAACATAAACCACCTAGCGACTAGTCAGTCAAGTTTGTCAACCATTCAACGTTGCTTGCCAGTTGCCATAGTAGGCTACCCATTCAGTCATGTGGTGTTAATAATTATTGGTTTTGAAATTACTACCATCAACCAAAGGAGTTAATTTGTCGCAAAAACTGGTGGTTACCTGCCACCTCTACCGTACAACAAGATGGATGAGGCAGGCAATTTCTGCAATGGTAGAACAATTGTAGGTAAGAGTAGTTGTATGACTACTGGTCTTGGCGCAGTCGTGACGTCACAGACCACGTGGCATACGCGGGTCCCGGCTCCGGGTAGATACTATGGGCTGATTACACATGCAACAGTGAGGCAAAAGGCAGGTAAGCTCAAATGAAGGCATCGTAAACATTCCGATAGTTACGTATGCAAGATTACAGGGCTGTTGCTTTATCGTTACTTGAACTTGCTTCAAGCCAAAACAACGATGTCATGGGGCAAAATTATATTGGAACAATAGCCAAACAGTAACCTGCTTGCACGAACAGTCATTCGCTTACTAAATGCGACACTAATGCTACCAATTTGCCATTGCTAAATATAAAAATGCAATTCAGAAGCAATCGATTTTACCTCCTCCTCTATCCTCCAGATCAGCAGCGTATTCCTGACCGCTATGAATCAAGCTCTCCACGA
Organism: Lumbricus terrestris; assembly: GCA_949752735.1. Lineage (NCBI taxonomy): Eukaryota > Metazoa > Annelida > Clitellata > Crassiclitellata > Lumbricidae > Lumbricus > Lumbricus terrestris. The sequence continues at coordinate 11,342,989 of OX457043.1, read as the reverse complement.
AAGTCTTGTAAACCGAATCTGATGCGGAGAAAGTCGTCCGAAATGCCGAGTGAGGACAGGAACTTGTAGACGATAGTTTTAGGGATCGAATAGTGCTTAGCAGTTCATCGTTCATGGCACTGGCACGTTTTCGTGCGTTCGTGTTCCTCAGATGATAGTCTGTTAGGCCATAGTCCTTTGAAAGACCCATGAAACGCATTCGACTGGCTAGTCCTTTTGGTTTCACGTTTTCCATCAGATATCTCCGATTGCTTCTGAGTAACACCAATTCTTTCGATACGTTCTGAATATAGGCTAAAATACACAGAACGCGTTGGATATAAAATTTCAAACCGTAGCGCTATATAACAAGTATATATAGTTGTACGTCTATCCAAGCCTTTACTTGCTTCCAAATTCACCAGATGGCCAACAAGAACAAATGCGCGAATTCGATGCAAGATCTTGCTCCTAGTTACGAAGTCCCTGCATGGCTTAGCGCCTAAATACCTCGGCGACTTGATGTGCAAGCCTCTTTCTGCAAAATCTTCACGCCCTCTTCGTTCTGCTGACCGCCTTGAATCATCTGTACCTCGGTCACGAGCTTCATTAACCCAGCATCGGTCTATTGCTATTGTTGGTAACTCAATGTGGAATCACCTTCCCTCTGAAATTCATGGCACGATTCTGGGAGGAAATTCGCCTGCACATCTTCGCTGATCGAAGACCTCGTTCTCTTTTCATGGGTCTGTCACGCAAACACCTATTCTGATCAACTACATCGACTTCAGGAAGGCCTTCGACAGTGTGCACAGAGAATCCATCTGGAAGATAGTCAAGGCATATGGAATACCGGATAAAATGATAAACATCATGAAGAGCTTCTATGACGGCAGCAGATGTGCGGTGCGATATGGGGGAAAGATAGGAGAATGGTTCCAGATAGTGACGGGAGTGCGGCAGGGATGTATCTTGTCACCTCTAATTTTTGCGCTGGTGGTGGACTGGGTGATGAAGAGAGCAACAAAGGAAAATGACACCGGAATGCGATGGATAAACGGAGGCAGATTGAGTGATATAGACTTTGCCAATGATATTGCTCTACTGGATAATACATGGAATGGAATGAAGGCACTAACATCCAAAGTTCAGGAAGAGGCAGCAAAAGTGGGTTTGAGCATAAATGCAGAAAAGACACAGATCAGGAAGATAGGAAAATGGCAAGGAACCGAAGAGATCAAGATAGAGAACAAAGAGCTGGATATGGTGGACACTTTTTGCTACCTCGGAAGCTCAATCAGAGCGGATAGTAGTTGTGACGAAGAAATAAGGAAGAGAATTGGAAAGGCAACCGCAGCATTTGGAAGATTTGAGAAGATCTGGAAGACAAGTGGAGGCAGCATGAGGGTCAAAATCCGATTGTACGAGGCAGTGGTGATGAGTACACTACTGTATGGAGCAGAAACGTGGCCGATGACGGTGGCAAACCGGAAAAGACTCGAGGCGGGGCACCAGAGATGGCTCAGAAAAATTCTGCACATCGCTTGGCGAGACAAAGTAAAAAAACATCACGATAAGGGAAATAACAGGCCAGGAGACCATGGAGAACACCATCAGAAAGAGAAGATTACAATGGACGGGTCATGTGATCCGCATGGACGAAGCCAGGATAGCAAGACAAGTGATGGACTGGACTCCGGAGGGAAAGCGCGGAAGGGGCAGACCAAGGAAAAACTGGACAGAAACCATCAGGGAAGACTTGAAATGCATGGACATGACGTGGGATGAGGTGATTCAACTGGCGGAAAACAGAGAAGAATGGAGGAGCTGCATTGCCCGATGTGCAGAACTGCACGAAAAGGACTGATGATGATGATGTCACGCTTAGAGCGTTTCTGCATAGGCCTAGTTCTACTGTGAGAAGCGCTTTACAAATGATATAATTATTAGATTCGATTTTAAGATTAGGTTTATATGTTTACAACACGACTTTGAAGCATTTGCGATAGCAAAACAAACGCAACTAAAATAGTAACCGTTCAACAAAACGCTACCTTCGATAGAAATGGAGAGGCCTATTCTATTACTATTATTATTATTATTATTATTTTTATTATAATTATTATTATTATTATTACATAAATTTCTTGCGCGCGCAAGGTCACACCAAGGTATGAATTTGAGGCGCGGATAGTCAGCCGACAGAGGAAGATGCAAAAACAACATCCTACTTTTGATGCAGAGTGTTATCGCAAATCGCCGTTTTCTAATTATCTCGAACCAGAAACTTCCAACAGACGCTAGAACTTTAAATGAATTCTTTTCAGTAGCGTCAGGGACTCTACCACATTTGCTGCAAATCGGTATCAGACAGACCTTCCGAAGAATCATGTCCAGAATTTCAAATAGCAGATCATTGACCTACAAAATTAGCATGGCTTTTGTATCAGTCCTTTATTTCAAAAGGAAACAGCAGCTTTAATGGAGAAATCACGAGACTAATGAAAAAATCGCTGACTTTGAAGCTGAGAAAGAAATAGCAAATCAGTATTCTACGTCATCGCAAAACTCCTGTAGAAGAATGTTTGTGAATCTTAGGCCTGCTCGAGAGTGTTGTGTGGAATTAGTTGCAGAATTTGATGATTTCTGACTGTTCTGTTTCTTGTTAGTACAGATAAGATAACAATTGTCTGTAATTGTCCAATTGATATTGTTAGACACTTAGTGTTTAAGCCCCGTTTTGCTGCGATAACTAGAACTGACTTTGCCAGCTGCTCTGTTAATTGGGATAGAAGGGATTGTTTGGAGCGATTCTTGCAGCGTGTGTATAAATTGCAATGCGTAGTTAGAATTGGAAGACAGTTGCGGTTTTTGCTTTGGGCGGTACGTCCGTTTGGTGTTGAGCGTGTTTACGCTTCGTTGATGTTCCCTCGCTGGGATGCGAGTTTCGACCGACTGGTCTTTTCTTCACTGTCTTGTTCGCCTGGTTGGTGTATTCTGTCTGACGAAATTGACGTGCGACTACAAGGAGTCTCCGTTAGACTTGTCTACGTTCGGGAGTGTTCTACGTGGTGCTCTACTCTGCCGGCTGTTTCGGTTTGCTTCATAATGAAGGTATCTCTGTAATTTCGCTGTGTATACTGTTTTTGTGAATAAATGATACGTTATTTTCATCATTGGGACCTTAATTCTGTTAGTCATACCCCTAGACTGCCAATTGAACCCTAACAAATGGGGACTCGTCCGGTTCGCTAAATTCATTTATTTGATGTGATAAATTAATAGGCGTTCGTTCGGTTCTTTCGCGTGGATATTTTGGTGAGACTGGGTGGTGAAAATTGCCGGTCGTTTTTGAAAATTTTCGCGAAGAGAGTTTTGCACGTGGTCCGTGGTTTGTGTGGGTTCAAACTTTTGGGGTCTTGGTAAATTTGAATTTGGTGGAAATTGTGCGGTGACGGAAATTTTTTCGTGCATATTGGCATTTTGACGGTTTCTTTCGGATACTGTCTGGGAAAGCTACGAAAGTTTTCTCGTCTTTGTCTTTGGAGGATTGTGTGCAATATGATTTAGTTAAGAGTGCTTTATTGGTCGCGTACGAGAAAGTGCCTGAATTCTATGGGAAGATATTTCGAGGGATGAGGAAGGAAAAATTGGAGACCTTTTCAAATTATACATATCGCCTGCAAATTCCGTTTCAACGTTGGATAGAGGGTGAACATTCGTGGGATGATATTTCAAAAATTAAGGAGGTCGTAATGATGGAGCAGTTTGTACAAGAGTTGCCGGTGGGGGTGCACAGATGGTTAGGGGACAAGCACCCAGAATCTGTGGCGGTTGCTGCTCGTATGGCCGATGAATACGCTGTTCTTTACAGACAGGTGACAAGTGAATATAGTGGGGGTTTCAAACGGATTTTTGTGAGGGAGCCCGACGATAATCATGTGACGACAGTGATAAAAGAGACATGTGGGATTGGAATAAACGCTCAGTGCACAAAGACGGTGTACACAAAGATTATTCTAATTGGGGTAAACGTTCGCCTCATAGAGGGACGTACGGTTTTCGTATGGAAGCTTGTACAGTAAGAGCGCACGATGATGTTAATGGTTTTGGTGAGCAGGTCACGTGCCAGTACTGTAAGGCCGTGGGGCACTTGAAAGGTGCGTGCGAGAAATTGAGAAGGAAGGAGCGGCCTCAAGATGAAAATTGGAGGGGTCCAAAACCTGTGGGGTTTGTACAAAATGTATCGGCGCCTGTCAAGGAAGAGAGTTTTCGGACACCAATTGACACTGTTGATAAAATGTATGCTCCGTTCTATGTGACTGGATGTGTTGTTGATAGTCTGAATGATCAAAAATCTGTAGTAGTTTTACGAGACTCTGGTGATTTGCAATCTTTGGTTAGTGCAGAATGGCTGACTGAGAATGATTACGTGTTATTGAATGAATCGAGATTATTGCGTGGAATTTCTGGTGTCGTGATGGAACGCCCTTTAGTTAAGCTAAGAGTGGAGTGTGATTTTGTGCGCGGTGATGTATTATGTTGTTTAATGGATTCTTTACCGATGTCGGGAATTGCAATTGTGGTTGGCAATGATGTTGCGATGCAAGGTCAGGTTGTCGATGTCGCTGTAACAACGCGTGCACAATCTAAATTATACGCCGTTGAAAGGAGTGAGACAGAGCGAGCGCTGTGCAGTGAAGCGTTGACAGATGCGACGACTAATCTGGGTCAATGTGCAGCGAGTGTTGATCGGGCGACTGTTGTAAACGGTGAATTATCGAGTGATTTAAATGACGAGGTGAATTATGATGTCGGTGATTTGAATTGTTTGTTTGAGGCGTCGAATGAGGGTGATTCGAATGAGTTGACTGGTCTGTGTGTTCCGCGTTCCGAATTTATTAAGTGCCAACTCGAATGTCTTGAATTAAGACCGTTGTTTGATTTAGCTGAAGGCGATGATAATGTGGAGGCTGCGTCTAAGGCCTTTGAGATTGTAGACGGAGTTTTGGTTCGGCATTGGGCGGATAAATTTACACCGTTTGGGATGGGCCGATTGCAAACTGTGTTGCCTGTTAAACTCAGAAAGAAATTGTTAATGGTTGCACATGATATCCCAGCGTCTGGCCATTTGGGAACGCATAAAACATTAGATCGTTTATTTATTTTGGTGGCCTCATGTGAATAAGTATATGCGTGAATACTGTCGCTCGTGTGATCTATTTCAGAGGTGAGGTAAAGGTAACCGGAATTGTCGTGCGCCTATGGTGAGTGTGCCTGTTGTGCAAGAAGTTTTTCAGGGAATCGCTATGGACGTCGTAGGTCCTTTAAGTATTTGTGAGACGACGGGAAATAGATTTATTTTGACGGTCATTGATTTGGCATCTCATTTCCCTTTTGCTTTTCCATTGAAGACGCATTCGGCACAAGATGTCGCTAAGTGTCTTTGTGAAGTGTTTACGTTATTCGGTTTTCCCAAGGAAATTCTTTCGAATTGTGGAAGTGAATTCGTGTTTGATTTGATGCATGAATGTGGTATTGTGCAGATGAAAACTAGTCCTTATAGACCGCTGTCGAATGGAATTTGTGAGCGCTTTCATCGAACTATGAAAATATGTTGAAAGCATTGGCTGAAACATACCCGTGATCTTGGGATGCTATACTACCTTGGATTTTGTTTGCTTATCGTGAAGTACCGGTGCAAGGCACTGGCTTTTCAGCTTTTGACTTGACGTATGGTCGTGATTCATTCATTCATTCGAATATTTATATAGCGCCTCTTCAAGGAAACTACTCAGAGGCGCTCCCGACTCCAATACGGACAAACAGAACAGTTTTTAAGTGCTTATAGAATGTGTCAGAGAGTGATCTAGGGAACAGGCGCAGCTCAAGTGGGAGGGCATTCCATACCACTGGGCCAACCACAGAAAAAACACGACTCTGCATGATGGAGGTACGAGCAAATGGGACAAAGAGTACTTCCCTAACAGCCGAGCGTAGGGACCGACCAGTCCGAGCACTTAACACTGGCCGACAAAGATCGAGTAGGTAAGATGGAGCAAGACCTAGCTGGCAGCGCCATATTAAGGACGAGATTCTGTATTCGATGCGCTGACGGACTGGGAGCCAATGCAGAACCTCCAGCATGTAATTTGTAACATGGCCAAATTTGGGCAGATGACCAATGAGGCGTGCTGCAGCGCGCAGAATACGGTCAAGAGAAGATAATCGACCAGATGGTAAACCAGCATAAAGAGATAGGCAATAGTCAAGACGAGCTGAGACAAAGTAATGTACAAGCGTAGTTGCAGCACCAGGTGAGAGAGAGCGAGCGACAGTGCGAAGCTGGCGCAGCTGATAGAAACAGGAGCGACTGAGACGATTAATGTGAGGTACAAAAGTAAGTTCCTGGTCTAGCACAACACCAAGGTCACGGACTGAGGTGGAGAAAGTATAGTCGGGAAATTCAGCAGAGAGGTGAATCAGATCAAGCTTAGACAGCTGCTGCCTGGAGCCCAGCCAAATGAATTTAGTCTTAGCAGGGTTTAGTCTAAGACGGTTTGATGCCATCCATGCTCTCAGGGCAATGAGCACCTGACTCATAGCCCTAACTGTAGAGGAAACGTTAGATGAGAGGCAATGCATGTATGCCTGTGTGTCATCAGCGTAGAGTTGGCTAAAGGCACCATGTTCTGCAAGAAGCAGGTCGAGACCAGTGGTATAAATTATGTATAAGAGTGGACCAAGAACTGAACCCTGAGGCAAACCATATGGGGCAGGGACCCACCGAGACCTAGTCGAGCCATGGACCACACTTATAGTGCGCCCGTGCAGGAAAGAGCTGATCCACTCCAGAAAATTACCAGACAACCCAAACGAAACATTCAACCGCTTAAGTAGGATGTCATGGTCTACAGTATCAAAAGCTGCGCTGACATCGAAAAGGGCGAGCAAGGTCAGTTCCGATCTGTCGATGGCTCCATAGATGTCAGATAGGAGTCGGAGCAACAGAGTTTCGGTGGAATGAAACCTTCTGAAGCCGGATTGGAAAGGTGTAAGTAATTTGTTTCTCTCCAGGCACGCAATGAGCTGACCCGCCACCATCTTCTCAATGATCTTGGATAAGAACGAGACGTTTGCAATCGGTCTGTAGTTCACCGGGTTGGCCGGGTCCAAGTCGTCTCCTTTAAATGCTGGGATCAAGATAGATTGCTTTTGTGACGATGGCAGGATACCTTCCCGAATTGATCGGTTGCACAGGACCGTAATGAGTGGTAGCAAGACGTCAACTAGCTCCTGGAGCAGAAAGGTCGGTAGAGGGTCCAGCTCACATGACTTGGCAGGAGAAGCAAGAATGAGGCGACGCACTTCCTCACTGGTGACTTCGTCCAGATCTGGCAGGCAACAGTCGGTTGGAGGGTAGTGAGGAGGAGCAGCATTCTCCGTGGAGTGACGAACGTCGAGGATCTTGGTGGTGTATGACGCCAGGAAATCGTCTGCTGTAAACTCCGTTGAAGAGTGACCAGCACGGTCCCGCCGACCACCCAGAAGATCGTTGAGCGCTGCCCACAGACGCTTAGGTTCTCCGACCTGAGACGAAATTCTGGTTTCCCAGTATGTTCCTTCCTTTTCACGATATTTGCAGTGCATGTCACGCACAAAATGCACCCAGGTCGAGCAGTCGTATGGAAGTCCAGTGCGTCTGTACTTCCGCTCAAGGCGTCGAGCCTGGCGTCGCATGAATCGGCATTCTCCATCAAACCATGGTGATAGCGGGCTTCGACGGATGGTTACCGTACGTAAAGGAAGGAACCTGTCAACCAGATTCGACATACTCGTCTCGTAGCATGAAAAGGCCTCCTCCACCGAGAGGTCAGCGAGTGTAGTTGGATCAGCGACAGCAGGCATCTCCTTCAGCGCATTTGTGAAAGCCTCTCGATCCAAACTCCGCCATCCACGGACGAGTATAGTGAGGGTAGAAGGAGCATCATGAGGATAAGGAATTGTACCCATAACCAGTCCATGGTCTGAGATGGTCGGCGGAAAGATTTGTAGATCCGTCAGCGCACAATCGTCTCTTGTGATTATGAGGTCAAGCCAACCACCATACTGATGCGTTGGCTCAGCCACATGCTGTATCACCCCGAACTGTTCAACAATGTCTCGAAAATCTGCGGCAGTCGACGAGGTGGGGTTCTCTAGGTGTAAGTTAAGGTCTCCAGTGATGATTACCTGCGAGTTGTATAGAGCAAACTGCTCTATCATGGTGGCAAATTCATCATAGAACGCCCGCGATGGTAGAGTAGAGCCCGGTCGGTATACAGCCAGGACAACTAGAGGTCCCCTGTGCGTCGAGACAGTCACCGCGAGAGCTTCAAAGGTGGTCGGAGATGATGAGAGGTCGACCTTTTTCAGACTGAACGAGTCTCGATGGAAGATGACTAGTCCGCCCCCACAGGGGTCCGAATCTGGAGCTCCGGGCCTTGGGCGGTCGACATAAGAATAACCTGGTGGTGACGAACGATGTATGGCAACATCAGTTGACAGTCGGTGCCACGATTCAGTGACAACAAGTATGTCTATGTTGTTCGCAAGAATAGTATCATTAACTGCCACGTATTTGTTGGTTAAGGAATGAATGTTCCAAGTAGCTAGCCGTACTCCACTCAGGGGTGGAATAGACGTCGATTGTGAGACGGGCGGCTCAGCAGGCTTCTCCCGTCGACGAGCGTAGGCTGGACGCCACAAGCCGTAGAAGAAAAGTAATTTACGTGTACAACGTTGAAGACGGCACGAGGTATCACGGAGCGACATAATTAGGTCACGGCCATATTGAAAATCATGCGTTGTCAACATGACAAAAATCAGGCGTATACGCCGCTAAATTGTAGCCGTAAAACTAACTTACGCAATTCTAAAGTTGGTATAGTCCGACCTAGAATGATAATCCAGTAGAATATCAAAAAAATCGAGTAAGATTGTAGACATAATCCTCACGAAAAAACTGAAAAACCTGTCCGATACTGAGCCGGTGTTCACACGCCGAAGCGCCACCTCGCGTCGTGATGTCAGAGGGATGCTTCAGTTGATGAAAGAGGAATGGTTGTCTAAAGATGTTGCCAAAGAGGTGTCTGGAAATAATGTGATTGAATACGTGTTGCAATTGCGTGAACGTAAGCGTGTTGGTTTGCAGATGGCAACTAATAATGCATTGATTGCTAAGAGTAAATCGAAACAGTGGTATGATAAACAGTCGAAGGCTGTCATATGAGGACGGTGAAAAGGTACTGTTGTTGGTTCCGTTGGTTGGTAAACCATTACAAACAAAGTACTGTGGACCGTATGTGGTGTTGCGTCGACTTGGTCCTGTCGATTATTTGGTTTGTACGCCGGATAGAAGGAAGACTGAACGGGTTGTACATGTCAACTTGATGAAGCGCTATGTTGATCGTGCGGATGTCATGATTGATATGCCGAGTGATGATGTGATTGCATCTGTGATGTTAGTGGATACCGTTATTGCTGTACATGATGTGACTTTGGAAGATAAAGTGGTACAATGTGATGTTTCGAATGAATGTCGTGATGAATTGCGTGCTGTGTTGTCTGATTATCAGCATATTTTTTAGTGTGGTTCCTGGTAGAACTGATGTTGTGTCACACAAGATTGAGTTGGTTGAGGGTGCTCGCCCTGTTCGACAAACACCTTATCGCTTAAACCCGGAACGGATGGCTAAGGTGGATAAGGAGATAGAACAGTTGCTTCAGGTTGGGATAATCGAGGAATCGGATAGTCCTTGGGCTGCTCCTATTGTGGTGGTGCCTAAGCCTGACGGATCCGATCGCCTGCGCATGGACTTCCGGAAACTTAATGGGATTTCTGTCTCTGATCCATTTCCGATGCCACGGGTCAAGGTATTGTTTGATCGTGTGGGGAAGTCAAGGTATTTAACGAAGTTAGACATGACCAAGGGATATTGGCAGATTCCGATGCATCCTGACTCAATCCCTTTGACTGCTTTTGTTACTCCTAAGAGACACTATCAATGGAAGTACATGAGTTTTGGTCTGAAAAACGCTGATGAAGGTTTCTACAATATCTGGCAGTTTTGCCACAAATTTTTAAGAAAAATTTAATAACGATTTTTTAAACTTTCAATGTTCTAATCCGTTCATGTTACTACTACCAAAGTGTGTGATGAGTAGCAATGCAGAAAATTAAATATTTTTTGTTAAAAGCTGAAAAATTGTTTTTTCTATAATTCGTCATGGAGTTGACTTGCATCACGGAGTTGTTATCACATAGTTGCCGTCCACATTTGAGAGTCTTGAGGCACCAATAGAAATTATATATAATCATTTTCAGTCATACCCTTCTCAGAATACTAAGAATGGAGTCATCATTGCGAGTCATAGTCAAAATATTTGCGATCTGTCAAATTTATGCTCCATGACGTCGTCGTTTCACGGAGTTGACCGTCATGGAGTTGACAAATCATTTAAATTATAGTTTTGAGCAAAAAAACGCCACACGCGAAACAACATAAGTTTGATGATGATTGCAAAAAGACACGACACTACAACTTTCACAAAGAACACATTATATTGAAAGTATAATTTAAATTTTGTCGAATATTGATGTCATGGAGTTAACCAGCGTCACGGAGTTGACCGTCATGGAGTTGACATTTTACTTCCTTTTCTGTAAAAACCGCCGAACGCGAAACAACTTAAGTTTGATGATGATCGAAATAAAGACATGACTATACTACTTCCAAATGGGACGCATTATATTGAAAATGTTATTTTCATTTTATGAAATATTTAGGCCTACGTCACGGAGTTGACATCAAATAAACATACGCAGCGCAACGATCTTGTTTACAATTTGCTGCTTATTACATGAATGGCAAAAGAAATGTTTTTTGTTTACCAGCAGCACTGGTAGGCACAAATGAAGAAATACCAGCCGATAAATACAGCAAGGATCACAAATCTTTACTTGTGGACCCTAGTTTTGTTATCGTCATGGAGTTGACATCTTGCTCAAGGACAATTGCCATTGTTTCTTTTAAAATTCATTAAAATTTAATTGTTTGCTCAAATACAATATATTAAGCATATTTTACACAGTACACACTCCGTTGCTAAAAATAAATAGTAAGTAATCGGTCAGGCAGTATGCGGAATTGGATATAAAGAAGTTTTCCCCGACATCGACTAACCTGAGATTACATCTGGGACAACGCAGTTTGTGTGGGATATGCCTCAACTGTGCGGTTATAAAGCTACCTAAATAATTTATTTACCTGCCATTTTAAAATTCTTTTGATTTTATTTAAGTCACCTGAAATAGACCTACGTAACGGATTATCTTAAATAATCATTTAAGCTGTTTAAGAATATTTTAAATACCGCGGACAGCAAAGTGAGCACTTATTGTAGAAACACTCTGCTGCGTCTTTTTCTCGTTTGATTACGAAGGTTCTGAAAGGGTTGAACGATTTCTCTGATGCGTACCTGGATGATATCATTATTTTCAGTTTGGGGTGGTCTGAACATTTGATGCATTTGAGAAAGGTGTTGCAACGAATTGATGATGCGCATTTGACTTTGAATTTGGCGAAATGTGTGTTTGCTAATGCTGAAATTGATCATTTTTGGGACATCATATTGGCATTAATGGTGTACAGCCGCGAATGAAGAAGGTGGAGGCATTAATGAGGTTTCCACTGCCTGTCAATAAAAAGCAAGTTCAGTCTTTTCTCGAATTATCTGGGTACTATCGCAGATATTTACCTCACTATTCTGACATTGTATTGCCGTTTACTGCATTAACGAAGAAGGGCATTCCTTTTAAGTGGTCGGTTGAGGCTGAGAAGGCATTTATTGAACTTTAATCTCGTTTAGCTTCGAGACCTATTCTGATTCCACCTGATTTTGATAAACAGTTTTGTGTGGCTGTTGACGCTTCTCAGTTTTGTGTGGGAGCTTGCTTATTTCAGGTGAAAGACGAGCTGGAGCACCCGATCTGCTACATGAGTCGGAAGCTGTTGCCGAACGAGATACGCTATTCGACGATCGAGAAGGAGGCACTGGCTTTGATGGTGGCGCTGAGATCTTTCAGTGTCTACTTTGTATCGGCTACCGTGTTGGTCTTCACTGATCACAAACCGCTCGAATTCATTCACCAGATGGCCAACAAGAACATGAAATTGTTACGCTAGAGTCTGTAACTTCAACGGTTCAATCTGGAATTCGTCATCGTCCAGGAAAAATGAATGTCATTCCTGATATTCTAAGTCGACCTTCGGCTTAGATGTGGATGCAGGCCTTTGTGAGGCTTGGATCGTCGCTGGTCTAGGCGATAACACTGGCGTTCAGGGTAATGTAGAGTGACAAAGACGCTCTCTGTTACTCGAGGTATTGGATTGTCGCTCGTCTTGGCGATGTCATCTGCGTTGCTGAGAATGTAGAGTAGCGGAGGCGAAGCTCTGTACTCAAGGTAGTGGGTTCACAGCTGTGCAGGCTGGTCTTCACGTCGTTTCCTTGGAATTCAATGAATGTCAAGAACTGTTTCAAAGAATTGTTCACGAACTGTTGCAAAGACTTTTCAAGGAACTGGTTCACGAACTTTTCAGAGACTTGTTCACGAACTGTTGCAAAGACTTTTCAAGGAACTGTTTCAAAGACTTTTCAAAGAACATTAGCAAGACTTGTTCAAGGACGATTATGGAACTGTTTAGGCATTTAGTCTCCAATGACTTTTGTCCCTGAAACTTTGTTGTGTTTTTTTATCGATGATTTTTTTGATATTGTTCGAACTGTAGGCGTAATTGAACTGACTGATCTTGCCGTCCCTATAGGCCGACTCGAACTGTAGGGAGGGGGATATGTTAGACACTTAGTGTCTAAGCCCCGTTTTGCTGCGATAACTAGAATTGACTTTGCCAGCTGCTCTGTTAATTGGGATAGAAGGGATTGTTTGGCGCGATTCTTGCAGCGTGTGTATAAATTGCAATGCGTAGTTAGAATTGGAAGAAAGTTGCGGTTTTTGCTTTGGGCGGTACGTCCGTTTGGTGTTGAGCGTGTTTACGCTTCGTTGATGTTCCCTCGCTGGGATGTGAGTTTCGACCGACTGGTCTTTTCTTCACTGTCTTGTTCGCCTGGTTGGTGTATTCTGTCTGACGAAATTGACGTGCGACTACAAGGAGTCTCCGTTAGACTTGTCGACGTTCGGGAGAGTTCTACGTGGTGCTCTACTCTGCCGGCTGTTCCGGTTTGCTTCATAATGAAGGTATCTCTGTAATTTCGCTGTCTTCTTCTTTAGGTTCTCTGCCCTTCGGCAGGTTCCAACCTCCAATGACGCCACTCCTCGTATATCGTCTTATCGTCTTATCTTATTTCGCTGTATATACTGCTTTTGTGAATAAATCATACGTTAATTTCATCATTGGGACCTTAATTCTGTTAGTCATACCCCTAGACTGCCAATTGAACCTAACAATAATATTATGCGCATTTTGGTATAGGGCTAGGCTTACTGACAATGACATAGTAGGCCTTATAAACGCACATTATCCATTGAGCCAATCAAATTCAAGCATTTTAGAAATAGCTCAAATGATCTTAAATCCAATGTAGCCTAAGTATGTTCTTAGGAACTGTCTATACTTCACTTTGGTTTACATTACATTCAAATAAGATAAAGCAACGTTGTTAAAAATTATATCCTTATGTAGGTTGTCCGCCCTATTATAGGGACTATTCGATGGAGTTTAACGGAGTCTTCATAGAAAAGGCTTCTACTACAGCCACCGATTTGGTCCATAGTAAGCCTACTATAATCATTTTCTTTTGTATTATTCGTCCAGCTGAAATAATTTCATGTTTACACTGAATTTAATCACACAGTTTAGTAGTTATTAATTTTGCCCATTGTTTCAACACAGTCAATCGAATAACAGTAAGTAGGCCAAGGCCTATAGTATACTTTCCTATTTCGATTTAATGCAAAAAAGAATCATCCCTGACGAAGTATGGCATAGTTGCAAGTTGTAACAATAATTATAATAGTCCTGTTTTTTTGGCTCACATGTGTCGTTGATATTATGTCGCATTCTTTTCTGCTTTCGAAGCGTTCTACATCCGGCGGTGCTTTTTCAGACTCTGAAACGATTCAGGCCGCCATTTAATAAACAGTTTATTTTATAATGTTTTCATTTTTGAAGTTGTACTTTCGTGTCATTTTCACTTGAATTGAACTCTCTACATCACGCCTGCCTTTGTGACAATGAAGAGGACTGAACTACCGTTATATCTATATACAACGTGTATTCATATACTACCTTGTAGGCTATATACATCTACATTTTGCACCCAGCTCCATCTACCATTTTGCATTTAAGGTAAAATTAATGCAGATGGAAAAGTTGAATATGACGACAAAATTAACCGTCTTCATTGCAATAAATTGTTCTCTTAGTCCCATTGGGGTTCAACACATCGCTGACATACAGGGTGGGCCATAAAAAAGTAACCCCTGCGGTTTTTAGCCCATATCTTGGCCAAACATAAGAATTTTTAATGAAACTTTACAGTCTTAAAGGCAATTCATATTTACGTACAGTGGTCAAATTTCAACAAAATATTTCAAACAGAGCAAAAGTTATATCACTTTAAGTGAGGCCACCCACCGTTTTTTGACGATTCAAAAACGCGACGCAACAAAAGAAACAAAACAAATCAATTTAACTATTCTGGTCAATATCTTGGCCGGAAGTAAGAATATCGAAATGAAATTTTGGAGGCTTAAAGACAATTCATATCTGCATATGATCGCCGGATTTCATCAAAATATGTCAAACAGAACAAAAGTTATATCACTTTTAGTGAGGCCACCCACCGTTTTTTGACGATTCAAACGCAACAAAAGTAACAAAAACATGATTTTATTAAGTCTCATCTCATATAATTGCTATCAAAGCTTTGATATTGCCAGTTGATCGATATTACTGCTATTTTAAAAAGAAACAGGGTACAAGCGTAGCTGCACGTCACCATGAAGTCACTTAGCAAGATGACAATCAAGTTGGTAAATAAGGATTTGTCAGATAAATAACTTTGCTATTAAGGCAATGAAATTAAAATTTCTAAAAAGCAGAAAATAGCCAAGGTGTCAATGACAGACAAAATGTGTATTCAGAGTTCAGACACCTCTTGAGCAAGATCCTATGAGCAACGTTTACTCTGATAAAGAGTGAGAGTGCAAATATTAAGAGTTGAGCTGAGAGTTAAGAGATTTGCCGTGAATGAAAGGCGATCGGCTCGATTGTTCTGGTTTCATTGAGCAAGTCAATGGCCCCAAATCTCCGGATTTGAACCCGATGGATTGATAATCAATTGCGGAGAGCTATGCTGAAGAAATATCACAATCTGCAACCAAAACCAAAAGCGGTAAGAGAATTGATGGGCGCATTGGAGTTGATATGGGAAGATTTGCCTTTGAAGCGCATCGACAGGGCCATCAAGAACTCTGTAAAAAGACTCAAAAGAAGTTTTGGCACTGGTGGTGGGCACATTGAACACAAGTTGTGAAGCACAAACAAGTTCATTTCACAACAGTTATTTGATATGTGACTTAATAAAATTGTTTTTGTCACTTTTGTTGCGTTACTTTTTTGAATCGCCAAAAAGGTGGGAAGCCTCACTAAAAGTGGTATAACTTTTGTTCTGTTTGAAATATTTTGATGAAATCTGGCCATCATGTGTAAATATGAATTGTCGTTAAGACTAAAATTTCATTTCGAAATTCTTACTTCTGACCAAGATATGGGCAAAAAACGGTAGGGGGTTACTTTTTATGGTCCACCTTGTAATATAATGCATCATAGGCCTATGCTATAGGTGTACAATTGTACAATTTGTACATTTAGCCTGCATACGATAGATGCATGCAGTAGGTCTACAATATTATTGTTTACGCATATACCTAGTAGGTACTGCTGTAGTCTTTCGTATTCTTCCGTCGACCACTTCAGTGGCGCCAGTCTTTGTTTGGTCTCCGATTGTGGAAGAAGACTATTGAAGACGGACTCGACGAAGCTCCTAAGTTGATGGCATTGCCTCAGGTCGTACAGGTGGTTCAGATCCTCAAGTGTTCGCAGGTGGAAGTAGAGTACTGCGCCAGTCACATCCGATGTCAGACTGGCCGCGATCAACTTCAGTCGGGCCAGCTCATGCAGGAGGCTGTAGTCCGGGGATTTCTTGTCTCTTAGTAGACCGTTTATCCGGTCTGTAACTATCCTCGTCATCTCAAGTTGCTCAGTGGTTCCTGGCAGAAGTAGAGTGGCTTCGACTCTTGCAACGACTGATAACGCAATGGAACAAAACTTGAAACTAATTATAACACGACTTGCTGGGGTAGGCTACCCGGTGTTGCCCGGGAATGCATTTTTTCGCCCCACCTCCGCCCACCCAGGCCCCCACTCCACCCCGCTCCTCTGTAGTGAATGGCGTTACCCGGAATATTTTAATTGTTGGCCTTACCCTGATTTAACTTTTAACTTTTAATTTGTCTCAAGTTAACAGCACAATGCCACAACGTTCTTAAAATCAGTGTCTCTAATACGCACTAGATCATCGCCAGCCGCGCTAGATCATCGATTAGACAACGAAGCAACAGTTATTCTTACTTGTGAAATGAATCAATCTCCGTGCGCACGTACCAACGTAGGCCCTTCATGCATTTCATACACACATATTTACATAAATACATAATGTATGCTTACATACATGGAGGCATAGTCTACATGCATACATACAACATGCACAGTAGGCCTACATACATACATACATACATACATACATACATACATACATACATACATACATACATACATACATACATACATACATACATACATACATACATACATACATACATACATACATACATACATACATACATACATACATACAATATGTATCGTACATGCACGTAGTGACGTAGATGTATATACTCCGGCCTACCTCCTCCATGTTGCAAAATATCAGCGACATCTTCTTTGTTGTTTTCTCGAAGGCATTTGACGAAGTTCTTGTAGCTGTCAAAGCTTCCATGTTTAAGGACATTGAACAGCGCCTCGTTCTTCTCTAAATCCGACTGCAATGCTGAAATGTCCTCTCTCTGTTTTGCATCAATGACTCCCTTCTCGTGCAGACCATCCAGAAGATTGGCTGCGTCAAGGAAGTTGATCATAATCTCGCGATTGATGCGGAGTAGGTCGCGTTTTCTTGGCGACAGTTCGCCCGCTAACTTCATCCGCTTTGCTGATTGACGATGCTCGGAAACTTAACGAACAGGATAAATTAGAAGCTGTTAAATTAAGATTCATTCAACAGAGCATTGACCCATAAACCAGTATAGCCTGACGCCGTAATAAAGCAGCGCATGACATAACAAAACAAGACAGTTGCGATTGAAAAATAATTGTCAAGCAAACTGACTGATTGACTCAAAAGTTGATTGTGTCAATACAATAGGTTACTATAATAGCACACGCGACTGACTCAAACGAATAACTTATTATCAAGCAACGAGTGCACGGCGTGCGTGACAGCTTAACTCATTTTCAACCGAATGCGACTTATATGATCCCCATTCAAGAGTTAAGGACCAGGCCGTGCAGTGTCAAGTACGAACTTATGTCTGTCAACCCATGAGATTACATAGGCGAAATATCAGCGACATCTTCTTTGGACCCCAATAGTCGAGAACGTGTTCAGTGCTTTGTGCGTCATAATTGGACAAGGTGATATAACTAAATTGCTTAAATAAGCACTGTCAATAGTTTGACTGAGTTAGTAATAATAATAACAATAATTACGATAATTTATATGGCGCAGTAACACAGCCATGGCGTCACAAGGGTGTCGTACAAAGTGGCTTACATGCAGGATAAGCCCCAGCGAGCAAGTAAGCCTATGCTAGAGCATGGATTAAAAAGTGTCCTTTGTTCATTGAGTAATCCTCTATGAGCAGTTTTGTCACATACAGCTTGCTGCCGACAGTATTAGCCACACTCTGGCTGATTGCATGAGCTGCCTTCTTGTCATTACCTCGTTGACACAGTGAGCATCGTCGTCGGTTGGCCTTCGAGATTTTTAGACTGAAGCTGAGCTAGGTTGATGGGATTGAATTTCTACCCCACAGTACTGTTCTTCATCGCAGCTCTGATTTGTGCTTGTATTGTATGAATCATTGCTCGCTATATGTCCTGTGAGGTGTAACATTCTGGATTATTGCTCAGCCACAGAATGTTAGAAACAATTCCAGTGAGGTCGAGGATGTTGAAAAACTGCACCATGGACCAACGGTTGACTTTTCTTCTTGTGAAAGTTGTGATATGCATTGTTGCCAGGTGATGCATTATTATCAACATTACTTTTGGTTCCATTGTAAAGGAGGATTACTTCGGGCCTGTTGTTAGGAACAAATGATACAAGAGCAAGTTAATTGGTCATGACATCCGAATAAAGGGCTCAATTCCTGGCGCACCGTGCTTGGCTTTCATTGCCACAGGGACATGGTTTTTGTTGCTTCGGATTGTGCCAACATACGTCAATCGGTCTGAAGGTAGCTGCTCAGCAAAATCATCAGATGTAAAACGTTATCTGCTACAAGGTTCCTGCCACTGTGCCGCCATGTTGATACCAGCTGTTTCACAACACTAGCACCTTGCCCTGCCTCACGCTGTTCCCTCTGTCTCTGCCCGGGTATATGTCAATGATTAAGAAGTAACAGCATCGCAGCATACCGTAATTATCTTGATAGCATAGCTTGCAGGTTTGGACTTTATGTAGGCTATTGCCTGAAGTTACATCTGTCACGGTAAGCTCATCCACTCACAGATTTGTAACAGGAAAAAACTTGGGCAATTGAGCAGAACACACGTTTCTTAGGCCACGGAAAGCAGCAACTTTGTTGTTGTTCAGTCTTTCCATGACATATGAAAAGTGTTTTCTGCTCAATTGCCTTGTTGTAAAATCTCATGTACCGGTACTTCATGATGCACGAAATCGTGTCCTGGACATAGTCATTATTCGTGCTATCGTATTTTCCAACATCACTATATTCCGGAATTTTCTGTATTGCTTCTTTTGCACTAATTTGTACTGGACCAATTCTCGCTGTCATGATATCTTTTCATAAAGTAGCGATCGGTTCCATAAGAAAAATCATCCTAAAGATGGGTCCGGCGTGACCCCACTAGATATTTCATATTTAAAATTTGACCGTAAAAGTTCAACCGGATTTAATTAGACGTAAACAGTGAGCGATGTCTAAGTGACAAATTCATAAAATGTCATTAAAAAATATTGGATAGCAAAAAGTAGCACGAGCCGAAATGATGCTGGGTCCCCAGGGACCCCAGTTGGTCACTTGAGGGTTGAGAATGGCTCACTAAATTAGCTGGTCAATTGAAAAGATGTTCCATTGCGAAATCATTTCAGATACATCAAATTTGGGAAGATTTGCGAAAACTTTTGTAAGATAGCACTCACATATTTGTCTATACTCTATAGCATAGGCTACTCGATACAGATTAACATTATTATCATTCCTCTAATCCTCTTGACTTATTGCCTATTTCACGGTGAAGCGCTAGTACATAGGCCTATTATGAGATCAGAAAGAGAAGACTGACTTGACATTGGCCATGTGGAAAGAATTGACAACAATTAAGATTAACAGCAAGGGCATCTGTTTATATCATTGTATAATATTGTTGTGTCGAGGGAACGCGGAGCCAGTGAATGGATTCATCTGGGAGTATCCTCGTCCATCGTCGGTACACACTACACACCTGACGGAATAGGGAAACACTGAAGAATAATTGGTTGATATGAGCAGAAAATTCAAGTCATGTGGATAAATGATTATTTTATTCAACGTTCGTGAATAAGCTTGTGCTCTAGACATTTTGAGATTACAATCGATTATGATTCATCGCTGTAGACGCAATATGGTACAAGATCGATATCTGAGTGAATTGCTAAATCGTGTTTCTGCTCCATGAATCATCGACTGAGACGTGAACAGTCGATATAGATGGGCTATATAGCCTACGTGTAACTTTCGGTTACTTCAAGGAAGACGTACAATTGTAAAATTGTCTTAGTCATCCGGCAAGCTGTTACTTCTGTTACGGCTTTGCATGTGGATGAATGAACGATTATTTTATTCAACGCTCGTGAATAAACTTTGTGCTCTAGACATTTTGAGCTTACAATCGATTATGAATCATCGTTGTAGACGCAATATGGTCCAAAGATCGATATTATGGTGAATTGGTTTCTCTGCTCAATGAAGCATCGACTGAGACGTGAACCACCTCAGCATATGTTACTTTATGGACATCAAGGATGACGTAAAATTGTCTTAGTCATCCGCCAAGATGTTACTTAATCTGTTGGAGACCACAAACTGAGGTAGCGACTTCCCGTGAAGTCAATTTCCACTAAGATTTATTATGTACAACGCATTTTATGTCTGATGAAATACTCAGCTCAATCAGTGCAACCAGGGTTTAGAATTTTTTAATCTCAAACAAGGGGTTAGGGTGCATGGTGTATTTCGAACGATTGCTGGAACCTGTCGTACCATTAACAAATGTTCATTTGAGCCAATTAAATGACCACAATTGTTAAAACATTGCAGGATTGAATTCTTATAAATAAGGACGATGTATGTTGTGGCTTTGCTGATAGCAAATTAACCACAATGACAATGCTATCTGTTACTGAAATTACTAGGAGACATCTCTTCTGGATGAGCGCAGTGCCACGTTCAGCGCTGCCATTGACCACTTTCATGGCTTGGACTCTTACTCACAACGTCTTCTAGGGCTTGTCTTTGCTTCACTCGTGTAAGTACCTCGGTAGGAGATCTCGGTCTTGTTATCGAAGGGACCCGTGCTTAACAATGTGACACTTGATGTGGAGTTGGAGTCTAGGAGCTTTCGACTGAAGTTTGTAAACGCTACATTTGCAATCCGAATAACGTAATGAAAGCGCAACCTCGGTCAGGGGCGGATCCAGAGGGCCAATCCGGCCATGCCCCATCGAGAAATTTGCAAAGGATGTACCCTACCCCCCCCCCAAGAGGTTCCAACAGACCTTCAATCAATGCAGCGGAAAAAGATGAGAGAGAAAAAGTAGCATGACCAAAAAATCGTCAGATTTTCCGGCCAAAGACCAAGGAAATTGTTTTCGAGTCAAGACCAAAAATTGTGGTCACCTCTTCGAAAATATTTGTATCCACCCCTGACCTGGATCACATAGGTCACATTATCCTCGTTGCTGGAACAAACATCCATCCTCCCGCTATTCGATCGACCCGCTCAGTGGACTCTTTAAATCTAAGCTAAAAGCACTTTTCTCTCGCCTGCTAACTGCCTTGCAAGGCGCCCTTGTCGTATTACGGCGCCATATAATTTGTCATGGTTATTATGGGACACGATAAAGTTTGTGTGTTGCGCATAACACGCGATCATAATCGAAAATTTCTATAGCGCCCCTTCAAGAGAGACTCCTGAGTCCTCAGGCTGTGAACGCATAGATCGAATCACGGACAAAGCGTTAGGTCTAAAACAGTCACCCTTTCAGAGTAGCATAGGCAGTGGCGGCGCTACGGCAGGTCGCGGCAGGTCATTTTACCTGCCCAATTTTGCTCCCGACCTGCCTAATGACCTGCCAGAAAAAAACTTTTGAATTTTTAATATCTTCTTTACATTTATTTAAGAGTCTGAAATGAAAAATCAAAATTTTCATCGCCCACAAGTTCACTATTGTTGTAGTGCAATTATCAGATCTAACTGACTTTTACGTCTTAAACTTTAAAATTACGGTATTTTTTCCGGATTGCCTCCAGAGATTTGTAGAAAACTAGAAAGAAACAATAGTCGGTCGTCCGTAACTTTTTTATTTGTAATCCTAGAAAGAAATGTTATATACCAAACTTATTTGTCGTTCATTAAGGATTATTTTTATTGTTGCCATTATATAGTTTTTAGTAGCTGTGACGGATCGGGAGCTACTGCCAAAAAACAAATTTGGGCCGCCATTTTCCAAGATGGCGGCTCGAGCACAGCACGGATTTATGGGGACTTTTGGTATTTTCATCAGTGGGATGTACATGTAGGCCTACCTAACAACTGTGCCAAGTCTCTAGCTTCTGAAAATTTATTGAGTCGATTGATGTTTTTTCTACTAAAATTCTTCTACTAGTAGGCCTACTTCGCGAAACTACATCATCACTGATTTTTTAAATATAGGCAGAACGTGTGATTGATGCCGAAATCGGTGAAGTTTTAGGCGATTGTGTTAGCGAACAGGGTCTAGGCCTACTTGATGTAAAACGATTATTGTTGTGCAAATGTTGAAAACGCAGAAGACTTGAGAGACAATGATGCCTTCGAAAGATACTGCGGAAGTTAATTTGGTCCACCGGACATTTCTAAATTTCGCCAACCGACGAACCCACTCAGCCGTTGCTTCGCAGTTTCCCGGGCATCTATATAGTAGGAGGGGTTGTCTGTCGTTTCAATCCATCCATGTAGGCCCTAGCCTATATCGAGTTCAAAAGGGATGTCAGATAATCTATAGGCTAGTCTAGGTAGCCTATTCAGATCATAAAGTGAAACACAATAGCCTAATTATTAGGGCCAATTGCTTTCGCAGCAAATGCTAGTAGCCTTCGTGCTAAGAGCCTGATTTACATCTTGTGTCCATTAATTAATTTTAGTTAATTAGTCCTTCCCGTGGGTTCCCTATGAGAAGGGCGCATTTCAAAAGAGCGCAATCAAAAGGGCGCAATCAATAGGGCGAAAATGAATAGAGCGCATTGTTTTTAGACCGCACGGTCGAAAGGGCGAAAACAAAAGGGCGCATATTTAAAAGACCGCAATCAAAAGGGCGCATGTAGGGCCTATCCGCCGTTGAAAGAGCCTTCATCCAGCTTCCATTACTTTTTTAAACATTATTTTCGTCAATCCAGCTTCTATTTCTTAAGCACTATTTTCATCGATTTCAACTCCTTTTTCATTAATAAAAGAACCTTCATCCAGCTTCCATTTCTTAAGCCAATGTCATTGAATTTCAAATAGTTTCAAAGCACAGAATATCCGACCAACTTCTAACAGAAAAATACCGTAGTCTAATTATTAGAAACAAGATTGTCACTTAAGCTAAAAGAAACTTAGCAACATCGTCTAATGATTGTCATTTCGTTTAGACTCGGATTTTATACGCCCTACGGGTGCCTTTCTTCTTTGGAGAATTGCGTCCTTTGACTTACCGACCCGTACTCTTTATTTTCGTCAATCCAGCTTCCAGGGTCCTGGGCACGACATTAAACTGCATCCATCCTCTGCCACAGGGAACCAGCAACTTCCCTGTGCCGGTCCTAAGCCCGGACAAAATGAGGAAGGTTTGCCAGATGGGTGGAGATACGCTGGCAGTAAAAGACCAAGACCATTGAAATCCGCAAAAACCACGGCTCAAGTGACATAGCGACCCAGATGCTTCAAGGTGTCATGATGTGGAGCTGACATGCACAGGCCGGTCAGTACAGACCAGTGGAGAGAGTCGGGGGAGAGAGCGTGGGACACATACGGGCATTGACCCAGGTTGTCCTTCGTGCTTCTCTCCCAATATTCTCTTCATCAGACAAGGTGGTCTAGCTGGTTCAAGATGTTAATGGTATGGACCTGCAGACCGGACAGGTTGAAGATGGGCAACATGACGCGAGACAGACTCAAACAGAGAGTGGCGCCGGACACCTACGGGCGTTTAGCCCAAGGATTTCGATGATGATGATGATTCTTTATTTACCAATTTTACGTTCCCTTTGATCTCTTCAAACTTGCGCCCTTTGTCTTATCCTTAAATTGCCATTTCGTTCAATTCGCTTGCGACCATTTGATTGCGCCCTTTTGATCGCCCGTGCAATATTTGTCTTTTCGCTCAATTTATCATGCGATCTAAAAACAATGCGCTCTTTTCATTTTCGCCCTATTGATTGCGCCCTTTTGATTGCGCTCTTTTGAATTGCGCTCTTCTCATAGGATACCCTTCCCGTGCAGGTCTGCATATCGGGCAGATCTGCACGTTAACCAGTTTTATTTCGAATTTGCTCTATTTTTGTAGACCAACACATGATAGACCTATTGCCAATACCGTATTGGCAGGAAATAAGCTCAAATCAACTTTTTTTCTGATGAACCTGCTCATCGCTTATTGCTGCCTCGCACGCCCTAGGACGGGGTCAGGCTTCAAATTCAATCATCACTTTCTTCGACCTGCCAAATATCTCCCATGACCCTAGGTGACCTGCCGAAATTTTATAGCTGGCACCGCCACTGAGCATAGGTCTATAGGCCCTATGCTACAGTAGAATTGGACTTCACTCAGCCCGAGATTATGACTTCATGTGCGCGCTCAACCTACTTTCCAGAAGGCGGAAGTTGACCGTAGATTTGCTAACAATGGTGTAATTGCAATATTTATTGAAGTCATATAATAAATAACGCATTCATGGGCGGAGACCTAGAGGGGACAGGGGGACGGTCCCCCTCCCAATGGAGGTGTTGGAAGACGGCCCATGCATTTGTTCCCCCCCCCCAATCGTTGAGCGTCAAGACTAAAAAAGGTCATCGACTTTTTGGCGGCGAAAATAGATTTTTTCGAGATTTCGGCGGTTTTGGCGGCGAAAATATAATTTTTTTCGAGATTTCGGCGGATGATTTCGGGAAAAAAAGTTCGTCAGAAATTTTTGCCTCTTTCCGCCCCCCCCCCCCCCAAGTCTCCGCCCAGGTCTCCGCCCATGAACGCATTCATAATTTCATATTTAGTTCTACGCCCTACACAAGCGCCATGAACTTCAGCAAATTATAACATGCGCGCAAACTCTTTCAATAGAATCTATTAGGCTAAATTAGAGAATAATTTGCAGAATATTCTTACATCCCAACTGTTTAGCCTATAATAAACTAATGTTGAGCTAAATAATAAATAGAATAGTCTAGGACATTGGTCTGGTCCCACCGACAACGCTTAATGCAATCAGTTAGTCTTTAACAATGTCGACTGTCTAGTGGCAAAATGAGGTCGGTTGTAATTCGTCTAATAATAATATTATGGCCAATAATGGGAATTTTCGCATGAATTTTTGAGTAGGCTAGACCTACAGTGGCGGCGCCAGGATTTCAGTTTTGAGGGCTGACGTCCATGTTGAGGCGGACGAATCGTGGGGGAAATTTTCCATTTTTCATTTGCAAACAATTCGGGTAACCTTTTTTAAGAGTCATATTTTGGTCTAAATCTCAAGCAAGGGCGGATAAAGAAATTTTCAAAGAGGGGGGAACTTTCGGTGTTCTTTGCCAGAAAAAACTGATGACCGTTTTTAGTCATTTTGTCGAAATGTCTGGAAAATAATATATCCAATTTTTCCTTCCAAAATAACTGATCGCCTTTTTTAGTCATCAGTCATCTGGTCGACGTCTATGCATCCATGCAAGCCATTGATTTTAATGCTTGCTGAAACCAAGTGAGGGCCACGTCTCATGCACTTTTGAAATGGGGGCCATGACCGGTTGCCCCCCTGGATCCGCCCCGGATCTCAAGAAAATACAATCATTTTGCCAGCCGTCAGTGAAAAGCTCTAAGTGTTTGGCCATCAGCTCCTCAAGTTTCTTTTTCCCAATTCCATCTAAATAACCTTAGAATAACTACACCGTGATTTTAAAAAAACTAAGCCAAACTGTTTTTCATATATCTCTAATGCCTGATAACATGTTACGCTAAAATTTTCCAAATATTTAGAGAATTGGACCAAGAATATGATTCCAAGATTTCATGAGATAAAATTGAATGGATAAAAAGATATTAATCTTTCAACTTCATATGCCGAAATATCAGTTTACAAGCAATTTTCTGCCAGATTCAATAAAAGTAAGCTAAACTGTTTTTCATATACCTCTAATGCCTGATAACTAATCATACTAAACTTTTCCAGATATTTAGACAATTGAACCAAGAATAGGATTCCAAAATATTATCTCATAAATTTGAACGGATAGAAAGATCTGAATATTTAAACTTCATCTCCCAAAATTTCAGTTTTCAGCAACTCTGTTATGGTGTTCGTTGCGGTTTCGATGCTTGATAGTTCCCAATTTTTGTCTTCAGGTATCCTGGAGTAAAATTAACGGGAGTATATTATCGCAATGTTCTGCTGTCACAACATCTTCCACATGTTATCAGAAATCTATAGCCCCAGAAGACTGGTTTCTTTTTCAGCAGAACAGCGCCAGCCCACAGAGCCTAGGAAACCATCGAAATGCTGACAAGAGAGGCGCCAGACTTCGTTTCTCCCACATTATGGCCTCCGAACAGCCCAGATTTGAATCCTGTCGACTATAAAGTGTGGAACGTGATGCAAGACCGAGTCTACCAGACAACAATTCATGATATAAACGATCTGAAGCAACGTTTGATGGAATAATAATAATAATAATAATAATAATAATAATAATAATAATAATAATAATAATAATAATAATAATAATAAGACGATTTATATAGCGCCGTAGCTTAGCCGAGGCCGAAGGAAAGGGCGCTGTACAAGAGTTCAAAAGTTACTAGCAATGATACGACTGTTTAAATAGTTAAGTCTTGAGTCTGGATTTGAATGCCTCCAGAGAAGGTGCGTTCCGCGCATAGTCAGGAAGACTGTTCCAAGGTTCCGAAGTTCCGAAGTGTGAGATGGTCTGGACCAGAGGATAATCGACGATGCATGCTGTTGCCTAATGGCGCCAGCGCCCCCAGGCTTGCTTGCAAGCAGGCGGAGGACATTTTGAGCATGTTATTTAATTAAATAGGCCTAATCAAACCATACTGTTGGAGTCCTATTGTTAGTTCCATTCTCTACATATCTGGAATATTTTTAGAATGATTAATCACAAGGCATTAGAGATTCTAAGAAAACATTTTATTTGATGTTATCAGGCATTAGAGATATATGAAAAACAGTTTGGCTTAGGGTTTTTGAATCACGGTGTATAATAATTATAGTATAGGATATGTTTACTTACTTACATAATGGGCCACTCAGAAGACTAGCGGTCCATTATGTAAACATTATCCTTTATTAACCTTTTACTGACCAAAGTGTAGTAAATGGCATTGGAAATCCTATACACTCAGTCAAGGCCGTAGCCAAGATTTGATCTCGGGGGGGGGGGGGGGTGTTTGCTAACTTTTTGCAGCCAAATTTTCTGACGACCCTTTTTAGTCATCAGATGCTTTTCGTAGGATTTTTACCGTTCACCGCGGCGTAAAACGATCTAAATTCATGCTTCTCTCTTCTAAAATCGTGATCTTCTGCGGATTCTGGGCGACCAATACTGTATAGTTCTTACCATATGACTTGTGCTAGTAAATGCATTGTACTGTTTTTACATTTTTCATTTTGGGGGTGTTCAAACACCCAAAACACCCCCTAGCTTCGGCCTTGTCAAGGTCATTATACTCTGCATACAGTGCACAGTCTTCTGGTAAAAAGCAAGACTACTGAGATACAACTGACCTTCAAAGTACGATTTGCATTTAACGTATTCTTCTTCGGAGTACGTGCACGAAACGACAATCCGATCTCGACGTGAAACCAACTTATTGAACAGCGTTTCCACGATTGTCTTCGCGGCTCCAGTGACCAGAAGATTGTGGAGCACCATCAGTTCCTCAAGTGTTGCACAGTAGACATAGAGGTAAATGCTATCGCCTTTCTTTGCGGCAATGATCTTCATCTGAGTCATTTCGAGTACTCTCATTGCTTCTTCAATCGAGAGATTTCTAAGCGAGTCTGCAAACCGGTCGGAAAGTGCATCTTCAGTCTCATTCACAGTCTGTGGATCACCGTCTTGAGAAACACGAATTCTCTGTATGACTAAAAAAATACAAGGTCAGTAGGCTACCTCAACGAAATCAAGGATGTTAATTCATAATTATCACGTCGTCGTTATCATCATTTTCATTGCTATCACCATCATCACACTTTGTGCGTGTTTAGGCCTATAGTGAACCAACTGACACATGGTAATTTCTCTATGGAACCATACTGGTTCCGGCAAATGTTAGCGGCTACATGAATGATTCTCGCTCTCTGTGAATCATTTACCACTTAGTTTTCCTTCCAAACAAATTTTATTTTTAATTACTCTGTCAGCTTTTCATAATTCAGGTATACGATCAAAAGTCAGCACACAATGTCTACTCCTAAGTGACCTTATAGGCCTAAGTTTTCTGCAATTTCGCATCGGTCTTAAGTTTGTGCTGTTGGCTATTATTTGCCCTCGACTGAACCAATTCAAATCAGATGCAACGTAATGCCACTTTAGCTCACCTCCTCGTCCTTGTAGAATATCGGCAATATGACGCTGATTGGACTTATTGAGACAGAGAATTGTAATGTTATAGTCCTTGACACTTTGTCGTCTTATTATGCTCAAAAGAGCGTCATTCTTGCTCATAGAATTCTTTTCCTCTGATATGGAACGGAATTGCCTTTCATTTATGACTTTTGCTGAGAATAACATATTGATGAGGCCAGAGTCGCACGGATCTATGGTGTCGATCAAATTCCCCTTATTCGCGTCTAGTTGGTCTATTCGGTCGTCTGGCAATGGCCAGTCATCGCCGAACTCCCCGCTGCGTTCTATTAATAATTACAAAATGACAATTCAGTACGGATATACACGCAATGCGGTTTCTTAGTTTTCGTTTTGGCACACGATAACAAATTGAGGCTTTGGTTAATTGATCTCCATAAGACCATAAGACACAAATGCATGTTAAGTTTGCGAATGGATTCAAAGAGGTTACGATTATAATTCATCGGATGCCGATATGGCGAAACGTCTGCTCTATAGTCTAACAGTCATTCAGTGACTAGCGGAGCATAATATTTTACGCCGAGTGGCCCATTTTCTCGTAGCAGAAAGAGTATAGGCTACGCCTTGCTTCATGCGCTCTACTGCGACATAATATTATGTTAATGAAATTTTCTTATTACTAGCTGTGGTACCCGAGGTCGCCCAGGAAATTTTAGTTTTTCGCCGCTGGTATATCCTGCGTTGACTGCGCCAAATTTCGGGATTTCGCTCTCTCCATCCCACCCCGCTCTCACCCTACTCCAGGACCCACCCTACCCCTCGCCCCACCCACACCCACATACACTCTCCGCCTCACCTCCCCTCTCCTTCCACGCCATCCCGCCACACTCCGCCCACCCTGCCAGTCACCACCCCGTCCACACTCCTCTGGGGTATTCGGCGCTGCCGGGTAAAGTTGAGTTCATCGTCTCTGCCCAGCACCACCCCGGCCCACCCCAGGCCCCACCGTTTCTATCCCTACCTTAGCCCACACCTATAACGGCCCGGCCACAATTCACACTCAGCCCGAAACCCGCCTCAGCCCAGTCTTCATCCAACTCACCCCTCAAAAATTCGGTGTTTCGCCTATCCCCACCGCTACACCGGCCCCACCTTGCCCCACCCCTCTGCGGTAACAGCCATGCGCATGGCCAGAAATTTTTTTGTTCACCCTTGCACATTTTGGCTACCCCACCCCCACAACCAAACCCGACACGCTCCCGCGGGGCGGGGTGTGTGTGCTGACTGGGCGTGATGGCCCTGGTCGCACTCTATCTCCAGCTGCAAGGTAGAGGTGTAAAGCTCCGAAACTTGGCGAATGTCTGAAAATAGTGCAATTTCGGCTTTTCGCCTGTACGCAGACCCCCGCGGTAAGGATTCGCCAACCCCTCCCCTGGGTGGGTATGGTCAATGACTGCGAAACTGTGGGCGTATAAATATACATAGGCCTACACACCCACAGCCGCATTCTCCTTTCTCTGTGGTTTCTGCACTAAGCGAGCCTCTGAATAACTCAGGTGATTAATCTGCGAGCGGCGGGAATGACGTCAAGATATGACGTCATGTCGTCTGCTCTGCAATGGAGACGCGATATTTAACTTTGCAACAGTGAATGGCTTCTTAAATCCGTAGACACTAATCGTACAGAATTTAAAATGCCCATAACTCGGGATTCAAAGTGAATTGAGAACCGAAAATAGTCGCGTTGACCTACAAATTTTGGTAAGAGTGATTTAAAATATTTTAGTCAACCGAAACTCAGCCGTTTCAGGGCCTTTTTTGGGACACCACACATACACATAAACAGAGGACTCTGCTTTATATATTTGATTGCTAAATTAAAACTAATGACTCGTTTTTTTCTCGTCAGTTTCTCAATCTTCACAATTTTTCCCGCGCTTTACGATCACCCATGAATAACCATTTTCACAAGGCGCTATATGAATCTACATGTATGATGTATACATGCGATACGATAATCTAGACAGGATGTGAGCTGAATTGAACAAACGTTCAGCAAATCTTATTAATGAAATCGCCTCACCTCCATCTCCTCTCAGATAGTTTACGAGGTGCTTTTGACCTGTGTCCACGAGAGCCGCAATGAACTGTGTTAAAACATTTTTCTCCAGGACTACGTCTAAGAGTTTCTTGCTCCGCTCATAAGGATTTGTGGAACAATTTTCAATTGCTGTCGTTTCTCGGTGAGTAAGACCGACACTGGCAAGCAGCTTCTCTAAGATTCCGTATTTCGTATCTTGCAACGTGTCTGTAAGCATCTCTTTGTGCTTTAGTATCATGTCCGTTGTTATCCCATACATTTCATCTGCAACAACAGTACATCATTCTCGGAGGTTCACCTGCTACATATAGGATGATAGGCCTAATAGGAAAGAAGTCGAAACTAATTGTAATTACTTAGGCTTTGCACAAAACTTAACCATAGGTGAAATGATAGGATCGCATAATTAATTAATATGACGAGTAGCACTCGTTCTTTTAGATCAACAGATCCCTGCATTCAAGTTAAACAACCTCGTTAAATTAGTATATTGCAGACTGGACTACGAGAGAGAGGCAGATTATGTATGTAGGCCTACAGGGTGGGCCAGCAGGAATGCAACAACTTTGACGCCTTATAACTTAAACAATTGTTATCTTAGCGTCTTGTCCAATATATCAGATTGAACATAATTATCCATTGTATCATTCTGCAAAATATCTAAGAGATACCATTGCGACGTTTTAAGATATGCTATTAATATTTGACGTGCCATTTTCTTGCCATAAAACTGCAAGAAAAAACAAAAGTCTGTTACTGAATACCGTATTTCAAAAAGCTAATTTTGCATGCACACGGTCGTTCTGAGTGTTTGTGGGCGGTTGAACCGTGAAGATCTTCTCGTCTGGAACCATGTTCTGTCGATATTTTCATCTGTCATTCGTTTATTGAGTCATTCGTTAGCCTTAAGCCAATGGAAAGTAGCCATCATCAGGCCAAAAGTCAAAACAAACCCCCCCTCTCAAAAAGCTGACTTCCGCCCAATTTCCATCCTCCCTGTTCTCTCCAGAATAGTTGAAAAACAAATAGTTCAGAGATTTATATACCCAACACTTACTCAAGCCCCTCTTGAATCCCTAGTATCTGATCAATTTGCCTTCAGACCCACTGGCTCCACATCTGCCGCCATAATATCCATCATACATCACACACAAATCCTCCTAAAAACCAATGAATATGTCTCAATAATCTCCCTTGATTTTTCCAAAGCATTTGACTCTGTCAAGCACTCTGCTCTTTTTGACAAAATTTCTACTCTTGACATCCCAGACCAAATCTATAACTGGCTAGTTGAATATCATCTTGAACGCTCCCACCTCACTATTTTCAAAGGCCACACTTCGTCTCTCCTCCCAATAAATGCCAGTATAGTTCAAGGCTCTGTCTTAGGACCCACCAACTTCTCCATCACTGGTTCTGACCTGCATCCTGCACAACCACTTAACCTCATGCTCAAATTTGCTGATGACACTTACCTTCTTATAGGTTCCACTCAAGCTCATACAGCTCCATCTGAGCTGCACCTGATCTCTACTTGGGCTTCTGCCAATAACCTAACCCTAAATAACTCTAAATCTAAGGAAATGATCATTTCCCGCCCCCGTCACCAATTTGACCCTCCACCACCACTACCTAATATAGCTCGAGTCAAAACTATGAAGATATTGGGAGTCATCCTTCAAGATAACCTCAAACTCACAGCTCATATAGACCACCTTACTGCAACCTGCTCCTCCTCCTTCTATGCCATCAGAAAGCTCAAAACCCATGGCCTCTCCCCCTCATCCATCCATAATGTTACCAAAGCCACAACCGTTGCTAAACTACTCTATGCCTCCCCATCCTGGTGGGGCCTCACTCTGGCTTCCGACAAAGAACGCCTTGAAAAACTCCTAAAAAGAGCTAAACGCCTAGGTTACTTAGAGCAAACCTTTCCAACAGTCTCCGAACTTGCCAACATAGCCGATGCAAAACTCCTCTTCTCCATTATATACAACCCCAAACACGTACTTCACCAACTCCTACCTCCCCTCCGACCCCCCTCCTCTCACCAATTAAGACCTAGAACACACAACTTCACTCTCCCACTTAAGGACAACTCCCAATTTATTCCACGATCGTTATATAAAAAACATATACTAGCTTATTTAAGACTAACTAAACGTACTTTGAACTTCAATTAGGCCTATTCTTTATCACTCATGTTAACATTTTCTGCGTTATTGTCAGAATGTCTTTTTCTCAATAAAACGAATATATATAAGCGTGTGGTTGCGCCTGCTCGGCTTCTGAAGGGAAGGAAGCACTTTTCACACAGTGTGATGGTGTCGTTGGCTGTTTCAAAGCTTGTAAAAACGGCACCATTCTTTATTTGTCTAAACTCTAAAGGCTAAGGTGAACAGTGTTTATTACTGCGACGAAGTACTCGCAAGAGGACTGCTACGTGATATTCGCCAACTGTCTGGAGTTGATGGTTACATCTTTCAGCAAGATGGAGCGCCGGCGCATCGTTCACGTCATACGGTTGCCTATCTGAACGCTAACGTGCCAGAGTTAATTGAACCGGAGAAATTGCCACCGAACAGTCCGGATTTAAACCCGGTTAACTATTCGATCTGGGGTTGTCCTCAGCAACTGTAATTTTCTGTTCTATGATGAACAGATACGTGACTTTGGACATTTGAAAGAAGTGATTTTTTGCTGCTGGGCTGACATATTAATAACCCAAGCACTGGTGGACTCAGCTATCGATCAGTGGTCGTCTCGTGTTGATGCAGTCATTGAAGTACGTGTGGTGGACATATTGAGTATTTGTTTGTATGTATATGACCATTTATATAGCGCCTTAACAAGAATTTTACGAAGGCGCTTAACGTTGCTCCCCAACAGATCTAAACAGATGCGATTTAAGAGGTTTAGAAAATGTTTCCTGATATGCATTCGGTGCAATGTTGCGAATTGTTAATGGAAGACAGTTTCAGTACGAAGGGCCAATGCATGAGAATGCACGGCGAGCCCGCATCGATGTACGAGAGCGAGGAACCATCAGGTCCCCACAAGTAGAAAAGCGCAAGGATCGACGACCTGGCTGGCTGGAGACGGGAACGTAGAGCTCCCTGATGTACGCTGGGACAGCACAGACCATGGATGCTCGTCCCATAATAATGATCTTGAATGCGATCCTATCTTCAACCGGGAGCCAGTGCAACGTATCTCGCATATAGATAGAAATATGCGAGAATGTTGGGAGATTGGCGACGACTCGGACAGCGCAGTTGAGGACGGACTGAAGTTGTCGTATCCGGAACTTTGTGAGACCCGACAGGATACCATTACAGTAGTGCAGGCGCGTCAGCACAAAGGAGTGGACAAGAGTGGCTGCGGCTTCAAATGATAGATTACGCCGTATGACTCTTATATGGCGCAGTTGGTAAAAGCAAGACCTACAGAGGGAATTAACGTGTTACTGTGAGAATCCATATGTTCTCTATTACAGAGGCACTATACTATTCTAAATTCTGTCGAACTGTGTGTATTAGTGTGTGTGTGTGTGTGTGTGTGTGTGTGTGTGTGTGTGTGTGTGTGTGTGTGTGTGTGTGTGTGTGTGTGTATGTGGCGTGGTTGGAATGCATGTTTGTCTGTAAAAGTAGGCCCCGCTGATGCAGCAGATCGTCAACCTGCTGACGATAGGGTTTGTGCAGAACGCTTGGAGATAGGCAAACAGCAGTACTAAGACAGAGGAGTAGACGGAGGAAACAGACACGAGGAAGGAGTGGGCAGCAGAAGCCGTTTATGCTTATGTCAGCATACGCGTGTGTATAAAAGCCTCCTGCGGTAAAGACTGTGCGCGATTCCACGGAGTACCTTTCAAGACGTGACCAGCACTCGAAGAAACGGAGTCAGCTAGGAAGAACGCAGGAAAGAGGATTGGAATTCGGCCCGTATCCGGAACGAAAGGATAGGGATTCGAGAACGTTCTGCGAGGAATCGGGAGCGCTGCAGATAGCGATTGAAGAGTCGACGAGAAACGCGACCTCTGTTGAGATAAGTTTTGGTAGAGATACGTTGCGGAGTTTTAGGCCGTATCGGAACTGTATGGGACGCTTCGAACAAGGATCTGCGACGGAAATAAAGGCATCCGCGATCAATCGAAGGACAAGACTACTGCGCAACTGAAGTCTACGTGAACCGAGAATCGAACTGGGAATTGGTATGTTTACGTGGTCATTCAGGCGAGAGCAGCTGAGCAGTCAATATTATTGTATTAGTAAGGGGAAACCCCGATCGCTAAATTACCCGTTTAAGCAGACCGCTGTTGCTTAAGTTAGATTAGATGTGTGACTGAGTGTGAAAGTGAAAGGGGAATTGCATTCAGTTGACGGTACTTTAAACGTGTGTTATTATTCGCTGATTCTGTTTAGTATTGTGTATTTTAACTCGTCGTGTTTAAAAGCATAGCGAGAGCTATTGAAAATCATGTCTCGACTCTCTTTGTATGATGTTGGAAATGAGGAAGGAGAAGGAGAAGAGTTAGGGCGAACTGGTGACAGCAGACCCCTTCACCTGTATTAAACACTAGCTTGGAAACTCTGCTCGCTCAGATGGGTAGGACCCTCTCTGACATGGACGAAAGAATGAGAGGCATGGACGCCAGACAGAAAGGAATGGATGGACGACAAAGAGAATTGATAGAGCGCGTGAATGACGTATTTGTTCGAGTGAATGATGTTTCAGTTCGGGTGAATGACGTTTCAGAACGTATAGAGATTGTTACGATGGACCAGGACGAAGTGCGAGGGCATTTGATGGCCATGACGGAGGAGTTAGAAGGAAGAAGGACGGGCTCCAGATAGTCCCACCCGGTAGTGTCCTTTGCCGAAGAAAGACTGTCTCTACGTGATAGAATGGAAAGCCGGTCAAGTCATGGGTGGCAAACTCGATAAATGAGACACCCAGGAATGAGTAGTGTGGTGGTACAGACGGACCCAGGTCGTGAACTAAATACGATTGAAGAACACTGTTCTTCCGCGCCAGCCACTCAGGTACCTCGGAATACGGATGATGGAGAAAATGGAAATAGGACAGGTACTATCCAAGATAATCGCCGGAGTGCCAGGCTTAAGGATAAGCCTATGCCGGACTATCTGCAGATGGATAAACTTGGTTTCTCCTCCCAGGCCGGTTACTCCCAGACGGACAAAGACAGGACTAGAGAAGGAAGTAGGGAGAGAAATGGAGAAGGGGCCCCGACCGCTGGTCCGAGGGTGGTACTCAAACAGAGGAACTTAGCACCCCCTCTGGCCATCTCCGGGACAGCAATGACGTTCGACGGGGGCCAACCCCTCTTAAGTGTGTGTGAGCAGACGGGAGACTGGACAATGACTGAGGGAGAAAGACGAGAGTTTCCTGCCAGTAGTGCCAGACCCGACTCACACACGACGAAGGGGGTAGAACGTCACATTACTCCATTGACAGGTCTTCTTCCAGAAGTACTCCTAAGTCCCGGACAACGCTTTGGACTTTCCAGTTAGGAAATGCCACTTCAATCGCCTTCGTATCAATCCTTTGAGCGTGCCTTTTCCGTACCCAGCCATATGAACTCGGTTCTATCAGCGTTTAGCCTCAACCGGTTGGAGGACATCCGGGTCTTTACCTCCTCAACGATCGCCTGGATCTTTGACCCACTGGCCAAAGCATTAGACGGGTGGCACGTCATCAGCATATTGGTGAACCCGAGCTCCAAGAGTACAGATGGCGCGCTTCTGACTCTCCGGCAAGCATCCCCCCGCCATTAAGGTATTGTAGAACTGAACCAGGAATGGTAACAGCTCGTCTACAACTTCCTTCAGGAGGAAAGCCGGTATATGGGGTCGAGCTTGTTTGTCTTTGATGGTGAAGACAGAAGAAGCGCTTTTAGTTCAGACTCGGTCACCTGCTAAAACCTTTCAAAGCGACATTGTGTTTCAGAGTACTCTGGTGGAGCTGCACCCTCAGTATCTCGGCGGACATCTGAAACTTTCTTTAGCAGGTGTCGAAGGATATCCTCAGGTGGAAACGCTGGTCCTTGCGAGCAACGCGATCTGCCTAAGATGGTTGACAGATCGTTCCAGAGTCGCCGACTATCCTTCGAGTCACGGGCAATCAGACGCTCTCAGTACTCCTGTTCCTTGACCTTGAAATCTGATGACTTTTTCCGCAGAAGCCTGATCCACTCCACTCGGTCCTCCTCTAGGCCAATCCTTCTGTATCGACGCTCAAAGCGTCTGACTGTTCGACGCATTGCTCTGCACTCAGCATCGAACCAGGGAGTGAGGGCATTGCTTCTAACACTCGTTGTGCGCATCGGAAGCATTTAGTCGATTATGGAGCGTAAAGTTCTTTTATAGAGGTCGAACATGTCTGTGGCTGAGAGACCAGTCCCTGCGGAAGCACAGCAAAGCTGACTCTCTGCTAGGCGTTGGCGGAAAGCTTCTCTGTCTAAAGATTTCTATCCTCTGAACGTGATCTCTGTGATCAGTGGAGCAGAGTGCAGAAATGGTACGTGGTACATCAGCAGGCTGTGATGGGAGATGGACGGAGGCTCAGACGTGATTGTGATTGGCCCGCAGTCGCCCCTGGTGATGACTATGTCTAGGCAGCCACCATGAGTATGAGTGGAGAAGTCCACGTGCTGAAGTAAGCCGAAGCTGTTAATTAGACGCTTGGCTTGATCCGCCCAATAACATCCAGCGTCCTCCATGTGGATGTTCAGGTCCCCGGTCACGACCAGTTGACTGTTGAAGGTGGCCTGCGTTTCCAAGAGAGCGGTGAACTCCAGAATGAAGACCGCAGAAGGCGGCAGGGATCCCGGTCGGTAGATTGCAGCGATGGTAAGCGGTCCTCGAGATGTTGAAAACGAACTCAGAAGTACCTCGAATGTGGTATAGGTCTCCGCGAGTTCGATCCGCTTCGCCCGGAAATTCCTTCGATGGAAAATCGCAAGTCCACCGCCCCCTGATGTGATGTGAT
The DNA here is from genome assembly GCA_949752735.1 of Lumbricus terrestris. Classification (NCBI taxonomy): domain Eukaryota; kingdom Metazoa; phylum Annelida; class Clitellata; order Crassiclitellata; family Lumbricidae; genus Lumbricus; species Lumbricus terrestris. The sequence goes on along the minus strand of OX457043.1, from coordinate 11,305,447 downwards.
TAGATCCGATTCCTTAGGCCTACGTGGTTGATCGACGATGTCAAAACCACGCGGAGCCGATCTCCTAAGCGCAACATCTCCAGCAGACTGGTGCCACGTCTCGACAGCAATCAAGACATCGAGTTTTGGCTGTCGATGGTGACGGTCTCAGCCATAGAAGTCGATTTATTTCCGAGACTTCTGACGTTCCATGTACCAATGCGGAGGTCAGTCTGAGGCCTACGGTCAACGCCATGAGCGCTCGACGGCCGTTCTGGTTGACCGCCTTTCTTGGACAACGGCCGCCAGATGTGCAATGAAAACAATGTCTTCCGTGCAACTCGTGCAACCCTGTGTACCCCAGAGTCGAGCTTTCTCAGGTGATCAGGTGTGTACACCAGCCTAGTAGCCTCAGTCAGTAAATGGATAACAACATTATCTGCATTCTGCTGTAAATTCCTATAGCCTATACTATAGGCTACGCCGCTACGTCTTAAGAACAATCAACGGTCACGATGAGCATGATAATAGTCGCGACGGTTGTGACTACGACGACGACGACGATGATGATAATTACAGTAGCAATAAAGAAAACAGCAACAAAAATAAAAATAATAAAATTGATTTCACTGCCTCATCCATTTAAGAGATTCTCTGTAACTGAAAATTGAATTTATCGAAACATTGAAACCTTCGAGACACGAAGTAGACACTTAGACCTACTCATTCCTCGAAGATTCCCTGCGTGCAGATGACACGAGGTAGGCCTACCAGTATGTCTAATATGTCGATGGTCGATACAACTGCTGCAGCTGATATTTATTTTCGTTGGCGTCGTCTCCTGTGAGGCTTCGACCGTCGTATCCTTGTCGGACATTTTAGTTTGAAATCGGAAAACAACAGCTTGCAGTGTAAGCCTGTAAAGTCGATTACGTCAGTAATCTCAGTAGACATGAGATCGTGTATATTCGTTTTATTGAGAAAAAGACATTCTGACAATAACGCAGAAAATGTTAACATGAGTGATAAAGAATAATTGAAGTTCAAAGTACGTTTAGTTAGTCTTAAATAAGCTAGTATATGTTTTTATATAACGATCGTGGAATAAATTGGGAGTTGTCCTTAAGTGGGAGAGTGAAGTTGTGTGTTCTAGGTCTTAATTGGTGAGAGGAGGGGGGTCGGAGGGGAGGTAGGAGTTGGTGAAGTACGTGTTTGGGGTTGTATATAATGGAGTGGAGGAGTTTTGCATCGGCTATGTTGGCAAGTTCGGAGACTGTTGGAAAGGTTTGCTCTAAGTAACCTAGGCGTTTAGCTCTTTTTAGGAGTTTTTCAAGGCGTTCTTTGTCGGAAGCCAGAGTGAGGCCCCACCAGGATGGGGAGGCATAGAGTAGTTTAGCAACGGTTGTGGCTTTGGTAACATTATGGATGGATGAGGGGGAGAGGCCATGGGTTTTGAGCTTTCTGATGGCATAGAAGGAGGAGGAGCAGGTTGCAGTAAGGTGGTCTATATGAGCTGTGAGTTTGAGGTTATCTTGAAGGATGACTCCCAATATCTTCATAGTTTTGACTCGAGCTATATTAGGTAGTGGTGGTGGAGGGTCAAATTGGTGACGGGGGCGGGAAATGATCATTTCCTTAGATTTAGAGTTATTTAGGGTTAGGTTATTGGCAGAAGCCCAAGTAGAGATCAGGTGCAGCTCAGATGGAGCTGTATGAGCTTGAGTGGAACCTATAAGAAGGTAAGTGTCATCAGCAAATTTGAGCATGAGGTTAAGTGGTTGTGCAGGATGCAGGTCAGAACCAGTTATGGAGAAGTTGGTGGGTCCTAAGACAGAGCCTTGAACTATACTGGCATTTATTGGGAGGAGAGACGAAGTGTGGCCTTTGAAAATAGTGAGGTGGGAGCGTTCAAGATGATATTCAACTAGCCAGTTATAGATTTGGTCTGGGATGTCAAGAGTAGAAATTTTGTCAAAAAGAGCAGAGTGCTTGACAGAGTCAAATGCTTTGGAAAAATCAAGGGAGATTATTGAGACATATTCATTGGTTTTTAGGAGGATTTGTGTGTGATGTATGATGGATATTATGGCGGCAGATGTGGAGCCAGTGGGTCTGAAGGCAAATTGATCAGATACTAGGGATTCAAGAGGGGCTTGAGTAAGTGTTGGGTATATAAATCTCTGAACTATTTGTTTTTCAACTATTCTGGAGAGAACAGGGAGGATGGAAATTGGGCGGAAGTCAGTTTTTTTAGAGGGGGGTTTGTTTTGACTTTTGGCCTGATGATGGCTACTTTCCATTGGGGAGGAATGAAGTGGGATAGGAAGGAGAGATTGATAAGGTGAGACAGAGGCAGGGAAAAGAATGGTGCGGTGAGTCTAAGAAACCAAGCAGGTAGGTTGTCATATCCAGTGGCGGTGGGACGCAGATGGTCGAGAAGATGGAAAAGTTGGTATTCTTCAATGAATGGGTAATTTAGGGGAGCTGTGAGTCGAAAATTGGGGGGCGAGTAGTTTTTGTCAGTGGAGATGGAGGAGTAATGGAGATGTTGTCAAGCGCTGGGAAGACTCTACAAAACATTAGTGCGTTGGTCTCGATCGGTTCTTGAAAGTTCTCGAGTCGAGTGTAGGCTTACGTCTATTTATTAAGTGACTTTAATAGCAAACAGCTCTCTGTTTTTTTAAAACTGTCAAAGAAAAACAACTTAAGCAAGCACGTTCAAGTATTATTGTCAACGCTACTCAAGCATGCTACTTTCAATTCAATTTTTAATTATTCGGGTGGAGGGCTGGATTGTAAGTTGTAGCCAAAGTAAATAGACGCAAAGGGATATTCATCTAGATCAGTGGCGGCGCCAGGATTTTCGTTTCGGGGGAGGCTGGATTTTCGAGAAAAATTGTCCGTTTCCACCGCCAAAATTTCTGACGACCTTTTTTATTTTATTTTTTATTTATTTTATATTTTAGTCATCGACCAAAATCTTCGGCCTTGCGCTTCATTTTGGGGGGGGGCTAAAGGGGGTAAATCGTCCAAATATTTCATTTTTACATGGCGAAAAAAAATAGATGGCCTATTTTAGGGGGGCTTAGTCCCCCTAGCGCCGCTACTGATCTAGATAGGCTACGTTTATTACCAGACTTGCATGCATGCACAACATAATAATATTATGAATGTAGGTTATAGGCCTTCGACATACGCCTGCATGAGCCTATATACACCAGGGGCGGATACAGAAATTTCGGAAGGGGAGCAAAAATTTTGGGCCTTGGCTCGATTTGTTTTAGTCATTTAGTCGAAATGTCATGAAAACATAGGCGTATACCATTTTCCCTGCAAAAATATCTGACGACCATTTAAAAATCATATTCTACTTTTATCTTCTCTCAGCTTTTCTTCCCGCTACACTGATTTAAAGCTTGTTCAAACGCATTGCATCATATGCTACTTTTTACTCTCACCTTTTCCCACTGTATTGATTGAAAGCTTGTTGGAATCCAACGGGGGGCACGTCCTGCGCAAATTTCTCAATGGGGTTCACGGCCGGTATGCTCCCCTGGGTACGCCTCTGACCTGCAACTTGCATGCGTATAATACAGACATACGCACGTTCACAAGCATACATACAGACCGACATCGAGACTGACCGAGGCAGAGAAACGAACAGACAAGTAGACAAACAAAGGTTATTAGTAGAGTTAGAGAGCTTGACGATCAGAAAGAAAGCACAAGGGATGGTCCACAAATTACATCACGCGACTGGGGCGGGGAGGGTCACACATTTTTTGACAATTGTGACGATCCCATATTAGATATGTCATCATACGATTTTTGTGTGTTGATGCGTGACGACGGGGGCGGGGTAAAAATCGTCCAAAGTTACGTGACGTCATTTATGGACGGTTCCAAACACATAGACCTACATCGTAATCGTAATCTCGAGACTTCTACAGCGCCCACAAAAGGCAAGTCGCGGGAACCAGCTTATTCACAGGCGCTTAATCAAAACAAAATCGATAGGCAGCGGCTAAGACGAATATGACCTACAATCCTACATCGTCTGTAAGTCAACAGCCAATAACTATTGTAGATACTTCGCAAGCATTAACCACAATAATAATTATTTTCAACGACAATAAGTTATATTCGTCTTAGCAAACGATCACTCAGAGCCGTTTTAAGGCCAAGGCACGCGAGGCACGTGCCTAGGGCCCCGCGCAAAAGGGGGGCCCCCGCGACGACCCAAGAGGGTCACGTGAGGTACAGGCTACACATCTTGCTTGAGGACATCAACATCATTTTCAGTCTTTTAACCGTCTTCTTTGCAACGACAATTTTGGTTTTCTGCAGGGAACTCTTCATAAACCCGGTGAGTTCGTTCCTTTTCTTCAAATCTTTCTACACTCTGTAAATTCTAAAATATAGCCTTTTTCCTAATTCCTTTGTTTCAAATATTTTCAAATCTCTCTGCCATTACTCTGACCAACCAATCATCTTCGCGCTACGCTTCAATGCATTCATTAATGCTTCTACTCCTCCTTCTCACCTGCTCCCGCTGCCTCGTGGCCAATGATTCATACTCCCCCCACCCACGCCAAGCCTACCAAACCGCAACGGTTGAACATGGTCAACTCGCATTCATTCCGCTCTCCTATTTCATAACACCGCCTCGCTTTAACTACAGACCTCAAAAACTATTTCCATCTTTCCTTCTTCTCTTATGCGGTGACATTTCTGTCAATCCTGGGCCATCATCTGCATCTCACTCCACCACAAATATCTCACACAAACAGTTCACTCACAATGCAACCAAAAACTTTTTACTCTACTCTCTCAACATCCGGCCCCTACTAAACGAACACAACTCTATTTCTCTCATTGACCTTGCTTCCGGCTCCCGTCCACCGGGTCTCATTGCTCTCCAAGAAACCTGGCTATCCAATACCTCTTCAAACGCCCATTTAGCCGATTGCATACCACCTGGCTACTCTCTTCAAAGCTTCCCTCGAATAACCGCCTCCTCTAAATCTTCAAAAATATCTGGTGGCGGCACTGCCTTCCTGGTTCGTGAGCCGGCTGTCGTCCTAAATTCTTCTCGCCACACATTCAGTTCTTTCGAATGCTCGTCCACAACACTTCGACTTTCCTCAGACCTACTCACAGTTTTTAACATCTACCGTCCTCCTACCTCGTCCAATTACTCCTCTAAAAACTCAGTCTTTCTTGATGAATTTAGCTCTCTCCTCTCACTTGCTGCCACTACTCCCAACGAATTCTTACTCACTGGCGATTTCAACGTCCATGTTGACGATCCATCTAACTCTCATGCAACTGACTTTCTAAACCTTCTCTCATCAGTCAATCTCGTCCAACATGTCAATTTCCCGACCCACATCAAGAATCACACCCTCGACATTGTCATAACTGCCAACACCTCCCTTTTATCTCCAAAGCTATCACACTCTATTCTCAACATAACCGACCATTACCTTATCTTGGCTGACCTTGAAATTAAGCCCTTTGCTCGGCTTCCTCCTTCTACTCACTCTTTCCGTCACACAGGTTCTATTGACTCTCAGGCCTTCATCAAAGATATTCGCAGTTCTCAACTTGTTCTTAATCCTCCTTCTTCCCTTGATGACCTTCTGTCCTGCTACAATTCCACTCTTTCCGACCTCCTTGACATTCACGCACCACTTATCACCAAACCCAGCTCACATGCCATTAACCCTTGGTTCACCTCCTACCTCCAGGCTTTTAAAACCTTCCGTAGGCGACTTCAGCACATCTACAAGAGCGCCACTGACGCTCTATCCCGAGAAAAAGCCCTTTCCAACCTCAAATCAGCCACAAACAGATATCATAAACTCATTGCTGCTACAAAAAGGAAATACTACTCTTCACTCATTCACTCCAGCTCCTCCAACCCTCACCACCTCTGGAGAGCTGTCAACTCACTTCTTCATCGCAAATCGCCCTCCCCACTACCGAGCTCCATTCCACCCCCCTCTATGGCTGATACATTCTGTTCATTCTTCTCGGACAAAATCTCATCCCTTCGCTTCACATTGCAGTCCCTTCTTGATTCACAATCCTCCAACACTGACCCACCTCCATTTCCAAATCCTACTCCTCCTGTCTCTCAGTCATCCCTTCCAATACTCCATCCCGCCTCTGAAGCTGAAGTGTCACTCCTGCTAAACTCTCTTCCCAACAAACAGTGTGAATTAGATCCTATCCCAACTGCTCTCCTAAAAGACTGCGCTTCCGTCCTCATTCCTATAATCACTAAAATTATCAATCTTTCACTCTCCACTGGCAATTTCCCAATGGTCTTCAAGCAATCTCTTGTCACTCCTCTTCTGAAAAAAGCAAATCTTGACAAGGAAAACCTATCAAATTACCGACCCATCTCCAACCTTTCTTTTCTATCGAAATTAACTGAACGAATTGTCCTTGCCCGCCTAAACGATTACCTCTCTTCTAACTCACTCCTCAATCCCCACCAATCTGGCTTTACTAAACACCACTCCACAGAAACTCTACTCGTCTCTCTCTACAATAAACTGGTCTCGGCCGTCAGTCATCAGCAAGTCTCCTGCCTCTGTCTCCTTGACATCTCCGCTGCATTCGACACCATCGATCACAGTCTCCTTCTTAATCGACTCTCTTCTTCTTTTGGCGTCTCTGGCACTGCTCTACTTTGGTTCGAGTCCTACTTGTCTTCCAGATCCTTCTCTGTTAAAGCCTCCAGTCACTGTTCGAAACCTCTTCCACTATCTTGCGGCGTTCCTCAAGGCTCCGTCCTGGGTCCGTTGCTCTTCATTCTCTACACCACTCCTTTAAGTCATCTCATAAAATCCTCGTCTGTTGACCACCATCTCTATGCAGACGACACCCAACTCTTCATATCCTTTTCCCCAGGCTCTTTCTCCACCTCCATTGCTGAACTTCTCAATGTGGTCAATCTGATCTCTCAATGGATGTCGTCCAACCTCCTCTGCCTCAACCCCTCCAAAACAGAGTTCATCATTCTTGGACTTCCTGACCAAATCAAGAAAATCCCTGACCCTTCAATACACCTATCGACTAACTCTTCATCTCTTACCTTCACCTCTGATGCTCCGGTCCGCAATCTTGGTGTAATGTTCGATTCACACCTCTCCTTCTCTAACCACATCTCTAATCTATCGCGCTCCTGCTTCATGCACATCCGGGACCTCCGACGCATCCGACCCAAGCTTGATTTCAAAACTGCTTCCACCATTGCTACGTCCATCGTCCACTCAAAGCTTGACTATTGCAATTCCCTGTTCTTAAACCTTGATTCCACACAACTTAAGCGCCTCCAACTCATACAAAATTCTCTTGCTAGAGCCGTCACCAGAACACCCAGACATCATCACATCACCCCCATCCTCAAGTCTCTTCACTGGTTGAAAATTCCAGAGCGAATTCACTACAAAGTTCTCTCCTTAACATACAACTCCTTACAATGCTCCCAGCCCAGATATCTTCGCGAACTGTTCACCATCCAGCCTACCCGTTCTACCCGATCATCCGCCTGCCTTACACTCTCTCGACCGCCCGTCACAAGTCATCTCAAGTTCTCAAACCGAGCCATATCCAACTCAGCACCACGCCTTTGGAATGATCTGCCTGCTGAGTTCCGATCCTTTTCAGTTCCTCCTCCATCATTACTAATCACACACCATCACCTTCCTCAGGCTCCTCTATCCATCACACCTCGGGCCTTTCACTCGAAACTAAAGACACTCCTTTTCAAGAACTCTTATCCTGTTTCATCTGATCCCCCACCCTCCAATTCCCGGCTCAGACGACACCCACCTTAGTAGCTGTTCCACACCTCTGATCATACGGTACCTCGACCCGGACCACCATGGACTACTCTTACGGACAACCCTTTTGACTCAACGCATTTGATCCTGATCCTATGGTAACTCGACCCGGACCACCACGGACTACTCTCACGGACAACCCTCCTAACTCAACGCAGCGCTCGTGAATAAGCCGGTGCCCCGCGCTTGGCTTTCCAGTGGCGCTTTAGAAATTAGGAGATTACGATTACGATTACGAGATACTACATCGCATTACAAATTAGCAACATAATTATTATACGAACTTTAACGTAGATCTATGTTAAACTACTCTATGTCTGACACTGAGAGATTGAGGCGGAAATAGGGTTACGTTCAGGCATCTCTCGGGTTGGGGGGGGAAACTTCACCCAGAAAATAAGGACTACCCGGTATCCAAAACATTTGACCAAATAATAATTGTTTTAATTGCTGTTTACATTATTGTGTTACACGAACTCTAGTAATATATGATTATGATGATAAAATCGACTAATAAAATATATGATAACATCATAATATTAGGCTACAATGAGTATAGTTTACTGTTAATATTTGTACATGAATATATTTTTGCACGACTAGTTGGCGTCTTTCCATGCTACCTTTCAAATGTCAAACTCACAAATTTTCTAAATGTTTTGTCCCTTGAACACCTAGTAGGCCTAGGTTAAAACAGTAGACTATCATTATATACACGGCGTCCCGATTTTGGAAGCTCTTCCTTGGTTTGCGTAACATCTGTAACGATTCAGATAAAATTTAAAGTGTCCTGGGTCAGCAATGCGCATTGCCTTTTTCAGCAACGGGAATATGCCTAAGCTAATAATTATTCATGTGAAAGAAAGAATGGCTTACGCAATTACAAACCTGTCTGCAGTTATTCATTACAGTGTAATGGTCCAGATGCAGCAGAACTGAGCTGCTGAGCTTGATACGTAGAGAAATTCTTATTGTAATAATAATAATAATTATACTTACTGAAATTTCCAATCACTCTTTTGTTATAAGCACTGAAATAATAGAGCAACTGTTGTTAAGATCTCGGCTTACAAAATGCAATGCTGCCATTACGATGTGGAAATTGAAAAAGAAATTATAATTATGGTAAGAATATTTATTAAAGTCTTAGGCTAGGCCTACTCATGTTAGCACTGCAATAGTTGATCAATTTTGCTAGGATGCAGCTAAAAATGCGCAGTCATTGCAATGTGCAAATTAAAAAATTTCTGGTGGGGAGGGCAAATTTCCTCCCCATACTTTCCCCCTCTCGGCGCTACACGTCTCAGCAATCGATTGGCAAAATTAATACCCGTTCTCGGTTCCCAGAAACCTTGATTTCACAGTCAGCTTTAAAGGGTCTAGATTGGACTCATGGCTAGGCCTACTTTTAGGGTTAGGGTTTGTGCCTAGGGCCCCAAAACTCCTTAAAACGGCCCTGCGATCACTTCTATAATTATATCGACTCGGCGACTCGCTCCACATGATGGCTTGTTAAGCAAGCTGAGATGCAGAGCCAGGAGAAGTGCCCGGTTTTTCCGTTCCTGGGTTTTCTCCATGAAACATGGTTGAAAATGCGCAGAATCAATTTTAAAATGTCGGAAATTACATTTTTGAGGCTTTCAACCCGAGACAACATAGATAGGCTAGGCCTGCGTCCATGAAAAAATATAGACTAAATAACCTAATATATTTTTACATAATCCGTATAGATGTGTGTGTGTATATATATATATATTACATAATGTCCGTCAATTTATTTTCATCCATCCGTTTCTGACTATCTGCAAGTCTGCAGCTGGTTTACGAAATGTAGGAGAGGCCCTATACTTAACCCGAGCAACTGTCCGATCCATGATATAGGCTACATAATACTCATCTCGAGTCTTCACTCATGAGCTGCAAAAGCCTGATTACGAAAAACCAGTGTTACTAGATAGACTTACGTTCAGTGCATTGACAAAAATCAATGGGCCAACTGTGACTACGATGGCCTTAGGCTAGGCTACCCCAAGGCATAGGCCTACGACGCTACGCTAAGCTATGCCTTGGAGTCCTAGGCAAACGCCATGAAATTCAACCTCGCCACATGTTGGCTATAAAGCTACAACACGCTAGGAACACCGCTGCATTACTCAGCGTTATGTTGATTTGACACCAATAAGCACGCTGCATGAACGCTTGTCAATAATAATCAATAGATCTGCACATTCAGACTCATGTGAGCACGTGCATTCCGTCTGTCCGTCCGTCCGTCTGTCTGTCTGTGTGTCTGTCTGTCTGAAGGCCTATGTCTACCAGATTTGTCATTGAAAATGGATGCTTGTAGATTTTAAACATTGGGAGAATAAGCTCGGTGCTCAGGGTTTTGGCGGCTTCCTAGGAAAGTATGATAAACTAGTTCTACAGAATTGCAGGACGTGTTTTGATATCAGGAACGCAACATCAAATGTAGGCTATGCTTTATGATAGTTGCATAACTAGAGGATCCTTGAACTTGCGGGCAAAGACGATATAGGAATCTTGTCTTATATAATGGTTTACGGAGTGCCAAAGGTAGTGCCAAAGGTAGTACCAAAGGTAGTGCCAAAGGTAGTGCCAAAGGTAACCATGGACTAAACAAATATTGATTACTCTCTGCGTGTTATTAAAAGAGATGACGATCAGCAAATTTAATGAATTTCCATAAATCATGGATTTAATTAGTAAAATTCAACAAATCCAACGAAACAGAGTATTCAACGAAAGAGAGAGTAGCCTATAATTATCAAAAGGTCCAGATGTCATCATGTTAGGCTGAACATCGTGACCGCATTACAATCACGGCGATCGAGTAATTTCCTAGCAATTAATGCTCCATTTACTTACTGAGTAATCCATCACCGTTTTTCTGTTGGCATTGCCAATAACCTGAGATCAAAATCCTCTGCGTACAGATCTGCGACTAAACATTTTGGTAGCGCATGCAGCCTAAAACTGGACTCATGATCGCTCATCTGAGGTCACCGTAATCGTATTCGTAACCACAAATTTCCAAGCTCTAAAGCTTAGATAAGGGCATCAAATTATTCACGAGCGCTTTGTCAAGTCAGAAGGTTGTCCGAGAAGGGAAGATTGGAATCTCGTTGATGAAACAGCGATGAATGATTGCGAATTGCCTCTCCAAACTTAACTAACTTTACTCACAGCTTCTCAAACTTCATCGCAATCGAAATCGGACTCTTCTGGCAATACTTTCGACAACCCTTTTCTGACTCGACGCAGCGCTCTTGGCGCTTTAGAAGCTTGGAGCTCACGATTAGGCCTACGGTTAAGTATCTGCGTGGTGCATGCAAATCTATGCAACAGTTTCTATGTTTGCTGCATGTCTCATAGCGAACTTGTTCTCGAACTGTAATGTGGAACCAAATTGCGGCACATGATGCAAAATATCTCAGAGCACAAAATATGGTCGACTTCACATTGCTCTATATCTAACGCTCTTTGTCTAATATCTCCATATAAACCATATAATTATATCATCTAAAGTTTTTAAACTCTAACACCTCCATGTAATACCACCTTATCTAGGTCTACCTGTGTAAGTTAATTATTGTTACAAATCACAGTTTAGCGTCACTAAACAAATACTGATCACTCCGCAGCGGAGAGATGGCCCTGAGTATAATAAGACTGTGGATCATTCGAGCACTTGAAGTGGCTATAGTTTGTTACCCGGAACCGAATCTGACTAACTCCAACACGGCCTTTTATTCAAATAGTGCCAGTCCAACGCCTGAATTAAGGAGGAGGTGCGACGACGTCTTTTTTGTGACACAGAAACGAACCAACTGAATCCGACCAACGTTTCCCTTCCTCCTTGCTTTGGTTGGTTTTATCCTCTTTGCATCACTGTCCTCAGTGATGTCGAATTTACTGTTAGACGATATCATAGACGTCCAATTTGCGTCCACCCCAGGCGCCGGGGGTTGCTCGAAACGACCTCCCACCATGAACAACAATGAGCTGCCTCTTGTCTGGGTCGAAGTGGACCCTCGATGGACAGACGACTCCGTACCTGGTCTCAGTTAGAAGGACCTGACTCCACCGGAAGAACGGATCAAACAGAACAACGCGATTGTTGCTGTTATCTGCAACAAACACACGAGTGTAAGAATCGATTGCCAGGTGGTAGGTGTGATTCAGCTGTTCTGATGCCTCCACTGGATCGAACCCCCGCACGATCTCAGCCTTCTCGGGGTCCCCGTCCACTTCCCCAATCTCACACACTCCCCAGGTTCTGTCGAGTCGAACCCAGTAGCAGACGATCCAGGTCCCCCGAGGGGTTTCGATGGCGTGTCTGGGGTACTCGAAGGTTGATGGAGGTCGGATGATCTTGATCAGTTGGGCGTCTTCTCCGTAGATCTCCATTCGCGGTGGTTCCACCCATCGTAACAGCAGAACACGTCCGTCACATGTGACGGACAACGTGAATGGATTGTCCACTCCGTCCAACCACTTCGACACCTCGTCCTTGACCGCTGCAACCTTCCAGACGGCACTGTTCTCGTGGGTCTCCGTCTGGTCGCTGAAGGACCCGCGATCCGTGACGTAGAGGCAGTTCGAGGCTGGACTGGCTGCGATGTCGAGAGGTTTTCGGATGGTAATCGTCTGGATTTCTCTGACCAGTTGGAACGGACTGTGATCGGTATAGACGAGCAGAACGCTCGGTGAGTGACACATGACATAGATGTGGTTGTCGAATTTAGTGACGCCCGATACCCAACGATCTCCAGTGTCCAGTTCTGACCTCAGAATCACCGAGGGACGCAGAACCACTGGAAAAATCAAACACGCAATTTGGTTATTGTTGTATTGGCAAGCAATGCGGCGGTTCTTTCATCCATCCATCCATCCATCCATTAACCAATCCACCCATCCATCCACCCATCCACCCATCCACCCATCCACCTATCCACCCATCCACCCATCCATCCATCCATCCTTCCATTCATTCATTCATTCATTCATTCATTCATTCATTATAGAGATTAATATAGCGGCCCTTGAAGGTTACTACTCAGAAGCGCTCCAGACCCAATTAACCTCGGCTGAAAAGGACGGTTTTAAGGCTGCTATAAAACGCATCTAACAAAGCCTAAGCTTATAGGCAATAATTATAGGGCTATATAAAAATTGATTGATTGCACACTACACTACGCTATTATATCACTTTACATGGCATGACATCAAGCAAGAGTGCATCACGTCCCAGAAATATCAGTGAGTACGGTATCAATTCGGCTAAACATAAAATTACCAGACTCCTTTGGAAAATTATCTTTGTCTGTCGAGAGTTTCGCTTCCAAGAAGATCGACCATTGCTCGTGGAATGAAGTCAGAGAGCGAATCAAATCCTTTATAAGCGTCAGCAGCGTCCCAGATGAATGGATCTTCTGAAGACAATTCAAGGCACCGACGTGTCGACATCTTAGCCAAAAGACAATACGTTTGTCTTCTGTGGCGTTTAGACAATCGATCCCGTATCCATCGAGTGTTTGCAGCAGATTCCATGCTGACTTTGGTGTCTCCGTTGTCTTCGATTTTAATTCGTTAAACGCTTCGACTACTTTTCGATGATAGAGCGACGTGTTGAAATGCTTCACTCTCTGGCATACCATGTAAACCTTAACGACAACTGAAAAATAACAGGTAAAAATAGTCAGCCTAGGCTTATTAGGTTGACTGCATCCAAGGGTATTGTTGATGCGACGATGGCAGACGCGGCGGTGGCATTTGCAGTTTAACGTCACTGTGTGGCAACAAAGACCATTAGCGACGCCCTCCTCCTTTAAAGCTAAAGTTAATCACCTAGCGACTAGTCATTCAAGTTTGTCTACCATTCAACGTTACTTGCCATAGTAGGCTACCCATTCAGTCACGTGGTGCTAATAATTATTGGTTTGAAATTACTACTATCAACCAACCGTTAATTTGTAGTAGAAAGTGGTGGTTACCGGCCATCTCCACCGTAAAACAAGATAGATGAGGCAGACAATTTATTGAATGGTAAAACAATAGGTAAGAGTAGTTGTGCGACCACTGGTCCTGGCGCAGACGTGACGTCACAGACCACGTGGCATACGCTGGTCCAGGCTCCGCACAGATACTACGGGCCGATTATAATTACAAATGCAGCAGTCAAGCAAAAGGCAAGTAAGCTAAAAATTAAGGTCTCGTAAACATTCCGATAGTTACGTAAATACGTATGCAAGATTACAACGCTGTTGCTTTATCGTTACTTGAACTTGCTTCAGGATAAAAACCACGATGTTATGTTGCAAAATTATATTGGAGCAGTAGTCAAACAGTAACCTGCTTGCACGAACAGAGTCATTCACTTACTAAATGTGACACTAATGTCTAATGCCACCAATTTGCCATTGCTAAATATAAAAACGCAATTCAGAAACAATTGATCTTACCTCCTCCTCTATCCACCAGATCAGCTGTGTGTTCCTGACCGCTGTGAATCAAGCTCTCTACGAAAGTCTTGTAAACCGAGTCTGATGCGGAGAAAGTCGTCCGATATGAAGAGTGAGGACAGGAACTTGTGGAGGAAAGTTCTAGGGATCGAATCGTGCTGAGCAGTTCGTCGCTCATAGCACTGGCACGTTTTCGTGCGTTCGCTGTCCTCAGGTGATAGTCTGTTAGGCCATAGTCCTTTGAAAGACCCATGAAACGCATTCGACTGGCTAGTCCTTTTGGTTTCAGGTTTTCCATCAGATATCTCCAATTGCTTCTGAGTAAAACCAATTCTTTCGATACGTTCTGAATATAGGCTAAAATACATAGAACGCGTTGGGTATAAAATTTCAAACTATAGCGCTATATAACGACTATATAATTGTATCTCTGTTTATGACCTTTACTTGCTTGCAATCTTTACTCAAATCCGAAGTCCATGCATGGTTTAATGCCTAAATACCTCTGCGACTTGATGTGCTTTGTGCAAGTCTCTTTCTGCAAAATCTTCACGCCCTCTTCGTTCTGCTGACCGCCTTGATTCATTTGTACCTCGATCACGAACTTCATTAACCCAGCATCGGGCTTTTGCTATTGTTGGTCCATCAATGTGGAATCACTTTCCCTCTGAAATTCATGGCAGGATTCTGGTAGGAAATTCGCCTGTATCTCTTCGCTGCTTGAAAACCTCATTCTCTTTTCATGGGCCTGTCACGCTTAGAGCGTTTCTGCATAGCTCTGCTGTGAGAAGCGCTTTACAAATGCTATATTAGATTAGATTTTAAGATTAGGCCTCTATATGTTTATAACACGACTTTGAAGCATTTGCAATAACAAAACAAGCGCTACTAAATAGTAACAGTTGAACAAAACGCTACCTTCGATAGAAATGGATATTCTACTAAACAATATCCTATATAGCCTACCTTTAATGCAAAACACTACCTTCGTTAGAAATGGATATTCTACTAAAAAATATCCTACCTTTGATGCAGCGTGTTATCCTCGAAGCGAATCGGCGTCTTTTAATTCTCTCGAACCAAAAACTTCCAACAGACGCCAGAATTTTAAATGAGTTCTTTTCAGTAGCGCCAGGGACTCTGCCACATTTGCTGCAAATAGGTCTCAGATAGGCCTTCCGAAGAATCATGTCCAGAATTTCAAATGGCAGACTATTGACCTACAAAATTAGCAAGCCTTTTGTATCAGTCTTTTATTTCACAGCAGCTTTAATGGAGTAAGCACTAGACTAATGAAGAGATCACTGACTTTGAAGTTGATAAAGAAAATTTACTAGCAAATCACTGTTCTCGCCAAGTGTTGCAGAACTCCTGTGGAAGAATGCTTATGAATCTTAGAGTGTTGCATGGGATTAGTTGCAGAATATGAGAATTTCTGGCCGTTCTCTTTCTTGTTAGTAAAGATAAGATAACAATTTTCTATTATTGGCCAATTGATATGCACTTTTTGGTATAGGGCTAGGCCTACTGACATAGTAGGCCTATTAAACGCACATTGTCCATTGAGCCAATCAAATTCAAGCATTTTAAAACAACTCACATGATTCTAAATCCAATGTAGCCTATGTTTTTGGGATGACCAACTGTCTATAGGCCTACTGCACTTTGGTTTACCTTACGTTCAAATAAGATAAAGTAAAGTCGTTAAAAATTATATCCTCATGTTGGTTGTCCGTCCTATTATAGGGCCTATGCGATGGAGTTAAACGGAGTCTTCATAGAAAAGGCTTCTACTACTGCCACCGATTTGGTCCATAGTACTATAATTATTTTCT
Organism: Lumbricus terrestris; assembly: GCA_949752735.1. Classification (NCBI taxonomy): domain Eukaryota; kingdom Metazoa; phylum Annelida; class Clitellata; order Crassiclitellata; family Lumbricidae; genus Lumbricus; species Lumbricus terrestris. Next base: position 11,289,295 of record OX457043.1, on the reverse strand, counting down.
TTGGTAAAAAGCTGAAATAATTCCATTTTTACACTGAATTTAATCACACATTTTTGTTATCAATTCTGCCCATTGTGTCAACACAGTCAATCGAATAACAGTAAGTAGGCCTAGGCCTATAGTATACTTCCTTATTTCGATTTAATGCAAAAGAGAATCATCCCTGACGAAGTATGGCTTAGTTGTAACAATAATTATAAATAATGGTCCTGTTTGACTCACTTGTGTCGTTGATATTATGTCGTATTCTCTTCTGCTTTCGAAGCGTTCTATTTCCGGCGGTGCTTTCTCAGACTCTGAAACGATTCAGGCCGATATTTAATAAGCAGTTTATTTCATACTGTTTTCATATTTAAAAATTGCACTTTCGTGTCATTTTCGCTTAAATTGAAGTCTCTACACCACAACTGCCTGTAATGTTAGGCTATTATAACACTGAAATGGAATGAACTACGGATAGAACTGTAAACAGCATGTACTTCTAATCTATAAATTACAGACTATCTTATCGGCTACATAGGCCTACATCTGCATGTTTTACCCAGCTCTCGCTATCATTTTGCATTTAAGGTAAATGTAGAAGGAAAAGTTGACGATGAAGACAAAATAAACAGTCTTCACCGCAATAAACTGTCCCCTTAGCCCTACTGTGGTTCAACACATCGCTGACATAATATAATGCATCATAGGCCTATGCTATGTACATACTTACGATAGATGTACGCAGTAGGCCTAGAGTTGTTTACGCAAATACCTAGTAGGTACTGCTGAAGTCTTTCGTATTCTTCCGTCGACCATTTAAGCGGCGCCAGTCTCTGCTTGGTCTCCGATTGTGGTCTTTGTGGAAGAAGATTATTGAAGACTGACTCGACGAAGCTCCTAAGTTGATGGCATTGCTTCAGGTCGTACAGGTGGATGAGATCCTCGAGTGTTCGCAGGTGGAAGTAGAGGACTACACCGGTCACATCCGATGTCAGACTGGCAGCGATCAACTTCAGTCGGGCCAGCTCATGCAGGAGGCTGTATTCCGATGATTTCTTGTCTCTTAGTAGACCGTTTATCCGGTCTGTAACTATCCTCGTCATTTCGAGTTGCTCAGTGGTTCCTGGCAGAAGTAGAGTGGCCTCGACTCTTGCGACGACTGATAATGCAATGGAACAAAATTTGAAACTTATTATAACATGACTTGCTGTGGTAGTCGGTGCTGCCCGGGAAATGCCTGGTTTTTCTACCAGCCGCGCTAGAGCATCGAATAGATAACGAAGCAACAGTTATTTTTACTTATGAAATGAATCAATCCCCGTGCGCACGTATCTACAGGGTGCGCCAATATCTTGGCCAAAAGTAAGAATGTCGAAATGAATTTTACAGGTTTATAGACAATTCATATGTAAGCATGATGACCGGATCTCATCAAAATATTTCAAACAGAACATAAGTTATGCCACTTTTAGTGAGGCCACCCACCGTTTTTTGACGATTCAAAAACGTAACGCAAATTTTTACTTTTGGTTAAGATATTGGCAAAAAACCTAGGGGGCCTTTTTTGCGCACCCTGTACATACATGTATTTCATACACAGATATTTACATAAATACACAATGCAATACGCAACGTATTTGTATGTACTCTGGCCTACCTCCTCCATGTTGCAAAATATCAGCGACATCTTCTTTGCCGTTTTCTCGAAGACACTTGACGAAGTTCTTGTAGCTGTCAAAGCTTCCATGTTCAAGGACACTGAACAGCACCTCATTCTTCTCAACTTCCGACTTCAATGCTGAAATGTCCTCCCTCTGTTTTGCATCAATGACTCCCTTCTTGTACAAACCATCCAGGAGATTTGCTGCATCAAGGATGTTGATCAGAATCTCACGATTGATCCGGAGTATGTCGCATTTTCTTGGCGACAGTTCGCTCGCTAACTTCATCCGCTTTGATGATTGACGATGCTCGGAAACTTAACGAACAGGATAAATTAGAAGTTGTTAAATTAAGATTTAAATCTGTTAAATTAAGATTTTATTCAACAGAGCATTGACTCATAAACTAGTATAGCCAGTGGCGGCGCCAGGATTTCAGTTTTGGGGGGCTAAAGGGGGTAAATCGTCCAAAATTTTTATTTTTACATGGGAGAAAAAATGGATGGCCGTTTTTAGGGGGCTTAGCCCCCCTAGCCCCGCCACTGAGTATAGCCTAGGCTTGACGGCGTAATAAAGCAGCGCATGACATAACAAAACAAGACAGTTGCGATTGAAAATGATAATTGTCAAGTAAACTGACTGATTCACTCAAAAGTTGATAGCAAACGTAACTAACTCAAAAGAATAACTTATTGTCAAGCTACGAGTGCATGGCGTGCGTGGCAGTTTAACTCATTTCAACAGAATACAACGAATATGATTCCCATTTCAAGAGTTAAGGACCAGGCCATGCACTGTCAAGTACGAGCTTGTCTGTTAGCCCATGAGGTTACATAGGTTACACATTTTATATTAACACTGAGTCAAAGAGTTCCTGGACAAATAGCCTATCATCAGGGGATCCTCAGTGGCCGAGTGGGTTGGTAGCCCGCTCGCCACGCCGGCGGTCCGGGTTCGATTCCCGGTCGGTCGGTTTATCAGAGATTAATTTCTCGGATCTTTTCTTTTTAGCTCATTTTCAACCGAATATCCCCCATTCAAGAGTTAGGGACCAGGCCATGCACTGTCAAGTACGAGCTTGTCTGTCAGCCCATGAGATTACATAGGTTACACATTTTATATTAACACCGAGTCAAAGAGTTCCTGGACAAATAGCCTATCAAATGCAGTTGTGCACGACTATTTCAGCGCTTGAACTCACTGCCTATAGCAGCAAATGGACCAACGCGGTGAGAGATTTCCATGTGCGAATCTGAAGCGGGTTGTTTAACAGATGATAGAAGTTATAGAACGAGTTCGACGCGCATTGTCCAAGCTTGGCAGCGTTAGAGCCATAATTCATGGTCAATGCAAAGTCATTCGAGCGAGCAGGGTATGAAGGTGACATGGGCGGCTGCACATAGGGTGATAGGGCCAGAATGAGCACTTGTCCTTCCCACTAGAAAACGGACATCCATTTTGTGACTAGGTCTACTACTTTTGGAGGTTCCACAATTTTCTTTGCGAAGAAGTAGGCTGGGTCTACTATTGATGGTAATGATACACAATGTGAACTGAGAAATGTGCGCCTACATTAAGAATCCGCTATGAAAAAGCCCCATGCTCTTAATTTCCTGCTTGCAATTTTCAAGTTATTTCCCAACAAATTTAACGTGACCAAAAGTAAGCTTATCCGAAAGTATCTTTCGAGAATTATTAATTAGAAGAAGGTGAGAAAGGACAAAAAGGAGATGTAAGCGGAGTAGACTGGGGATGAGAATGAGGATGAGGATGAGGATGAGAATGAGAATGAGAGGATAGAAAAGAAGAAGAGAAAGATCAGGAAAAGTTAAGTGAGTAGAAGAACACAAACCGCAGAAGAAGGATCAGGAAGAGAGGAGCCGGGTAAGAAGTAGGAGAAGGAGCAGGAGGAGGAGGAGGAGGAGGAGGAGGAGGAGGAGAAGCAGGAGAAGGAGGAGGAGAGGGGAAGGAGGAGGAGCAGGAAGAATTGAATGTAGTAGAAGAAGAAGAAAAAAGCGGAGAAGAAAGATCAGGAAGAGAGGATTAGAAGAAGAGAATGAGAAGTAGGAGGAGGAGGAGGAGGAAGAAGAAGAATAGGAGGAGGAAGAGAAGGAGGAGGAGAAGAAGAAGAATGAGTGAGGAAGGAGGGAGGAGGAGAAAGAAGAGCGAGAAGAAGAGAAGACGGAAAGGTGGAGGAATAAGAGCAGAAAGTAAGAAAGGAGAGTAGGAAAGAAAGAAAGCAGGTAGAGTTAATTTGTTTGATGTACACATTAAAACGATTCCTTTCTAACCATTCATAGATGCATCGTCGTGTGAGTGTAGATGCACGTGCATATCATGCATGTCATGCATGCCATGTATGTCATGTATGTCATGTATGCCATGAATGCCATGTATGTCGTGCATGTCATGAATGCCATGTATGTCGTGCATGTCATGCTCTGTTGGTCTTCTACTGACGTTTCCTACAATATAAGAAATGCATTTTCACTTCATTTGCATACAAATTTCCTAAATGCTCCGACAGTTTGCCGTATAATTGTGTGATTGCATTAAATTACGATCGCTTTTGTTAGCTCTAATCGCGACGTTTGAAACGATGATTGTAATTTTATGATAGGTTGAGATCGGAGCAAAGCATTTGACAACATAGACCGGTTGATTTACATCTCATTATTATTCTCACATTTGATGCCCATGCACGAGAGCAAATACTCGAGACCGAATTATCAAGTGCTACGAAGATATAATCGTTCAAGCGTATGTTACACATCCGTAACAATGGTTACTTGAGAATGGGAAACCAATGGGCCTATTTCAGTCATACACAGAGCACCAGTCAAGTAGGCCTAAGTTAGAAACACACAGAAACAGAAACATACTCGCAGGCGTAGGCCTGATGTGAGATCCTGTAAATCTCTTTGTAAAAAATGTTAACTTCGTGTAAAACAATAACAATTTATAGTGAACTACATGTAGAGCCTATACTATAGATGAAGACTTAGAGAGAAAATTATAGGATTGCAGTTTCGAATCCGGCTCAAGTCGTCACGTAGAGACCTTGGGCAAGTTCTTCACTCGCAATTGCTCAGCGCTTCGGCGTGAAACTCTGTAGCCGGGAGCGCCTCCGAGTAGAGAGCTTGAAGGGGCGCTATAACAAATGCACATACAAACAAACAAACATTATTGTGCATCAACCAAAAGACTTACCATCAAAGTACTTCTTGCATTTCTCGTACGTATCCTTAGACATTGACGGTGCAACTTTGATAACTCTCGGTTTGTCGACAGTCGACAGAAGCTGACTGAAAATCGTCTCAATGACCGATTTAAGTCTTCCACTGATCAGCAGGTCATTCAGGAGCCGTAAGTCTTGAAGTGTCTTGCAAAGAAAGTACAGACAAATACTTTGCTTTGCCTTTACCGCTACAAGCTGTAGCTGCAGCTTCTCCAGAATGCGAGCGGATTGATCGTTAGACCTGTTAGCCAGAAGGTCGAGCATTTTGGAGACAATTAAGTCCTCTTCAGTCTCATCTACTTTGGAAGGTACACCGTCCGTTACATCGGTGAGATCAGAATGTATTGGAATAACAACTGAAAATCAATACAATTAAATGTGAAAATAAATTTCGTTTTGCTTTAAGCAGAAGAGAGTTAATTGAACTCAAATTGGAGAATTAAATTTTCATTCAGTAGAAAAGCATTTCAGTCTTTTCTTCCGAGACATAATATCAGTTTTCGTTCTATAGAGTCTATGCCTGTTATATAAGTAGGCCTAGATCGACGTCTTAATTTGGCGTTGAAATTATTTCAGTTTCGTTTAAGAAAGAACAGTATGGGAATTGTAGAAAAATAAATAGGCCTACGTCAGACGTTGATTTACGTGAAGCTAATGTGAGCAGTGAAGACTTTACTTTACTCTCGTGTTCTTAGAAAGAAAAGACTAGGGGTTGAGCCCCACGGCAATTCTCACCCCGAGAAAGGAGCCTTACTTTTGTGCAAAAGAAAATTTCTACTTCCGTGTAATAGAATAAAATTTAGGTTGCTCAACAGAAGAATTTAGCATTGTCATGTCATGTCCTGTCGCCATCGTCGCATCGCGACGGTTGGCTACATGAGTGAACCTTTAATGCCCAGAGTCTTCTGTCCCTTGTCGCGCTCATTAAGTCAGAGCCTACAAGTTCTGTCCAGTCAAGACGTTGTCGATCCAAGATATCCTCGGCCTTCCTCGTCCTCGGTTCCCCTCCACAAAACCCGTCATGATGCTAATTTCGATGATATCGTTTTGCTGTCTCATGCTATTACCAAAATATCATATAGGATTAGAGTTTCAATATTATGACTGTGATAGGCTGATAGCCTACTGCAGTAGAAGAGAATTTTGATTCATACAAGATCGACAATTTTGTTCTTACCGCCTCCGCTCTGCAGCGTTTCTGTAATGTGTCCCTGATTTGTGTCGACGAGGCATTTCATCCATTTCTGATAGCCAGCAATACTGAATCGTCGCACAATGTCTAGTAGTGTCTCATTCTTTCTGTAGTTGTTCGGTTTATCAGATATGAATTCATACTGTCTGTGGTTAATGACTTCTTCCGCCTTAAGCTTCGACAGAAGACCATTTTCAGAGTCCATGTTGTCTGTCAGATATTCTTGATTTGCATCAAGTAGCATTGTTTCACTTGGTCTCAAAGGCCAGACGTTTCCAAATCGTGTCTCGTCATAAACTGTAAACAAGTAATATGAATTCCGTTAAGCATAGGCCTACTAAAGATTTCGGCACCCCGTCAAAATAGCCCGGTCAAAACAGCCCCGTCATAATCGCCCACCGACAAAACAGCCCCGTCATAATCGATCACCGACACAATAGCTCCGTTAAAATCGCTCAGCGGCACAATAGCCCCGTCAAAATAGCCCCGTCAAAACAGCCCCAGGCTATTTTGTCGGGGACCGACTAAGTCGCGGAAGAACACACGTTTTTCGTAAAGATGTAATGTCAAAGAAATCGGTGCAAAAGCGGTTAATTGGAAATCGATTAAGAGGTTCCAATGGCAACATCGATAGCTAGGATCCAATGATTATATGAATAAAGATAACAGACAAGGGGCAATAAGCAAATTTACTTCTACGTTATTTTGTAAAGTTACTGCTCAAGAAGAGAAGTTAGCAAATAGCGGATCTACGAACGGGCCATACAAGATCTTGAGCGACCAATTCCGCACTTTGATGAAGCCGCACCGAACCGCCAGATCTAGAGTAACCTATATAAAGGCTGACTGATCTATAAGCCTAGGCCTATATAAAGTCGAACAGTTTGCACATATTGTAGTTATGAAACGAAGCTATAGTAATAAAATACAGTGTTCATTGCGCTACTTTTAACATTTCCCATTTGAGCCATTCTGGAACTGAGTTGTCGGTGGCGTCTATGACCGAACTATTTTCACGGAACTGTTTACACGGGCTGTTTTGACGGGGCCAGTGCGATTATGACGGGCTGTTTTGTCTTTGGGCGATTATGACGGGGTTGTTTTGTCTTTGGGCGATTATGACGGGGCTGTTTTGTCTTTGGGCGATTATGACGGGGCTGTTTTGTCTTTGGGCGATTATGACGGGCTGTTTTGTCTTTGGGCGATTATGACGGGGCTGTTTTGTCTTTGGGCGATTATGACGGGGCTGCTTTGTCTTTGGGCGATTATGACGGGGCTGTTTTGACGGGGCTATTTTGATGGGTCACCAAAGATTTCGAGTGTCTGATCTTGGCAGATATTCAATGCCTCTCTTAGGCAGGGCTGACGACAGAATTTCCGACCCCTAGGCAGCCACGAGCCTAAACTGTTTTAAGGCTTAATGAGAAACATATATAGGCCTACATAAAAACGTGCAAGTACGACCTACAATTTTATATTTATATATGAAATATTATTGTATTCAGGTTATTTGTTAACTTGAATTTTAAGCAGGTTGTGGTTAATTTTCTCTGTGCTGAAGATAATTTATGTTACTGCAAGCTTGATTTATGAATGTCGGTCCTTAATTGTGATCACCGGTTATCGAAGTGACCCTTGCTTAACACTGTGACATTTGATGGAGTATAGGCTACTGTATAGAGGAGTCTAGGAGATTACGACTGAAATTTAAACACTACATTTGCAATCCGAATAACGTAATCAAAGTACAACCTGGGTCAGGGGCGGATCCAGGGGCCAATCCGGCCATGCCCCCTTCGAGAAATTTGCACAGGACGTACCCCCCCCTCATGAGGTTCCAACACACTTTCAATCAATGCAGCGGGAAAAGCCCAAAAGGTTGGAGAGAAAAAAGTAGCATGACCAAAAAAGTCGTCAGATTTTTTGGCCAAAGACCTAGGAAATTGTTTTCGAGTCAAGATCAAAAAATTTTGGGCCTCCTCTTTGAAACTATCTGTATCCGCCCCTGACCTGGATCCCATAGGTCACATTATCCTCGTTGCTGGAACAAACATCCTCCCGCTATTCGATCGACCCGCTCAGTGGACTCTTCACTTTTCTCCCGCCTGTAAATTGCCTTGCAAGGCGACCTTGTAACGGCATGGTCGTCTTACGGCGCCATATAAATTGTCATGGTTATTATGAGGCACGAAAAAGTTCGTGTGTTGCGCATAACACGCGGTCATCATCACAAATTTATATAGCGCCCCTTCACATGGGCGGAGATTTGGGGAGGGGGAGACGGAAAGACGCGAGATTTTCAACTTTTGCCGGCCAAAATTTCTGACGACGTCAAATTTCTATTTTCGCCGCCAAAAAAGGCGATGACCTTTTTTTAGTCTTGACGCTCAACGATTGGGGGGACAAATGAATGGGCCGTCCCCCTCAACACCTCCATTGGGGGGGACCGTCCCCCCTGTTCTCTCCTAGGTCTCCGCCCATGGGCCCCTTCAATAGAGACTACGGAGTCCTCAGGCTCTTTACGTACTACGTAGGCCCTGTGGATCGAATCGTGTACAAAGAAAGCGTTAGGCCTAATTAAACAGTCACCCTTTCAGAGTAGCATAGACCTACACTTCAGTAGAATTGGACTGCACTCAGCCCGAGATTATGATCTCATGTGGACGCTCAACCTACTTTCCGGAAGGCGGAAGTTGACCGTAGATTTGCAAACAATGGTCTAATTGCAATATTTATCGAAGTCATGTCATAAATTACGCATTTTTAATTTCATGTTTAGCTCTAGGCCCAATACAAGCGCCATGAACGTCAGCAAATAGTAGCATGCGCGCACACTCTTTCAATATTAGAGTAAATTAAAGAATAATTTACAGAGTATATAATCTTACATCGCAAGTTCGCAACTGTCTAGCCTATAATAAAGTAGGCCTAGTGTTCAGCTAAATTCTAAATAGCATATAGGCTAGTTTAGGACATAGGCCTATAGTTCCACCAACAACGCTTAATGCAATCAGTCTTTAACAATGTTGACTGTCTAGTGGTAAAATGAGGTCGGTTGCAATACGTCTAATAATTATGGCCAATAATGGGAATTTTCCTCATGAATTTTTGAGTAGGCTAGACCTACAGTGGCGGCGCCAGGATTTCAGTTTGGGGGCTGAAGCCCATGGGTGGAGACTTAGCCCAGAAGTTGAGGCGGACGAATCGTGGAGGACATTTTCCATTCTTCATTTGCAAAAATTTCTGACGACCTTTTTTAAAGTCATATATTGGTCTAAATCTCAAGCAAATACAACCATTTTACCAATCGTTCAAGGTGAAGGTCTTCTTGAATTTTTTTTAATCAAAATCAATAAATCGTGAAGAGATTACGACAGTTAAATAATAAAAATGAGAATTCACCTCCGTCTCCGATGATGTAGTTCGCCAAATGCGTCTGATTCGATTCCCGAAGGCCTTCAATGAACTCCTCGATTTTCTCTTTCTTCAATATCTTCTCCATCAGCTTCTCAACTTTCGCCCCAGTCGTTTCGATCTCTCTGATATCGCGGCATTCGCCATTAGACAAACAGCCAGAGCGAAGAAGCTTGTTGAGAATTCCGAAGGTCGGATCGAGTCGATCTGTTAGAAGCTCCAAGTGTCTGTCCATCAGCTCCCTGAGTTTCTTTTTTTCAATTCCATCTACATAGCCTTACAATAACCATAATAATTATAGTATAGGATATGTTTACTTACAAAATGGGGCACTGAAAAGAATATAGTGGTCCATTATGTAAACATTATCCTTTATTAACCGACAGCATTATCTGCATTCTGTTGCAAATTCCTATAGCCTTAGCAACGTCTTAAGAACAATCAACTGTCACGATGATGATTATGATGATAGTCGCGGCGGTGGTGACGACGACAACGACGATGATGATAATTACAGTAACAATAAAGAAAACAGCAGCAGCACAGATAAATATAATAAAATGGATTTCATCACCTCATCCATTTCAGAGATTCTCTGTAACTGAAAATTGAACTTATCGAAACGTTGAAACTTCGAGACAAGAAGAAGTATAGACACTTAATATTATTAGACTTACTACCCATTCCTCGAAGATTCTCTGCGTGCAGATGACACGAGGTATGTTTAATATTTTGTCGATGGTCGATACAACTGCTGCTGCTGCTGCTGCTGCTGCTGATGATATTTGCTTTCGTTGGTGTCGTCTCCTGCGAGACTTCGATCGTTGGATGTTTGTCGGACATTTTAGCATGAATTCGGAAAGCACTGCAGGCAGTGTAAACCTCTAAAGTCGACTGTGTCAGTAATCTCAGTAGACATGAGATGTTGTCACTTGTCAGTTGTCAAGCACTGGGAAGACTCTACAAAACATCAACGCGTTGGTCTCGATCGCTTCTTGAAAGTTCTCGAGTCGAGTACAGTAGGCTTACCTCTATTAATTTTTATTAAGTGACTTTAATAGCAGACAGCTCTCTGTTTTTTTTAAAGCTGTCAAATAAAAACAAGCACGCTCAAGTATTATAGTCTACGCTAATCACGAATAGGTCTACTACCTGGTACTTTCAATTCAATTTTTAATTATTCGGGTGGGGTTTGGATTTTAAGTTGCAGCCAAAGTAAATTGACGCAAAAATATCCATACGTTCATTACGAGACTTTTATGCATACACAATTGCGCACAATAATATTATTAATGTAGGCCTTCTATACATAGCCTACATATGGGCCTACGCCAGAAGCGGTTACAGAAATTTCCGAAGGGGAGCAAAAATTTTTGGTCTTGGCTCGATTCGTTTTAGTCATTTAGTCGCAATGTCACGAAAATATACCATTTTCCCTGCAAAAATACCTGATGACCTTTTTAAAATCACATTCTACTTTTATCTTCTCTCAGCTTTTCTTCCCACTACAGCGGCTACTGGGCTACACTGATTGAAAGCTTTTTCAAACGCATTGCATGATTTGCATCATATGCTACTTTTTTGTCTAACCTTTCCCACTGCATTGATCGAAAGTTTGTTGGAACCTAACGGAGGTGGGGGAGGTACGTCCTGCGCAAATTTCTCAATAGGGGTCACAGCCGGTATGCACCTCTGGATCCGCCCTGGCCTACACCTTGCATGCGTATAATAAAGACATAAATATATGAACATTCACAAGCATGCATACAGACCGATATCGAATCGAGACTGACCGAGGCAGAGAAACAGACAGACAAGCAGACATACAAAGGTCGTTACTAGAGTTCTAGAGAACTTGACGATGAGTAAGAAAGAACTATTATTCGTAATCTTAATCGTAAACTCGAAATTTCTAAAGCGCCACTCGAAAGCCAAGCGCGGGGCACCAGCTTATTCACGAGCGCTGCGTTGCGTTAGAAGGGTTGTCCGTGAGAATAGTCCGTGGTGGTCCGGGTCGAGTCACCATAGGATCAGGATCAGATGCGTTGTGTTAGAAGGGTTGTCCGTGAGAGTAGTCCGTACGTGGTGGTCCGGGTCGAGTTACCATAGGATCAGAGGGGCGGAACAGCTACTAAGGTGGGTGTCGTCTGGGCCGGGAATTGGAGGGCGGAGGATCAGTTGAGATAGGGTAAGAGATCGTGAAAAGGAATGTCTTAAGTTTCGAATGAAAAGCCCGAGGTGTGATAGATGGAGGAGCCTGAGGAAGGTTGTGGTGTGTGATTAGAAATGATGATGAAGGAACTGAAAAGGATCGGAAATTAAGAGACCGTCCATAAATTACATCACGCAACTGGGGCGGGGGCCGGGGGGAGGGTCACACATTTGTTGACGATGTGTGACGATCCCATCCTAGATGTCACGTAACTTTTGTGTTGATGCCTGACGGCTGGGGGGGTCAAAAATCGTCCAACGTTGCGTGATGTTATTTATGGACGGCCCCCAAACACACAGACCTACATCGTCTATAAGTCAACTACAGACAATAACTATTGTAGCTACTTCGCAAGCTTTTACCACATAATAATTATTATTTTCAACGACATCGTCAGAAGGTCAATTCGTCTTAGCACACGATCACTTCTGTAGCCTATAATTATATCGACTCAGCGACTCGATCCACATGATCGCTTATAATTTTATTAGGCAAGCTGAGATGCAGAGCCAGGAGAAGCGTCCGGGTTTTCCGTTTCTGGGTTTTCTCCATGAAACATGGTTGTAAATTGCGCAGAATTAATTTTAAAATGTCGGAAATTACATTTCTGAGGTTTTTAATCCGAGACAACACAGACAGGCCTACGCCTACGATAAATATATAGGCTATATTTTTTTTATATAATCCATATAATATTATGTGTGTTATATAGGCCTACATGCATATGTCCGTCAATTTATTTTCGTCCATCCGTTTCTCACTATCTGCAAGTCTACAGCTTGCTTACGTAAGGTAGGAGAGGCCGTATACTTACCCGAACAACTGCCACATCCATGATATACATAGGCTAATCTCGAGTTTTCACTCATGAGCTGCAAAAGCCTGATTACGAAAAAACATGGTTAATAGATAGACTTACGTTGAAAACGTTCAGTTCAGTGCATTGACAAAAATCAATGGGCCAACTGCGACAACGACGTAGGCCTACGGCCTTAGGCTAGGCTAGAAGCCTACAAGGTAGGCCTATAGGGCTACGACGCTACGCTAAGCTGTGCCTTGGAGTCCTAGGCAAACGCCATGACTTTCAACATCGCCACATGTTGGCTATAAAGCTACAACACGCTAGGAACACCGTTGCATTACTCAGCGTTATGTTGATTTGACACCGATAAGCTTGCACGCTGCATGTTGCATGAACGCTTGTCAATAATAATTAATAGATCTACACATTCAGACTCATGTGAGCACGTGCATTCCGTCTGTCCGTCTGTGTGTCTGTCTGAAGGCCTATGTCTTCCAGATTTGTGCTTGAAAATGGATGCTTGTAGATTTTAAACATTGGGATATTAAGCTCGGTGCTCATGCAAGGTTATGGCGGCACACTTAATTACGCCATTCTTACCGATAGGCCTAGGCCTACTATCATTCTATCGGTCTGGGACTGTTTGTCAATGTTTGCCAGCATAACATGGGTAAACAAACACAGATGGTTATATAAACACATTAACATGGATAAACAAACACAGAGGGTTAAAAACAAACATAAACAAACATAAACACAAATATAAAGCTAAGGGCAGGGCGACACCTAACTCAACAACGCTGCAAAGGTCCTAAGATACCAAATGAAGTGCACAGTCCGCTCTCCAGTACGTCAGAGAGACATACACCGACAGAGACGGACAGAGACACACAAACACGGAGAAAGAAGAAAACAGACATGACAGGGAGACAGACAGACAGACAGACAGATTGACAGATAGACATAGTCAGACACACAATTAAAGCCGACAGATATGAGACATGCAGACCGGACGGACGGACGGACGATCGGACGGACGGACATAGGCCTACAAGGCAATCAAACAAGAGAGACAAATAAGAGAGACAGACAGACAACTTGAGACAAGACTGGCACACCAACACAGAAAGACAGACAAGATAGGCCTACACAACAAGATTTGTCAAGACAGACGGATAAGACAGAATGCATCTTACCGTCAGTATCTGATTTCAACGCAGACCTGTATCGCGTACCACGGTACCGGTAAGCTTAGGCCATGAAAAGCGGCCACTCCTCTGTACACAGTCGACTAACTTGGAAAGTCATGTGCAGGCTAACAAATACCGAGTTCCTGTGCAGACTATGATGAAAAGAGTTCATTACGATTCACATAATGACACCATCGTCCTAAATAGCCAACTTGATTGACGGCCGTAATAGCATTGTCATCTGAAGGAACCAAGGCCTTCGAAACCAACATAGACGCATGTTTTCACACACCTACGCTAGGCTCGCAGGTGCAGACTCAAGGTTGGGCTCGGTCCCTCTGTACGTGAGCCTAGCCGGGCCTGTAGTAGGCCTACACGCCTACGATCTGAGAGGCTCGTTTGACTATATAATAAATTATAGGAAACACATGCACCACAGCTGTAGTGCGGTGCCAAATAGAGCCCCGCTCCCAACACCTCCCTCTGCCCCTCATCTTGACCTTTCCCACGACCCGGCCTTGATCTGCATACGTTGTTTGGAGCACTGCTCTGGCTTGACCCAGAGCAGGATGAGAACTGCCGGGGGTTGGGTCTCAACCTCCCCCAGTCTTTCTTAGAGCCCCATAGTAAAGTCTGTTTTTCACACCCGAAATAGTCCAACCGCCCCCCCCCAGTTATTTTTCCACAGTTCCTCAGTCCTCACACTGTCCAGGTCGAAAATTTCTTAAGAGTACGGACGTCAAGATAAGTTGCTTCCCGGAACTTATCTTGACGTCCGTACTCTTAAGAAATTTTCTACCTATTAATACGCCTTCCAACGAAAAGACCGAATCAAACCAGCTTCGAGCGAAATTCGTTGACGGAAATTCTTACGTTTTCTACTAATCATCATTAATGTGGCTCAGTCATCTGCCACTCTATTGTCAGGCTTCAGACAGGTTCGTGTGCCAACGACGCCCCAGAACTTCGACACGTGCGTATTAATAATTAATTATAGGCCAAATTCCAGGTACTTTAGTCACCAACTAAAGGCACATTCAGTCACTGCTTGTACTTTGGTAGTGCCAAGCCCAAGCCTAGATAAAGAACGCGGGCGACACTAAATTAATCATCATTAATATGGCAGTCATCTGCCACCAATGTAATTGTCGCCGCACTTATGTCGGCGCGGTTATGTCAGCGCGGTTATGTCGTCGGCGCGGTTATGTCGTCGGCGCGGCTATGTCGGCGCGCATCTGTCCAGTGCGCTAATGACCCTTTCCGGGACATTAGGCTAAGCCAACATGTTGGTAATAATAATATTGATGCGCTGTTTGTTGCTCCGGAGAAGGCATAATAGACTTTTTCAAGCTTCATGTTAAATATAATGACAATTATAGAGGAAACAGGCATGTCAATGTCGACTCCTATGATTGACGAGTCACTGGTATCAAGCATTTTGATATAAAAGGACAAGAAAAAGTGCGCAAACATCTCAAAACGAATTTATCATCATTGTAATATCAAAGAACATCATTAAAATGACAATTAGGCCTTGGCCTATATTAGCACGCAACATTCGTCACCTCAGCTACTTGCACTTAAAAAATTTCCTATCAACTACTCATTCCGATGACAACTAAAATAAAACTAAAATATAAAAATACAGGGCAATACAATGTAATACTTGAACAACCCAACATAAAAACCCTAATGACATTATTTGCACAGTACCAAGGAATCCATTACAGAAATGGTAACTCGTGAAAACAATCCTACATCCAGTTGTAACCTTGACTATAGATGAAGCATTACACTTCAATTTTCATGTTAAGTAATGCTTCAACTCTCTACAGGCCATTTCTAGGTCACTGTGCCATTTCTAGGTCACTAACATAATTATTTCATTAACAGATACAATTAACTCGATGCATTTGTTGTGTAAACAGGACGTGACGTTTTCTGCATCACACCATTATTAGCACAAAAAATAAGTCACATGACGTCAAATAGGGAACTTCCAGACCCGTGTGTAGACACCAGATACTCGGCGCTCGATCAGTACCCGTATCTGTGATACTGACGGAAATTGTGGGCTCAAGTCTCCAATACCCACAATTACAGACTATGCCATGTAACATTGTCAAGTCGATTAAATGCATTTTCAACAACTCTGAACCCAGTGACAAAAAATATTGACAAGATTCCTATGCAAAACACAAACAAATTCATAAACTGTATAAATTATGCAGACCCAGCCAGCAACGTAAAGTGGTACCAAAAGCGGAACCCACGTTATGCATATAGTGACCAGACAACTCCCAAAATGGTTCCAATCAAGACAACACTCTTTACTTATATTTTCGTCGTTACCGAACGACTAGACATTAAACTGTAACAAATTCTACATCAGAGACTTGTTCGAGGTCCCTACACAACAATTGCCATAGGGAATACTGAGTAATACTCTAACTTACGGTATACAGTATAGTATATAACCAACACACTTTTGTTTATAACATATGGTAGCTATGGCTATCCCAAGCGTATAACTAAAACATAAACTAGTACCAGTTCAATGTTTTCAAGGTTAATACTAGAGTGAAATATCTTTAATTTGACGCATAAAGTATAAATAAATTCCAAAATTTGCCGGAATTGTGTGCATGTAAAGTTGGTTCGTCTATGCTGGACCACCCTGTCTAATATTCATATATTTAAACAAAAACACACATGAATACATGAGTAATGGCGGGAAAACACTGATATTCCTAGTTGTATTTTCTGTCCAAGTGGAACTGACATGTACTAGAGTGAAAATACACAGAAATAACTAAGTGGATATATTAATTATTTTTAGCACATTTCAGAGTTCAATAAAATCTGGTAAATCAATGTATATTTACTACAAGATCAAACTGAATATTATACAAACATATCCTGGAATGCAGGCTTGACACCACAATGTGTCGGACATCAGATCTAAATGACTGCTAGACAACCAATAAAAAATAATAGGCTAAAGTAATAGACTCGTGATCAAATGATGCACAGAATAATAGGCGCCTGTGATTGGTAGGCCTATGCACAGCTTCACAACATTGGAATATCACATGGTTCTGGGATTTATCCATTTTAATCAGGAAACATCCATAGTCGCTAAGCAAAATAAACAAAACACTAGACACACTTTATGTGCAAAATAAACAAAACACTAAACACACTTTATGTGCAAACCAGTCATGAAATGTTGATACAGGAAACCAGGAGGTTTTTAAGGAATTTTCAGAATTGTACAACCCCATTCTTTCCCTTTAAAATCTCTGTTAGATGACAATCTAATTTTTTTTAAACTATTTTCTAACTGCACAGAGGTGCGTCTACAACTGCACAAATCCACTTAGAACTGCACATTTTCTGCACAACCACACACACTAAAAATCTCCCTGCAGGAAACTTATATTAGGGGTTTCAGGTGATGCTTTAACATTGTTTGTGTTAAAAACCATAAAAATACAAGCAACTTGAAATTGGCCACAGTAACAGAAAAACTGACAATGATTCAGGACTCAAACTTCGTAACATAACAAGATGGAGGTCTAATGCTGAGATCCAACTGTACCACACAGGCCCGTTGAGAGAGAGTAGTAGGTGGCCAATGCCCAAAGGTTCAGTGACTTTCATGAGCCCGGCAAATTTTATGGGCTGTGGTGGCTGGGTAGTTATACAAAGTTCAGGATTTATTGAATGAAATCGTAGCTTTATAAATATATATAATTTGCACTGTCGTACAACTCGTTGCCACACTTTTGTTATTTCAATTTGTTTAAAAAAATTGCCTTATAAAGGGTCAAGAATGAATCAAGATAGCTCAGGGGCCCAGAATCTCTGTCACCAGCTCTGGTAAAATGTACACTTGCCCTAATGCATAGCTAATTAAACACAGAACTTGGAGATAGAACCTCGACGTTTGACCATCTACGACTTTTTAAGAAAAGCTACATAGCTCTTTAAATTTTTTTACAGAAGGGCTAGGTTTGAATGCATCAAGAAGACGCCTCATAACGATGCGCTTGGGATCGACATTAATTACCGTTCATATCATTCTGAGGTCCTGTTGCAATGAAGTCAATTTCCAACTCTACCACTGCCTTTACTCTAGCCGTGCCAGTCCCAAAGGAGGAGGGCGACACCATAATTATCTTTGTAATTATAAGCTGCTGCCCTGTGCTTGGCTTTCGAGTAGCGCCTTAGAAGTTTGGAGAACACAAGATTATGATTAATAACACATTGTTAAACAATCAAGTCATTGTCTAAAGCTGAATCATGTTCAAATGATGATTTTTAACACTTCTCTTAAAAATAATGCAAGTATTGAGGACGTTTAACTGCATGACATACACAAGCTCCTACTTGACAAGAAAGAACACGTGTCATATCAACAACACGAAAAACGATATGTGTAACTGTCTGACTTTGAAACTCAATCAGCCTGCTCAAAGCGTGCCGTTGACACGTTACATCCTGCTTCAATTTATTATATAATTACATCACATGCTTGCCAATACCACCAACAGTTACTTTCGCAGCACACGACAAAAACATCAACTGTTACAGGCTCCATACCATCCTACAGGGCAAGAATTGCCAGGGGCTTCGACCCCTCAGTCTTTCTCAGGGTCTCATAGCGAAGTCTTCTTTATACACACCCAACTCCACATCACTACATCCTGCTTTAGTAATTAACTTCACATGCTTTCCACAGTTTAGTTTCGCAGCACACAACATCAACATTTACACATTTCATACCATCTTCTAGAGTGAGAATTGCCAGGGTTGGGGGTTTAATCCCATCATAGGACCCCACAGCTAAGTCTTCTATCCCTACAAACACTCCTTGTGCTCCATAGTCTAACCCCAGTTATTTTTCCACAATTCTCACGCTTCCATCCTTGCAAACGCGTCGAAAAATTGCAACATCCTTTGATTATCTCTCGTTCTCACGAATCTTTGAGCCACCATCATCACGCACATCACCTCCATCCACCGATGAATTTTCTGCGGCTTCTACATATCGTTTCCGCTGTACATGTCGGCCAGTTTCTGGAACCTCGGCCCCCAATTGTTGAGATAATCCCAGTCCAAATCGGCGTCGTCTGATGCCGACGCCAGAGAGCTGAGCGACCCTCCCGTGCTGCCCTCTCCCTCGTAGGCATACTCCCGAACGCTCTCGAAGGGCGGCTGGCTGGGGTCGGCGTCCGCATCGTGAAGACGTCGGTTTATGTAATCGTTGACATCTGGATTGTATCCCGCTGAAAAGTTGAAGAGAATACATTGAAAATAATTACTATATCATATTGCATGTGTGCTGAAAAGATGAAGAGAATATATTGGTAATAATTGTATTGCATCGTTTTGTATGTGTGTATTTGTATAGCGCATCTCACAGAATGACTACTCGGAGGTGCTCTCAGCACGAAAACTCCGCGGAAACAAAATGCCTTTAACCCTCATCCGAACAAGCTAAAATGCAACTTAATTTGAACAAGGGGGGGTCTGGCCAGACCCCCCGTTTTGATGTGGGTTTTTCATAGGAAATAGTAATTTTTATGTGCCAATTTTGTAAGATGATATCAGAGTAACTCAAAACAACAATGTGTCAGTCTCTTTATGCGATATAAATAAGTTTTATGATGAATTTGAAATTAAATGTTTAGTTACATTAATTGTCACGGTTTGTCATACATGTTCATCGTCGCAATAGTAGTCTATGTATAAAATTTGGAAATCAAACTAAAGAAACCATAATTTTAGTAAAATTAGTACTGAATGCTCTTATGATCAGAGTCAGCAAGACTGTTTTCTAGAAAATATCTATAACAAATAGTGGAATAGGACTAAACTTAAAATGTAAACACGTAAGTTTATCATACATAGTCCGTTAGCTGTTGCTTTCGGGTTTGTATGTCGAATGATGATGTCTTTCATCTCGGCTGTTATACATGTAAAACTGTCAAAACTATCTGGAATATTTTCAATGTATCCGTATTATTTGATTCCACATCTTCTTTTACAGCATTGTGCAACAGAGCACGTCCTCTTGGCATTGCTTTTGACCGCCAAAAATTATGCGGATCTTTACATGTATTTAGGTCTCTCGGCTTCAATAGTATAGACAATTTCGTCATCATATCTTCACTATCAGGTCCAGTCTCATCATTGTGTTTGTCATCATCTTCAATTTCAACATTGTCTTCATCATAAGAAACATCTGAATGTTGTTCCTCAGGCATTGGCATCTCCTCATATTCACATTCTTTATTGTTGCTCTCACTGTCCAAACTGTCATCATTGTAGTCTCGGCCAGTATTATCTTCATAACTTCCATATAACTAAATCGATTTGGTCGTTTAGATGTGCTAATTGTAGCTCAGTAATATAGGAACAAAGTCATAAAAGAAATCTGAGAAGATATCGCTCCCAAAAAAGTTATGCAGCAAATATATGGAGGGGGGTCTGGCCAGACCCCCCCTTGTTCGGATGAGGGTTAAGGAATTGACTGAGGAGGCAAATGAGTCATCAGTTTAGCCGTTAGTGATGGCCTGATGGGAGAATGTTCTTCCAAATGGAGGAACCAGCCATACCAAACACCCGATGTTGGGCAAGAGCAGTCCCATTCCTGGGAGAAAAAAGATCAAGACAATAAGCAGATAAACACAATGAGTAAGATGAAGATGCAAATAACGTCGTTTTTATGCATGAGCACTTGTTATAGCGCCCCTTCAAGAAACTACTCAGAGGCACTCCCAACTACAGAGCGGACACTGAATAAGAGTTTTTTCTTCTGTCTTGTTGACATTAGCCAATTATGTGCTGTCCCCACAATCACCATTATATTTAGTTAACGGGTTGGCCCTAATCAAACGGGGCAACTGCCACTTTTCAGTCCTCCCCTTCCCAATGAGTAAGATGAAGATGGAAATAACATCCTTTTCATGAATGAGCACTTATAATATTAAGCACTCCCAACTACAGAGTGGACACTGAATCGGAGTTTCGTGCAAGTGCGAGTGAAGGACTTGCTCAGTGTCCCTACGTGGCAGCTCGAGGATTGATAATAATTTCATATTCTATTAATCACCATTCACATTTACATATTACAGTTATCACCATTTTGCTAATGTCAAAAATGCAGAACTAAAAATGGACAGTAACTTCATTTTCTGAGCCTTGGTTGATGCAAGTGCGTGGCCAATCCTCCACTGCTCATCATAAAATCAACTAGTTAGTTAGCATATGAACAAATTGCACGGGCAGCCACACATAGGGGCAAGAAGATGCACCCACCTTCCCCCATGGAGAAACTAAACCTATTTTAAAACTATTCCTTTTTGGTTTTTTAACTAATTTCTGTGCATGAAATCATTAACGATACACGAAGAGAGAAATTTACATGAAGAAACTTTGAAAAATAATAATGTTCTTAATTAACAATGACCATTGTGTTTTGCCCCCCCCACCCCACTGCAAAAATGTATGTTGGCGCCCAAGATAGGTTGGCATAAAAAATTTATGAACATATTTTTAAAATGAAAACACTAAGCTGGCAGCCATGGAGAAAAAGATCTTACGCCTAAGCTGTTGTGGATGTTCAAGTGTAGATGGCGTTAGCGTACGTTCTCCGCGGTGCTGCCCTCTATACGGCTCGCTGATTGGCTTTCTCAGCTGACTGATGTCATATGCATTCTGGTCTTGCTCTCCTGCAACAGTTAATTTATAGAGAATTAAAATTTGACAAAGCTTTAAATGGTCCTGGGCACGACGTTAAACAGCATCCATCCTCCGCCACAGGGAACCAACAACATCCCTGTCCCGGTGTAAAGGTTTCAAATTACCCCCTCCTAAACATTACCCCCTCCTAAACATTACCCCCTCACAAGTGACATAGCGACCCAGGTGCTTCAAGGTGTCATGATGTGGAGCTGACATGCACAGGCCGGTCAGTACAGACCAGTGGAGAGAGTCGGGGGGAGAGAGCGTGGGACACATACGGGCATTGACCCAGGTTGTCCTTCGTGCCTCTCTCCCAATATTCTCTTCATCAGACAAGGTGGTCTAGCTGGTTCAAGATGTTAATGGTATGGACCTGCAGACCGGACAGGTTGAAGATGGGCAACATGACGCGAGACAGACTCAAACAGAGAGTGGCGCCGGACACCTACGGGCGTTTAGCCCAAGGATTTCGATGATGATGATGATGATGATGAAACATTACCCCCCGGTAACGTGAAACCGGTTTCAGATTACCCCCCGGAAACTATATTTGCATCAATCATCGCATTTATTGCAATAAAAAAATCATAAAAATCATCCCGCTTCTTGTTTTGGTCTGAAGAATTTCATCCGTCATCCCACTTCGTGGTTTGTTATCAATTTTTTTATCGAAAAAATAATAGCCTCGAAGCCATTTCTCCATTGTAACTTCAGCGGCGATTAGTATTTTAGTTACAGATGAAAATATTGATAACAAACCACGAAGTGGGATGACGGATGAAATCTTTTAAAAAACAAGAAGCGGGATGATTTTTCTGATATTTTTAGTGCAATAAATGCGATGATTGATGCAAATTACAGTTTGCAGAGGGGTTATGTTTAGGAGGGGGTAATCTGAAACCTTTACACCGGTCCTAAGCCCGGACTAAAGGAGGAAGGTTTGCCAGATGGGTGGCGATACGCTGGCAGTAAAATACCAAGACGATTGAAATCCGCAAAAACCACGGCACAAGTGACATAGCGACCCAGATGCTTCAAGGTGTCATGTGAAGCAGACATGCACAGGCCGGTCAGGACAGACCGGTGGAGAGAGTCGGAGGAGAGAGCGTGGGAAACATACGGGCATTGACCCAGGTTGTCCTTCATACCTCTCTCCCAATATTCTCTTCAATCAGACAAGGTGGTCTAGCTGCGCCAAGATGTTAATGGTATGGAGCAGACCTGCTGACCGGACCGGTTGAAGCTGGGCAGCATGACTCGAGACAGACTCAGACAGAGGTGGCGTCGGATTCCTACGGGCATTGAGCCTAAGGATATTGATGATGATGATAAAGTTTTAAACTTTGAATAAATTCAAAGTATTTACAAGGAATTCATGCTAACAAAATTTACAACAGAACTAATCAACACCAGTTAAAAGGATTTTTCTATTCCAGTGACATGCCCAAATTAATAATCACTGCCTAACGCTTGACCACTTGGACATACTGTCAATCCCAGACACATACCTATTTGACAAGTTGCATCCGAATGCTGGTCTAGCCTGGCATAATTATGGTCATTTTGAACACTGACCAACTTAAACATACAGTCAATCTCAAACACCACCAATCTACCACGTTTAAACATTCTCTATTCCAAAACACTAACATACCTTGACATACAGTTATTCCAAAACACTAACATACTTGGGCATACTGCAATTCCAAACACTAACACACATGGCCATAAAGTTGTTCCCATATGCTAACACACATGGGCACATTCTTATTCCAAACACTAGCACAGTTGATATACTGTTACCCAGACAATAACACACTTGGTCAAACTGTTATTCCAACCACTAACACACTTTGCCATACTATCATTATTTTCGCATACTAACCAACTCCTTCTTCGTCATAGTGGATGATGTTTTCTCTGACGTCATCATCGACGTTCACAACATCCGGATATTTCTGTTTTCGTCTTCGATGCGTGTAGACGATGAAGATCAGAATCAGCACTAAAGCAAAGATTTAATAAAGATATAATACACTAACATATTCCAAAAACTTGAACCTCGTTAAAAATTAGACGTTGAGAAATCAGAAGTGTTTCTGGCCAATCACAAGCGCTTGTTTCTGGCCAATCAGAAGTGCCTGTTTCCAGCCAATCACAAGCGTTTGTTTCTGGCCAATCAGAAGTGCCTGTTTCCAGCCAATCACAAGCGTTTGTTTCTGGCCAATCAGAAGCGCCCGTTTCCAGCCAATCACAAGCGTTTACAAGCGTTTGTTTCTGGCCAATCAGAAGCGCCCGTTTCCAGCCAATCACAGGCGTTTGTTTCTGGCCAATCAGAAGCGCCCGTTTCCAGCCAATCACAGGCGTTTGTTTCTGGCCTATCAGAAGCGCCCGTTTCCAGCCAATCACAAGCGTTTGTTTCTGGCCAATCAGAAGCGCCCGTTTCCAGCCAATCACAGGCGTTTGTCTCTGGCCAATCAGAAGCGCCCGTTTCCAGCCAATCACAAGCGTTTGTTTCTGGCCAATCAGAAGCGCCCGTTTCCAGCCAATCACAAGCGTTTGTTTCTGGCCAATCAGAAACGCCCGTTTCCAGCCAATCACAGGCGTTTGTTTCTGGCCAATCAGAAGCGCCCGTTTCCAACCAATCACAGGCGTTTGTTTCTGGCCAATCAGAAGCGCCCGTTTCCAGCCAATCACAAGCGTTTGTTTCTGGCCAATCAGAAGCGCCCGTTTCCAGCCAATCACAAGCGTTTGTTTCTGGCCAATCAGAAACGCCCGTTTCCAACCAATCACAGGCGTTTGTTTCTGGCCAATCAGAAGCGCCCGTTTCCAACCAATCACAGGCGTTTGTTTCTGGCCAATCAGAAGCGCCCGTTTCCAGCCAATCACAAGCGTTTACAAGCGTTTGTTTCTGGCCAATCAGAAGCGCCCGTTTCCAGCCAATCACAGGCGTTTGTTTCTGGCCAATCAGAAGCGCCCGTTTCCAGCCAATCACAGGCGTTTGTTTCTGGCCAATCAGAAGCGCCCGTTTCCAGCCAATCACAGGCGTTTGTTTCTGGCCAATCAGAAGCGCCCGTTTCCAGCCAATCACAGGCGTTTGTTTCTGGCCAATCAGAAGCGCCCGTTTCCAGCCAATCACAGGCGTTTGTTTCTGGCCAATCAGAAGCGCCCGTTTCCAGCCAATCACAGGCGTTTGTTTCTGGCCAATCAGAAGCGCCCGTTTCCAGCCAATCACAAGCGTTTGTTTCTGGCCAATCAGAAGCGCCCGTTTCCAGCCAATCACAAGCGTTTGTTTCTGGCCAATCAGAAGCGCCCGTTTCCAGCCAATCACAAGCGTTTGTTTCTGGCCAATCAGAAGTGCGTGTTTCCAGCCAATCACAAGCATATGCTTCTAGCTAATCAATGGTATTTTTTCTGGCCAACACAAGTGCTACAAAAATGTCTGTGGATGGCCATGACACCATGGTCAGCAACAGAGAAAGCGCATAGCTTCAGATGCATACATAACAATGCGATACAATAAAGAAAATCAATTAAGTGTCAAGTAAATATCATTCAGCCATACTCAGCAGAAGAACAATGCAGAGCAGAATGATGAGCAAAGCGCTTGTGCTGACGAAAGCAGTTGGCTGTTCACGCCGTTCGGCACACGTCGGTCCATCGTAACCATAGTAACAGTCGCAGTTGTATCCATCCTCCGTATCAAGACATCGTCCCTCGTGGCAGATGTCCGGCTGCTCCAAACACTCGTTGATTGGTTCACAGATGGAACCAGTGAAGTAGTCGTTCACAAGACGACGCCCAGGAGGACACCTGGGAGAAACAGAGGGCAATGATAAAGTACTCTAATGCTATTGTTTACAACAGTTTGGTTTGGTTGTCACTAGTCATATGTGCTGTGCTATTAAAAGGCAATTTAAAATGCTCTGTATTACATGCCTTGATATATATATATATATATATATATATATATATATATATATATACAAATGCATTAATATACACTGTGCCCCATAAAAAACACACCAAAAAAACTTTGTCATGAAACGCATGTAAGTCTAATGTTAAATAAGAAAAAGTAATGTTTCATTTAAGAAGATGTTCGAAGTGATGTCCCTTCGCTTGAACGCAGGCTCTCAGCCTTGGCCGCCGCTGTTCAATAGCTTTGTCAATGACACTCTGCTTCAACTGTGCCCACACAACGATGAGGCGCTCCTTCAACTCGTCGATGTCCCGTATTGCTGTCTGGTAGACGCGTTCCTGTATTAGACCCCAAATTCTGTAGTCAACAGGATTGAGGTCTGGTGAGTTTGCTGGCCAGAGTTCCGGTCCAATGAAGCTTGGTGTTTCACGTCGCAGCAACGCAATGGTGTCCTTTGCGCGATGTGCTGGGGCGCTCTCTTGCTGGAGAATGAATAAGTCGTTTGACATCCTCCTGATCGCTGGCAACATCAACCTTCTAACCTAGTCTGCGTCACTGCCTTTAACAGCAACCACTTCTGTGAGTAAGTAAAATGTTAAATATTTTGTGGCAAAATTATTTGAGAAACAACGTACAAACTTTTATTACAATTGGCTTAGATTTTTGAAAAGTTTTTTGGTGTGTTTTTTTATGGGGCACAGTGTATATGAATATATGATTGCACACGTGTAGAATGGAAAGAAGTTTCAATTCAGCAAGTTGAGGTTAAGTTAAGAATGGCACTCTCTTCCTAAAGAAGGTTGGTCAACATGAAATGAACTGAAGGACAGTGAAGGTGCATTACATTATAAGTTAAAATCATATTCAAATCATAAGATACAATGGATAGGATAGAATAAGACAACATATATCATAGGATGACAAAACCTAGGATAAGACATCCTAGGATAGAACATACTAGGAAAGTTTAATATGAAAATGGATAGGGCAGCACCAGCCCTAACTAGAAAAGAAGGGATAGGATGGCATAAGTATACAACTGGTTAGCACTATAATAAAATGGGATAAAAAATTATGGGATACAATAAGATTGCATTGTATTTTCGTTTATTGGATAGGTTAAGGTAGCACAGGAAAGAAAACCACACCGAAACTTAACTGCACAGCATGGGAAAGAATCGCATGAATTTAGTTATCGTATTTTCGCGAGTATAGCACGCACTCGGGTATAACACGCACCCGGATATCATCAAGAGAGAAGAAAGGAAGGCTATGATCGGTGGGTGATGGTCTGACCTGCACTGTGCGTATCTCCAGAGGTCAATACAGATGAGACCAGGCGGACAGATGATGTTACCAGAGACACAAGCGTTAGACGTGCAGCCGTCTTCAATGTTCTGGCTGCGTAGAGAGTAATTGGCCGCATGGCTCTCTCTGTTCTGCGATTGGTCCATCGGCAGCCAATCACCGTTCAGACGAACGTCGTTCATGCAGCCTTTAATGAAAATGTTTAGAACAGAATAATCAATAATACTAAAATGTATACAAGCATAAACATCTTATCAGGCTGTACTCCTTCCTACCTGCGTGAGCGATGCCACCATCTTTCCGATAGCACAAGCCACCGAGGCCACCTCGCACTGCGCCCCCTGTCCATGGTGACTTTCTGGTCCATTCATCCACTTTGCGTCAATGCAGAGCCCTTCCTTCTTTGTCGTTAGTCCAACAACCTGTAACGGGTCAATTATCTCTTGATTCTGATCTTACGACAACTCTCAAACTGCTCTCTGTAAGACTCAGTTTCACCAACTGCTGAAGACTGAATTATTTTCATCGGCCTGGTTTGGGAGCGCCTCTGAGTAGAAATCCTGAAGCGGCGCCTTATGAATGTTGATTGAGTGATTGACCATATAATTATCATACAAAGCCCTAGGATAAGACATCCTAGGATTGACCATTTATCATAGACCATGATTTAAATAGAATATTCTCATTTTTTAAAAACACCTTTAAAGGCCAAGGTTTGGTCCAAGTTTTCTCGGGGTAGAATGGGCGTGACCTATAGAGACCGGCTTGTCAATCAGCGTCTGCTTCAAGTGCCCAAGTTTGGCTGACAGAGCGGTCATCGTTGCTATATCCCCAAGAGGTTAATCTGGGTGGACTGTACAGTGTACACCTCAGGCTGACTTGCTGGAGTCATATGCAGATTAGCTTGGCCTACGTCTGGAGTGCCTGGTTCTGTCTTTATCTCAGCGTATGCCATGTCATGTGTACCTGTGTTTGTATACATATTGCAGGGATTCACCTGAGAGTGGGCCATGTTATATTTTAGTATATCAGCTGGTCAGCTCACCATACAGAATATATATATATATATATATATATATATATATATGCCTTGTATAATACTTGTTCCTTGCATGGTTGCATGTTGTGCATTGCATTGATATGCATCACAATCCGTAAGGGATTTTATATTATTAGACAATGTCTAAGCCTTTTAACTACTGCACCCCTACTCCATCAGTCAAATCAGTCCAGTGTTCATTGCAATGAAGGTGCACATTATGGCTATAGCAAAACGCTTGGAGTTTGTATTGTTGGAACCATGCAAAAGTACATCCAGGCCCATTTTGAGGCGCATTGGACGATCAAATACCCGCGGGCGCGCGAGCACACACGCACACAAGACACAGACATGTGAACACAGGCCGTATAGGCGGGGGTAAAGACAGAACCAAGCACTGGAGGTAGTACAAGCTAATCTGCATACAGATACCCACTCAGAGGAGTCTATAGATATTGGGTGACAGAACCAAGCACTGACACCAAGACTCCCTCGAGTGTACATTATGCAGATTAGCTTGGTCTACCTCGAGCGTATACCGCCTGTGTGTGCATGTGCGTGTACCACTGACCGCCAAGATCAAACCTTGGCTGACCACTGTTCCAGGTAGCTAGGCTTTATAAACTAGGTCGAGGATAATTGTCCCCAAAGATCTGTATACTCCCAAGGTTCTTTCAATACACTGCTCAGTGGCATCTGTATGCAGATTAGCTTTGCCTACCTACAATACAATACTGTGCTTTGCTATGCTATGCTATGTTATGCCACGATACACTGTACTATTTTTGGATTTATAAAGCGCCTCTCACATTACAACCTAGTCAGAGGTGCTCAATATATATTTTCAAACAATACTATGCATATATGACTAGGCTATATGTATAGTGACATTGTATACGTACATATCGCCCATAGACAAAATTGTATCATTCTTGCATAACAATGAGCCAAAGCTGTTTGTATTCCAAATGAGAAAGTTGTGCCTGTTGCTTTGCTATGGAAATGGGCCTACACTAGCATTTTTCAAGCCTTTCAGCTACAGCTTGGTACCCCTACATCACCAATGAATTCAATCCAGTGTCCATTGCAATGAAGATGCCAATAGGCTTAGTAAGGCAATTATATACGGGCGATTTATATAAAATTTTGTGTAATTGTATATTGTATATAGTATCGGTTGAAAATATATATTGAGTGCCTCTGACTAGATTGTACTGTGAGAGGCGCTTTATAAATTAAAAAAATAGTACGATGTAGCGCGGTATAACATAGTATAGCATAGCATGATATGCTATGCTATATGCTATGCGCGGTGGTGTGGGGCGCGGTGATGTAGTGGTGGCGTCGTTGCATTGAAGACGGAAGGTTCGAGGTTCGAATCCACCTCACGTCGCCGCGTAGGGACCTTGGGCAAGTCCTTCACTCGCAATTGCTCAGCGCTTCGGCGTGAAACTCCGATGCAGTGTCCGCTCTGCAGTCGGGAGCGCCTCGATCTGAGTAGAGAGCTTGAAGGGGCGCTATAACAAGTGCACATACAAACAAACAAATATAGTATAGTAGAGTATAGTATTGGTTGAGTATAGTATAGCATAGTGTAGTGTAGTGCAGTGCTGTGCAGTATAGTACAGTTACTACAGTACAGTACAGCATAGTATAGTATAGCATAAGCATAGCATAGTATAGTATAGTACTGGAGGTAGGCAAAGCTAATCTGCATACAGATTCATTCAATACACTGAGCAGTGTATAGAAAGAACCTTGGCAGTCTAAACATCTTTGGGGGGACAATTGTCCTCGACCTAGTTTAGAAAGCCTAGATACGTGGAACAGTGGTCAGACAAGGTGTGTGGATTGATCTTGGTTGACCGTTGTACATGTACACACACACACATGCCGTATACGCGGATACGCGCTCAAGGTAGACCAAGCTAATCTGCATAAGGTACACTCGAGGGAGTCTGGGCTGCACAATTCGTCAACCTGATTTAGATAGCCTGGCTAACTATGGCAGTGGTCAGTGGGCACTTGAAGCAGACGCTGATTGACAAGCCGGTCTCTATAGGTCACGCCCATTCTACCCCGAGAAAACTTGGACCAAACCTTGGCCTTTAAACATTACTATGCTCTTCATTCACCAATCTTGCATCGACAAACTGTAGCCATGGAAACCTTAATCTAATCAAAGCCCTCTGATCAAATCATCGCCTACCATCGTTGAAGTCGTGATCAACAAGTGGTTGCGAATCTGTGGAAAGGAATCGGATATCTCCCCCAGCGAGAACACCTCGCTGTGCGATGCGCATTTCCACATGACCTCCCACAAGACCGGCAGATTCGTTGAAATAGCGTCCCTCACCGGAGTCGACCCGCAACACGACCCACTGCCCCATCCGGTTGACAAAGACGGAATGCCACTCCCCATCCGACGCATTGACGTGAGTCAAGGTCACGTCTTGATCTCCACTGCCAAGGTTATAGCGGAATCGCAGTCGGGAATGGCTTAGCTGGAAAAGACATGGATGGAACACATGGATTAGAGGTCTAAGCATACCAAAGAGAATTGCATAATAAGAAGAAAATAAAAAGGTAAGTAAGAATCAACGACTACTTCGACATTCACAACTCAATTAATTAATTATTTCTCATTAATTCTGATCGCAAAAAATCAGAGATTACAAATATGAAAGAGTAGCCAATACCTTACAAGAGCATTGCCAATAACAGTATCAATACTGCAACAAAGATAAGCTTACCCTATGGAAAATAATAACATATCTGCATATAACCTTATCGATGCTGAGCTACTTAAGGGCATGCACAAGAGACTGTCCAACACAAGCTTATGTTCACATATTGCAGGCTAAGTAGAGAGCACTCTATCCATTGAACTACCAGACGGCAACCATGTTTTTATTATTATTCATTTCTCCATTACTATAGCGACCCTTCAAGCTCACTACTCAGAGGCACTCTCGACAACAGCGTGGACACTGAATCGGAGTTTCACGCTGAAGCACTTGTTCATATGAACAAGCATCTGGAGCTTCACATCATATTCATCACAGAGATTAGCAAGTACTGTTGACATTGACTAAATACGCGTCTATAAAATTAATATGATGAATTAGAAGCACGACGGCCATGATAAACTTTGTTGAGGGACTGGCCCACCCTCTATATCTGACCTACGGTATTTAGTCGCATTTCGACCGTGAGCGCTTCTGAGCAGCCTACCTTGAACAGGTGCTATATAAAATCTCCGATGGTTAAATCTGCGTGTTTGCGAGGGCTCGCCACTGGCGACTCTTTCAGCTTACTTTGTTTGGTTTTGCAACTTGTTATTTTTCGCTCGCTATGACTCTTAATATCATTTCGGCTAGTTAGCGCAGAGAGCGCCTCCGAGTAGTTATCTTGAAGAGGCGCTATATAAATTCTTAGAACGAATGAATGAATGAATAAATGAAATATCCTAAATAAACAAATAAACATCAGCAATACCTCGAGAATGGCATATTCAGACTTTTGGTTGTTCTGTGCTTTGAACAGAATGCCTGACGTCTGGCGACTGCGGAACATGAGCTGAAGATCGATTCGATGTGGACGGCGACTCATCTCGGCAAAGAACTGATCCTGCAAATCCCACTCGATGAAACTCTGCTCACGAAAGTCTTTCGTCGTCGTTGCTGCAGAAAAGATAAACGAAAAATCGTAATGTACTGTAAAGCTGAAATAATTATAAATGTGACATGGAAGCCATTTGCATTGGTTCTCAAGCCTGTCACGAGATGTTTCTATGATAAGCTTCGCTTTGTGCAAATCCTTCACTCACAAGTGCTGTCAATTGATGTATGGTTGTCAAATACAGACACAGACCTCGGTCACAAAAGGTACTATATAAACAGCCAGATACACTAATGAACATCAAGCACACCCCACTCGTAGACTGTAACCATGACCCCCCCATTGGATTGCCCTTCTGGATTTTGAACGGACTCAACAAATGTCAATTCTTTTATACAAACAAATATCCGAAGATCATGTTCTGACGAAACGTTCTGCTGTTTGCATTTCGAAATGATGTTGTCCAGTTCCTCCACAGCGACTTACTTGGTAGTACATCAGTTCCACAGTCTCACACCTGCAGAACAGACTCTGTCCAACAACCATGAGCATCTTGCAGGCACATGGTTTCAATAACAATAACACTAACAGTCAGATTAACTGACCTAAAAATGAATGTTTCCCAACCATGGATCAGATCATTGACTGTAGCAGTTGCATATCAACAGATGAACTTACGAATGCTGCACTTCGGACCCCTCCAGCCAGGCTGACAGATGCATTGGAAGTTTCCGTCAAAGCTTCCGACACAAGTTCCATTGACACCACAGTTCGACCTCTGAGGGTCATCCAGAGTGCAGGAAACGTCCTCCGCTGGACAACCATCCACGCTGTTCTGATGCTCTCCAGATCTTCCAGTGTGAAGGTCATACAACTGGAAAATTCATTTTATTTGTTATGATCTTTGTTTCAATTTTTTTAACTGAAATACAAACAGCCGGAATGCAGTCTTGTGTAACAGTTACAAAACTTTGAAAGTGAACTTAACTAATCATCAGAAGATTCATACTGTGGAGAGCTGATTGCTCATGTAGACAAGAAGCTCTTCCGGAAATCACAGTACTCTTGCCTCAGCCTCCATCGGCTCTTGCCACCCCTTCGTGAGGACAAGTACCTATACTCACTATGAAAGAAAGTACATCCTTTCGTGTGGCCTCTTGCTTGTTTAAAAAGTGTTGTCATCAGATGCATTTTCAATTTTATTTTTATTTACCGGTAGTTACAAATGTGTAATTTCAAGATCTGCTGTAATCTAGTCATAGTTACTTTTTTAAATGTATGTACCAGGCAATAGCTTTATGCAATGTAATGCATGTGCGCTTATCAGATGGAAATAAAGGCTACTTACTTACTCATATGTACTTGGATAGTCAAATCAATAATGGAAAGTAATGTTCACTATAAACTCAACTGAATTTTGTTTTATTGATTAGATGAGGTCAGAACGTTTATCCTACCTCTCCATTGTGTACGAGGTTCTTAATGCACCCATGAAATCCTTCCCGTGACACTTGTGGTGGATAAGAAGCCCAGGGGTTGACTCGACCGCCAATCTGCAATGGCTGAGTGACACTGACGAACAAACCGTCGCCTGACAGCTCGCCAACAGCTTCACAAGGTCGACGGTCAACCATGAAAGTTCGTGAACTTTCATCTTCAATGGCGACAAGCGATTCGCATCGATCAACCACCAGTCGCACTTCCTAACAATTACAAGAGACAAGAAAAAGCTGTTTAACGGCTCTATATAAATCACAAAACTGTATAGTCCATTTATTGTTTATGCTGATATATGAATAGGCTGAAATTTTGTTGCTGCAATGACAATGTTTCATAGCACCAAACGCTCCATGAGTTCGATGAAAGCAAAAATCTAAAGGAGAGCAATATCCTAAAATCTCAGTTATCTCTGTTATTGACAACTCCAAAGCAATTCAAAGTCTCTGTAGAGTTTAACAATTCTAATTCTAATCGATAAACATGTTTCAGTAGCCAATTCTAATCGATAAACATGTTTCAGTAGCTAATTCTAATCGATTAACATGTTTCAGTAGCTAATTCTAATCGATTAACATGTTTCAGTTTCTAATTCTAATCAATTAACATGTTTCAGTAGCTAATTCTAATCGATTAACATGTTTCAGTAGCTAATTCTAGTCAATTAACATGTTTCAGTAGCTAATTCTAATCGATTAACATGTTTCAGTAGCTAATTCTAATCGATTAACATGTTTCAGTAGCTAATTCTAGTCAATTAACATGTTTCAGTAGCTAATTCTAGTCAATTAACATGTTTCAGTAGCTAATTCTAGTCAATTAACATGTTTCAGTAGCTAATTCTAGTCAATTAACATGTTTCAGTAGCTAATTCTAGTCAATTAACATGTTTCAGTAGCTAATTCTAGTCAATTAACATGTTTCAGTAGCTAATTCTAGTCAATTAACATGTTTCAGTA
Organism: Lumbricus terrestris; assembly: GCA_949752735.1. Lineage (NCBI taxonomy): Eukaryota > Metazoa > Annelida > Clitellata > Crassiclitellata > Lumbricidae > Lumbricus > Lumbricus terrestris. Next base: position 11,255,506 of record OX457043.1, on the reverse strand, counting down.
GCTAATTCTAGTCAATTAACATGTTTCAGTAGCTAATTCTAGTCAATTAACATGTTTCAGTAGCTAATTCTAGTCAATTAACATGTTTCAGTAGCTAATCGTACACATCTCTACTTACAATATCATTGATGATAACATAAAGAATATGCATAATTTGAATATTCTAACAAAGGTCACTGACCATTCCTTTGACAAATACGTCCACTCGATGCCATTGTCCATCGCTGAGCTTCTGCAGCCGGACCCGTCCCTCTCGATCTCGTCCATCAATCGTCAGCTTCGTCTCCCCCGATCCGCGGTTGATCCTCAGAAGCGGGTAACCGCTCCTCAGTTCGAGGAGAATGAAATCCTCTGGTTCGGATTCGGTCAGTTCATCGACCGGTCCACTGAAGAGGATCAGACCGTCCTCCCTCTTCGTGATGATCTCAAGACTCGTGTGGCTGTCCGCACACTGGGCCAGCGGATGGTACCAGGCCCACCCGCCGGTCCCTGAGAAGCTCTTGTGCGTCTGCTGACATCGAGGGCCGTTGAAACCGTATGGACAGTCGCACCTTCAAACAATGAAATATAACTATCGGTCAACTCTGAATGAATAGGTGAGGTTCTTTGGGTGTGCATGGGCCTACCACTGCGAACTCTTCCCGTTTTTCTGTACATTGTTTTTCCTAACCGATGTAATAATATTATGTTTGTGTGTATGTGTGTATGTACTATGTATGTATGTATGTATGCATGCATGCATGCATGCATGCATGCATGTATGTATGTATGTATGTATGTATGTATGTATGTATGTATGTATGTATGTATGTATGTATGCATGCATGCATACTTGTTTATTTCCAAAAACAACAGGCAAAAGACTGTATGTTTACATTATGAGAATTGACAGTATGGCTAGTTAGTACTTATGGCTAAGTTTGTAAGTACATGTTTTTAAAAAATATACTAGTTCTGAATTACATTTAACATCATCAAAATAATAGGCTAAAGCAGAGCGCAACTTTGATTAAATTGTTCTTTTGATTGGTGCTATATAAAGTTTCAATCGTGATTGCGATATACACTGCAATAAATAGTTCACTGTTTCAGTTGCATGGAAATCACATGAATTAAAAATCATGAATTAAAAAAATTACAATACGATAACTGGCTATATTAAAATTAGTCTTTAAAGTTGAGTAAACAACTTCATTGAAATTAAGTTTATTTTAATATTAAATTAACAGCTCATTTAGCCACAACTACTTCAAAATTAAACTGAAATTAATATACAGCTACATTTTTACGATTACAGTAAACAAATTTAAACAGCCTCTGCATCTTTAGTGTCTTTTATTTATCTCATGGTAGAAAAATTAGCATTAAAAAGATCTGATTGATTCAAAAACTTTTATATAAATTAAAAATAAATATGATTTGTCCCAAATCCCAAACATGTTGTGTAAGCAGAAGCTGTATGTTAGCCTACATGACATTTTTTGCATCAGCATGACAGATGACACTCATTCAGTATAACCGAGTACTTACATACACTGTCACAAACTTTGACTTTGAAGAATAAATAGCACCACATTCAAATTTACATATCAGGGCTTTTTTTAACGTGCAGTTGTACACAAAATGTGCAGTTGTAGAAGCACTTCTGTACAGTTAAAACGAGCAAAAAACGTCTTTTTCCTCCGATTGGAAGTAATTTACCATGGATGATGGGAAAGAAAAGAAGGAGTTGCGCAGTTCTAAAAATTCTTTAAAAACAGCCAGATTGCATGCAAAACCTTCCACCCTGTCATCCATGCCCACCTGAAGCCATTTTCCAACTGGAGACACTTTCCATCATTGTAGCAGCTGTCTTCTTGACACTTCATTTCATCGTCTGAAGAAGAGAATTCCCTCGCAGCGCAAGTACATTTCCTTTCAACGTATGACGTGACCCCAACAATCGAAGTTCCATTTGTGTTGACGACAAGGGGTTCGTTTGTGATGATGAGTGCACTGGTGCACCCGCCACTTTCGCACACTTCCTCCTGGCACTCGTCCACTGGAGTTTGCAGAATCTTCAGGTCCAACGACTTCTCAATCTAGAAAACAGAGTTTGAGGCTATGTTAGTAATAACAATAAAAATAGACATTCCATTCAGACAAACCTATGTATAAAATATTCTGTTAACAATTACAATAGCAATGATGATGATGATGAAGATGATGATGATGATGATAATAATTACTTTCACACCATACCCCAGGAACGAAGACCATGTATTGCAAGATTGATCACACAATCATCTGTTTTGAGCTAATTTTTAAGACTAAGGAATTTTTTTACCTCTGGGGCTTATTTATAATAATAATAATAATAATAATAATAATAATAATAATAATAATAATAATTTAACTCAACTGTAACTGATATGTGAAAACTACATCGAAAAAAAAAATAAAAAAATAAAAAAATAAAAAATAATAATAATAATAATAATAATAATAATAATGTGTCATAACGAGATCGCATTCCAAGGCACTTTCGCTAACCAAGACAACAACGAGTAAGGTCATCTCCAGGCAAATTTTATCAACAGCTGATGATATTGGAAGTTAAATTTAAAAGTAAATAATAAATATATAATACTAATACCATATTGTTACTGACCTCGTTCTTTTCCTTCGACATGCGACCATCGAGTTTAACCGGTTGGTAGAATGGTGAACCATGCGCAGAGTATCTGACGTCGATCGTACGAGAAAGCGTCGGGTGATTTCGAACGGTGAATATGTCAACGTTATCAACTGGAACGCCGAGGTTCTTAGCAATGTGGCCACGCAGAAGATCGTACTTGCTCTGCCCGACCTCTGAACTGGGTTTCTGATGAGCCTTGGGCTTTGAAATGAACTCCTCAGCAGTGCATCCTACAACCAAGCAATTCTAATAACTCTTAACTTCATGGATTTGTTCTATTAAATTTAACTTCATGGATTTGCTCTATTAAATTTAACTTCATGGATTTGTTCTATCATTTAACTTCATGGATTTGTTCTATCATTTAACTTCATGGATTTGTTCTATTAAATTTAACTTCATGGATTCACTTAATGATGTGCTCAAATCACACTTGTCAAATACATTCACAATTCATGGGCGTGTTTGGAAACATATCCATTAGTTTTACACTCAATATCTAATCAACATCAAGAACATCAAGCAAGAGGTCTTCCTAATGTGGACATGGAAACGAATGGAGACAATCAGCTGAATGGAACATATAACAAATGAAGAAGTGATGACGAAGAAAGAGCCCAGATAAAGACAATGAGGGAGAGACAAAAGAAATGGGTAGGTAGGACACATGCTAACAGGGAACTCACTACTAAGATTGGTCATCAAAGGAAAAAGTTAAGGGATAGCGAACAAAAGGAAGACCGCAACAGATGATGCTGGACAGGATCTGATGACAGGTGGATATGGGAAACTTAAGGAAGAGGCCCAACATCAAGAGGAATGGCGACGTCAGACACTTGGATCTGTTTGGGCAGAGAACCAGAAGAAGAAGAATAAAAACAATCACCAACATACCCTGAAGTCTAACTGATCCTGAACTTCGGACAGCCATCTCCTTAATTTCCACGACCGTTACTCTGACAGACGACACGACCTCCCTCTTCCAGACACTGTCATAAACTTTGACCTTGAAGTCGTAGACTCCAGAAGGAACCTTTCCGTTCATGTGTAGCTGACCAAGGTCGCGATCCAGCCGGAAAAGTTTCGCAGTAGCTGCATTTTCGAAGGCGAATGTTTTGTTGTCAACGTCCCAATCGTCCTCATCCTCTGCGTAAACAGAACCGAGGTAGGCATCCTCAAACAATCCTGAAACGAAAATTCCATGACTGCATCTTCCACATGAAATATATCATTCATTCACTCATTCATTCAAGTATTTATGTAGCACCTCTTCAAAGAAACTACTCAGAGGTGCTCCCCACTCCAGCTCGTCCAAAAAGAACAGTTTCAAGTACTTATAGGATGTGTCAGAGCATGACTTAGAGAACATGTGAAAATGTAAGACCCAATGTAGCAGTATGAATGCAAATAAAGCGCATGCATGCCATGCAAATTACTTTAGACTTTTCAGCTAATAGAATAGAATAGAATAGAATGCAAACGTCTATGTCTGAAAGTATTCATGTATGCATGCTTATATGTGTGTTGGATGCTGTATGTCAGTGCTGTTAACTTTGCTTGAAGCCGAGGGCCGCAGCGTGAACTCAAAATCAACAACTATGGTCAAATGCATATTGTTTCAGCTGTATCAAAATTTACTAAGAATAATCGTCACGGATATAGGCTATCGTGGGAACTTGATTTTGTATTCACATTTTCAAATAATGATGCAACGACTTACAAACTTATAGACATCATAGTTGGTCTGCGATTTGTTTTTCTTAATTTTCAAAAAATTTGAAAAATTTCACTAGTTTAGGCGGGTCACTTAAAATTAGCTCACTGGGGCAGGTTAGACAGCACTGCTGTATGTGAGACCCATGCACAATCTGCACATACAGTACACACCTAAACATTTAAACGTTCTGTACTTAACAGCATCGCACAGCTTCACATAAAAGTGCTGATAACACCAACCTGGTAATGTCACAGTTCACACCAACATGTTAAACGACCACTACTTAACAAGTGAACTGACCTTTATAGTTGTAGACTTGGATGTTCTTGTGTCCTGGGTGGTGCTTGTTATCGTTAACATCTCCAATGATGATGGTCAGAGTGTTGGTGCCAGTGACAGAGGGAGACCCGCTGTCACGCATGATGATTGGCATGTGGTATTCCTTCTGCTTCTCACGATCAAACTGCTTCAGAGTCGTGACGATCGCTGAACCATGATTATTTTCGCCTCCACCTTTACACAAAATTAAAACATCCAATCAATTAACTGTGTTAAAAAGCCACATCAACTGATGCAAGAGAAATTCTTAATTCGGAAAAAGTAGGAGCAGCTGGAATCTGCAGGAGAAAGTAACAGAAACTGTATTGAAAACATGGTAATTTTTGATGTATTCTTCTTCATTAACCATGCAGTGCAATCCTTCCTTAACACTTTAGCGACTTGGAAAGTGTTAAATGCATAAAACTGTAACTGACAATTAATTGCAAAACCAAATATTTTGTCCAGTCAGTTCTTCAGATTATCACCTGGTAACAAGTTCGATTGATGTGGACTTGGGTACTAAGGATTTGGCACTAAAGATTTAATTTTGGTACTGCAGACTCAGGCACTAAGACTTTGTAATGAGGACTTTGAATCCACGGTACTGTTAACTTCGGTACTGAGGATGTTCGTATTGGCAACTATGGTACTTGGCAATTTGTATTAAGGCCTTTTGTATTAAGAACTTTAGCCGATGGCCTTGGCATCGACTACCCTGTGCTGAGGACTTGACTGTGATCTCAGGACTTTATTATTGAGTAGCTTGGTAGTGATTCGTTCATTCATTCTTGAATTTACATAAATACCTTCAAACACGCACCCAACGCCAGCACGTGCAAAAAAAGAACAGCTTTAAGTTTGGTGACTGGTGAGCAAGGTCTTTGGTAGAGTCCCAGGGTGTTGGGCCGGTGTCGCGTGACAAAGTCTCCCCCCTAAAAGTCTCCCCCCGGAGACTTTATTTCGAAACCGATTCTCCCCCCGGAGGATCTGTTCTAGAATAAATTCGCCCCCGGAGACTATATTCTGAAATAAAGTCTCCGTGGGGGAGAGAATATTTCCGCCGTCCACGAAATAAAGTCTCCCCCGTTCAGCGTAAAATTGGCTACAGTTGCATCAAATTTAGAGATGAGCAGGCTAAACGGTTAGTTTATGTTGCCAGATTATATAACAAGAAAACATATAATACTTTTACTTCAAAAAATTTCTTCCAATACAGGGTTTCAGCCAGGGGGAGACTCCGTTTCGGGGGAGACTTTGTATCGGGGGGAGACTTTATTTCGTGACACCGGCATTACTCTAAAGGAAGGCCACTTGAGACCACTGGGCCACCACAGAAAAGGTTAAATGATTATACTGCCCTAAACTTGTGCACACAGCAATAAGACACACAATATTGCTAATTGAAAAAAAAGATAACATGTGTGTTTTATCACAGCCTCAAAACCGCCCTTTTCAGTCGAGGTTGGGTTGAGAGTACTCCTGAGTAGCACTTTGAAAGGGTGCTATATAAATCTCCAGAATGAATGAATGGATAAAGAAAGATAAAAGCAATTCTAGGCTTCACCACCTGGCAGAAACCGTAATGCAAAGAGATCACAGGTAGGATTTGCTGGACATGGACATCTGCCACCACAGGGCAACCAGAAGTCAAACGGAGGTCCATTGGACGCCGTGTCTCGATCAACAGCACTGATTTGAATCACTGTACGTCCGGGAGGTTGGTTCTCATAGACGACCGGTCGGTAGTCGCCGGCAAACTCGGGGAAGTTGTCGTTGACGTCACTGACTGTTACAAACAGCGTGCCAGTACCAGTCTGGGCAGGGAACCCTGAAAGAAATGATGAAATGCACAGCTGTACTATCTTCAAATGCTGCAGGTAATCAAACTGCAATAGAATCTTCAAACATGATTCGTCAGAGCAAGAATTCTGCTGTAAAAGAATTTTTTACGTTGAAGACAAATTTACTGCAGACATTGAATGTGACTTCATGATATCTTGTTTGAATCAATGAATGAACGAATTAAAAAGACACATAAAATAAACTTAATGGACATGAAAATGCAATGAAGTTAGTCCAATTGTTGGAGCTCTCGACTTTAACAATGAGCTTCATTGGCTTCCAAGTCGCTTTTAGTAGACTCCCATTGTTAGTGTTAAAGTAAACACATGCCTAAGCTTCTGGAGGCCGTTCAACTCGACACTTTAACGATGAGCCTGTACTAAAAGCAACTGGAAAGTCGATGAAGGAAGTTGTTAAACGTTTGAAATGATACGTTTAAAAACTTTCATTGACTGATTAAATGATGATGACGTGGCGTCATGACCTCCTGACCTTTGTCAATGGCCAGAATGTGAACTCGATGCTCCGACTTTGTCTCCCGATCCAAAGTCTTTGCCGTTGTGATCAGACCGTTGCTAGTGATCGCAAACTTCTTCTCTGGATCCGTCAGTCGATCGACAGAATAACTAAATCACAAAGCATATTACATTGCTACGTTATGTCATAATGTAATGTAATATAATGCAACACTTATTCACATACAGTAACTCTATAATAGTATAGTAAGCTGTTGTCATAAGGTAATGTAATATAATGAAACACTTATTCACATACAGTAACTCTATAATAGTATAGTAAGCTGTTGTCATAAGGTAATGTAATATAATGAAACACTTATTCACATACAGTAACTCTATAATAGTATAGTAAGCTGTTGTCATAAGGTAATGTAATATAATGCAACACTTATTCACATACAGTAACTCTATAATAGTATAATAAGCTGTGTTAGGCGCATGCACAACATTTACATAACATAACCAAAAGACAAAAATTGCTGCTTTAGCCTGCATCTATCAAATTGTCATAGCACCCAAGGTCATGCAACAAAATGTTTCTAAATGACATTCTTGGGATAAAGTTCGTCAAGTATTTATTGGGGATGGTGAAAGTGTGAGCAGGTGGTTGCTGCTGGTGACCTATCAAAACTTGAGCGTTTTCATTTTAAGATGCAGCGTTTCGGTTTTCTGTATAGGCCTAATTATATACTACTATAGCCTATGCAGACACTCGGTCCAGACAAATTGGAATCGGACAATAAGGAACGGACAATTCGAAGTCGGACAATTCCGAGCCGGAAAAATTGGACAGGGCAATTCTGAGTCGGATAATTCGGAGCGAACAATTTGGAGCGGACAATTCGGCGGACCCGGACGATAAGGCGCGGGCAATTCGGAATAGGAAATTCGGAGCCGGACAAACTTGGCTGGACAATTCGAAGTCGTATAATTAGGATTGGACAATTTGGGGGCTGTAATACAGCTGTCTCTATCCGGAATATAAAGAGCACTTCTATTACAATTTGGATAATTCGGAGCCGAGTAAATTGGAATGGACAATTCGGAGTCGGATAATTAGGATTGGACAATTTGGATAATTCGGAGCCGGGTAAATTGGAATGGACAATTCGGAGTCGGATAATTCTGAGCGGACAATTCGGAGTGGTCAATTCGGGGCAGGACAAATTGGACCGGGCAATTCGGAGCCAAATTTTTCGGTGCATGCAAAAAAATCGCGCACTCCTACGGGGCGCTAGCGGCGATCAATGGCCCACACGCCTCCGACTGGCTACACGTCCTTCCATTGACTGCGTTCCACCTTAGATTGAGCGACGAGGCTGTGGGAGTTGCGGTAAGCCTCCGACTGGGTGCGGCCGTATGCGTGTACGTGGGGCCCCTGTTTTAGCAAGGGCTCGCATGGCCTTTCATGCTCCCTTGGATTCGGTCGATAATAGGGCCCATCAACAACGAGGGTCTCGCCTTTGTGTCCGAGTTCGGTCGCCGGCTGTCGAGGACCTCCGGAGATTTACGAGAAACAGGATATCTGTTCCAGAACATCTCAGTACTTAACTATAGAACACTTCAACGCTGTTGCATACCAGGGTACCTTGTCTGGATTATACACTGCCACACAGGGTCATTGTTCGGCCGCCGTAAGAAAACTAAAATTGACCTGTAAAAACTAAATCGAAAACTAAAACTTACATTCCAGTTATAATAATAATAAAATAATAATAGTTCTCTCATGAAACGATTGCAAACGCACAGCGCTACCAGGTCTCCATCGGAAGGAAGCATAGCCTAGTTGGCATCTGTAAAAAGGTAGGCTAATATGTAGAAATGTAACAGAAGTGCCTGTTTAAAGATTTCGCCGTGACCTTACACTACGAGTCTGGCACATCCCTATATCATATGGCCGATATGATGCATTTAACATATTATATTTAATATGATATGATATATTATTATTATTACATAAATTTATAACGCGCGCAAGGTCACACCAAAGTGTGAATCTGAGGATATTTAAGGATAAGCTTATTAAAGAATATATGTACACTTACTAACTTACTTACCTACTTAAATAGCTTATGAATTCGAAGTCAAAATCTCACACGCAGTCAGTTTGTGACGTCATTTAACTCAATAAAGTCAGAGTTGCGTCATTTTGTTTACCATAACGTAGTCTTCGTAGATTGTCTATTAAAAAGAATGCATAGTAACTGCGAGTTAGGCTACAGGAAGATAAAAATGCTGGCGCCTATAGACAAATTCGAAAGCATTATAGCTAAATTGTGGGTATGTGCCTTTTGCCGGAAAACCTACTCGTGCATTCTTTTCTGGTCACTTAATTTTATGGTGACTGGTGTGCCAGTCTTAGGCTACGTTGCTGATTCAAAACAATCATAGCTTAATATTCCAAAGATGATACGCTGTAGTTTCAGCCAATCAGAGACAAACGAACTCATTTTGGACAGGTCAAAATGTATTTAAGGCGATCGGATGTTCAGTCAATTAGATCCGTTTAGATCCCTCCAGGATAAATGGAGACCCTGCGGTTCCGGGGAATGAATAGGACCGATGAATCCTTATCATGTCGTAAAAGGCGACTAATTGGGAACCCCTGCGGTTCCGGGGAATGAATAGGACCGATGAATCCTTATCATGTCGTAAAAGGCGACTAATTGGGAACCCCTGCGGTTCCGGGGAATGAATAGGACCGATGAATCCTTATCATGTCGTAAAAGGCGACTAATTGGGAACCCCTGCGGCTCCGGGGAATGAATAGGACCGATGAATCCCTATCATGTCGTAAAAGGCGACTAATTGGGAACCCCTGCGGCTCCGGGGAATGAATAGGACCGATGAATCCTTATCATGTCGTAAAAGGCGACTAATTGGGAACCCCTGCGGTTTCGGGGAAAGAATAGGACCGCTGCATTCTCATGCATGTCGTAAGAGGCGACTAAATGGGAATCCCATGCGGTTTCTAGGGGAGGAATAGGACTTTAGCACCTTCATGCATGTTGTAAGAGGTAACTAGATGAGAACACACGATGTTTCGGGAGCAGGGGCGGAATAAGACCTTAGCATTTTCATGCATGTCGTAAGACACGACTATAAGAGCAACCCCTGCGGTTTCGGGGAAAGAGTAGGACCGCTGCATTCTTATGTATGACGTAAGTGACCACAACCGTAAATGGGGGACCGCGGCGATTTCGGGAAAGGAATAGGACCGCTTCATCCTCATTTAAAGATGTTCACATACAATTCAATGCAATAGCCTACTATACTTTGGCACCAGAGTAATCAAGTCTATAGGCTAGCCTATCGTTCGGCTAATCGGCTATGGTAATTGCAATTGTATTTGTAAATTTATCTGGTAGCAATTCAAGTGTCTCTCATCAGAGTTCTTCCGTTAGACAGAAAGGAATGTTGATCCAAGAATTGTTTATCTGTGTATTGTTGTCAGAAAGTGATGGAAAATTAGTGTGCCATGACGTTCTCCAGTTGACGGAAGCGGATACATATAACCGACATGTGACGGAAGTCAGCGGCCTCCACTGGGTGGTATTGTCTGCCTTTTGCTTGAATTCCACTGCGGTGGAACAAAAGGGAAAAAGAGAGATATTACAACATATTGCTATTAGTTCCACTAGCATGTGAGCTACTCCCGCAGAAACCAGGAGGGCAGACCGTCCGGTCCCGTATCTGAACTGCCAACCGATTTAAGCAGTTTGTAGGTGCATGGTTGGTTCGTTCACATAGGTCTACTGACTCTACTCCATTGTTCCATCGACAACCGTTGATTAAGGAGGAAGGCAGTGTAGTTTTGCATCTGTAGAAATCTCTACTAGGAATATGCCTGCTTAAAGATTTCGCAGTAGCCTTACTCTCCGGGTGTGACACATCCTTATATGATCATATGGCCGATATGATATAACAATTAGGCTATATCTAACATGATATATATTTAATGTGATGATATATTTAAGTAATTTACAGAATATAGGTTGCCTATACTTATTTACTTATGGACTTGCTTAACTTGAGAAATCTCACCCACCCTCAATGATATATTTAAGTAATTTAAAAAATATAGGCTACCTATAGGCTACTTATTATGCACTTACTTAACTAGCGACCCTTAGCTTATGATTTCGAATCCAAAATCTCACCCAGCGCACTGTAGGCTTAGATCATTGACCTTAGATATATTATTAGATCTGCACCTGTGACGTCATTTCATTCAGTACAAGTCAGAGTGGCGTCATTTTATTTACCATAACGAAGTCTTCGCAGATTAGTCATTAATTTTTTTTATATTAACTGCAACCTACAGGTGAATAGAACTAGAAATGCTTCCGTCTATAGACGAATTCGATGTATTAGGTCTATAGATAAATTGTGGATATTCTTGATATGCCTTTTGCCGAAAAACCTATGCGTGCATTCTTTTCAGATCGCTTTCTCGTCACATTATGGTGCCTGGTGTGCCAGACATAATTACGCTGCTGAGTGCTGACTCAAACAATCGCTGTGGTTAAGCCAATTAGAGACAAAAGAACTCATTTAGGACACGTCAAAATGCATTTAAGGCGATAAGAAGTTCTGACTGTTAGATCCTGCGGTTTCGGGCAAAGAATAGGACCGATGAATCCTTATCATGTCGTAAGAGGCGACTAATTGGGAACCCCTGCGGTTTCGGGGAATGAATAGGACCGATGAATCCCTAACATGTCGTAAAAGGCGACTAATTGGGAACCCCTGCGGTTTCGGGGAACGAATAGGACCGATGAATCCTTATCATGTCGTAAAAGGCGACTAATTGGGAACCCCTGCGGTTTCGGGGAATGAATAGGACCGATGAATCCCTAACATGTCGTAAAAGGCGACTAATTGGGAACCCCTGCGGTTTCGGGGAATGAATAGGACCGATGAATCCCTAACATGTCGTAAAAGGCGACTAATTGGGAACCCCTGCGGTTTCGGGGAATGAATAGGACCGATGAATCCCTAACATGTCGTAAAAGGCGACTAATTGGGAACCCCTGCGGTTTCGAGGAATGAATAGGACCGATGAATCCTTATCATGTCGTAAAAGGCGACTAATTGGGAACCCCTGCGGTTTCGGGGAATGAATAGGACCGATGAATCCCTAACATGTCGTAAAAGGCGACTAATTGGGAACCCCTGCGGTTTCGGGGAAAGAATAGGACCGCTGCATTCTCGTGCATGTCGTAAGAGGCGACTAATTGGGAATCCCGCGCGGTTTCTAGGGGAGGAATAGGACCATAGCACCTTCATGCATGTTGCAAGAGGTAACTAGGCCCTACCGGTAGGTGGGAACACACGAATGTTTCGGGAGCGGGGGCGGAATAAGACCATAGCACCTTCGTGCATGTCGTAAGACACGACTATAAGGGCAACTCCTGCGGTTTCGGGGAAAGAGTATGACCGCTGCATTCTCATGTAAGAGACCAATACCTGGTACCGTAAATGGGGGACCGCTTCATATTCATTTAAAGATGTTCACATACAATTCAATGCAATGCTATACTTTGGCACCAGAGTAACCAGGTCTATAGCCTATCGTTCGGTTCATCGTTTACATATGGTAATCTTAATTGTATTTGCAAATTTATCTGGTAGCAATTCAAGTGGGTCTCATCAGAGTTCTTCCGATCCAGGACAATGAAAACATCATGAAACAAAATAGGCCTACTCTTCAAGTGCTTGCAGTAACGAGGCATAGAGTCCATTTCCCCAACAGGTTGTTAGGCGACATATTCAAGGAGGATGGGCTGACCACAGCAAAACTACTCTATAATATATGCTACAGGGTACATTATAGCCTGAACATCCAAGATGTTGACGAATTCCGATCAGTGACGGCTGTTCGGGCAGACGGCAAGTTCGCAACTCCTGATGGCTTATAGCCAGATACAGACAAAGGCAACAGCCTTTGCCAGGATAATATGTCTTCTGGCGGGCATTTTTTCTGATGACCGTTTTTTAGTGTTTGTCTCACAAATTAAATTCTAATAAAATACACAAACCCTGGTAGTAAATTTGCCAGATTCTGATCTTTAAGATCTGACTATTTGTCTTAGTAGTCTTTATTATATTTTTATTCTGTTAGCCACTAGGCCTGACACTCTATTTTTTCTGTTACTGGATATCAAACAAAATCATCGTATAATGGCGAAACTGTTCATGCGACGCGATAAATATTCGGCGGGTAGGATCAGTGGCGTAGACAGAGGGGTTTCGGGGGTTAAACCCCCCCACTGGCCTAGGAAAATAAATTTTAATGGTTGTTTATCCACTTGAATAAGAAAAACAAAACAATTGCTTGTAGTAACAATTGTTTTTCCTACTTTATTCCCTTTGTTACTTTATTCCATTTTTATTTACTGTAATACTGTTGGGTTGGTGTCAGAAAGGCATCCGGCCAGGCCAAAAAAAACAAACCCCCCATCATAAATTCCTGGCTACGCCACTGAGTGGGATAGGCCTACGTCATTCCAGGAGGGGTTCCCCCCCGGGAGATCTCTATATTAAACACTGATTACGATCATCCGAGAGGACTGATCTGCGTGTTTGTGAATGATCGAGGTTTCTCGACCGCTGGTCCTCGATATTTATAGGCCTATATAGACTTCCTCTCGCTATTCGAGCCACTGTTCAGTGGACTTATTATCCCGCCTGCTAGTTGCTCTGTAAGGCACCTTTGTAACAGCAAGCCCGTGTTTACATGTACGTAGGTGTCCCTATCTAGCAGGGTCAGTGATCCCTCCAGGGCCTATCCTTGTGGTCATTCCCCTCTGAAAATGTGACTTGCAATCTATAACCATATCTTTGCCATAACTGCAAAAAATGTTTGGTTACAAAATAAAATGATTGATTGATTGATTGAAATACATGGCGTAATTATTACAAGAATCTTGCAAAGAAGGAGTCATTCAATTAGATGTATTTACTAACGTAAACTGCTTGTTAAGGCCGGTGTCTTTATCCGACGCGCTGAACCGGTAGAGGGTTGTGTCAACGGTCACATTCTCAAAAACCGTCACACGATATTGGTTTGGTGTGAAGACGGGTGCGTTGTCATTGGCATCGGTGACGTAGACCTCGATGTAGGCCGTGTCCTCGTGACTCACGTTCGTGTCTTCAACGAAGATGGTGAGGTTGAAGACGGGACTCAGAAGCGAATCAAAATCTACAGGCTGAAAATATTGTCCTGATTCAGTCTTAACCTTCTAGTGATGACCATCTCAGAAGAGACTTAAATACATGCTCTCCAAATTACAAGCCAGGTGTTTAGTCAATTGGAGTAGGAGGAGTAAGAGGAAGTGGAGTTGGAGGAGTAAGAGGAAGTGGAGTTGGAGGAGGTTGAGGAAGTGGAAGAGGACTAAGATGAGGAAGAGGAGGATTAGAACTGGACCATTTGCTGAGTAAGGTTTGTGGTTTTTAGAAACACGAGATTGAGGACTTTGGATTACAGTCTAACCATCAAATGTCAAAATAGATTCTAGATTCCAGCCTATGTGCTGGGTTTTCTGGCTGGGTTTGTTTTCTCTGAGTATTGTAATCACCTGCAAAATATTTTATATACTAGTGCTGCCGTGGTTATAAGGAACCATATAAACTTTTCCGAAATGCCTACATGACTAGCATACCAGTTTATCAATACATCATCCCATTTCTTCACACCTTGTGTACTTGGAGCACTTGCATACCAGTTTATCCAGAGATCAACCCTCTACTACCAACCTTGTGTACTTTGAGTACTCCTGTGTTCGTGGCATCGATACTGGCGATTGTGAAGTACTCGCGATCCTGTTGTCTGAGCGAGTACATGAGCCGTGCGTTGGAACCGACATCTCTATCAGTTGCTGAGACTGAGGTGATGGAGGCACCGACTTCCAGACTCTCAGACATCGTGGCGCGGTAGATGACCTGAGTGAACTTCGGAGCGTGGTCGTTGATGTCGTCGATAACAATAGTAACGTTTGCCAACGCTGGAATAGCCACGGACACATTCAGCCAATAGAAGCACCACGCAATTCCTAAACTAAGTCCTTGGCGAGCACCTTAAATTTAAACCTGGTGCAAAAGAAAGTGCACAGAAGGCATAGACAGCAAACGTCGGTTGATTGGTCGTCAGCTGATTGGTCGTCAGCTGATTAGTCAGAGTGCTTGCTCAGCAAAGTGGAGCATGATTTCGAGATGCTTACAGTTCTTAAACGTCCTTTGCTCATATTGCTCAACATGGTTGATAGATACATGCTCATTAATCCTAACAATGAACAACAATTTTATTCATTAGTCTGTCTAAGAATTTGCTCCTCTATGAAGATATACAATAATTGTCCCATATTAATAAAAAAAAGACTGTTAACTCCAAACAGAACAGCTCCTAGGAGAGTTTCTTAGAGCCTCAGGGGTTGCACTTTCCTCAGGCAAGGAACATTAATAATATACTAATAATAAAAACAATAACAATAATCATAATAATAATAGAAATAAAGTCTTAGAATGCAAACAGTAACAATGGAATAGTTTACTAACCCGACATTGGTGGCACTCCTTTGTCCTTAGCCTGGACCATGACACGGTATTCTTCCTGGACCTCGCGATCCAAAACATCGCTAAGCATGGTGGATATGAGACCAGTGTGGGCGTCGATGGAAAACAATGGCAGTCCATGCCTCTGTGGAACATCCTTCAGAGAATAAGTAACCGTCCCATTCAGGCCATTGTCAGCGTCAGTCGCGATGACTGTCAGCACTGTCATCCCTGCCAAGATGTACGACAGTAACAAAGTTGTGCTATCAAAATATAAGCACATAATTATAGCCAGAGAAAAGTATTGCCTAGTATCAATATAGTAGTTGAGTATACAATGAAACAAAATTATGATCAGCAGGCCATCAAATACAGGTATAAAATTAACAGTAGTCAAAAACTAGCCCTTTTTATTAACATAACTTTTTTAAATAATATATTTACCATTATAATATAACGGCAATCTCAAATACTATCTTTATGCACTGGTAATGCAAGCCTTGTAAGGCACCGAAAAAGCAATGCAAATCCAATGACGATTGGTAATGTAACATAACTTGGTATTTACATAGAGCATTTCACCAGGTTCTCAGAGAAGACCTGCAAACAGGTGTTGATAATAACAACGTGCTCTTAGCCTTTGAAACTCTAGGCCCAATTAATCATGAAGGTCTGGCTTTCTTAGGCAATCTTGACAACTGCCATGCGAAATAACTGGAGACAACGGGAAACCTCATTTCACTATGATCCAGCACTTCAATGCAATCACTTTTCACAGCACTTTTGGCACTCAGCACAGTTACAGTGAAGATTAACCATCCAAGAACAATGCTACCCCTAATTTGATTAAATCCTGAGGGGATTACATGCACCTCAAGTAGAAAATAGAAATAATAATAACAATAATGATAATAATAAATCGATGATAACAATAATAATAATAATTATTATAATAATAATAATAAAATATAATAGTTTTAGTTTTTAAAATATAATTTTTTTTAAATAATAATAATAATAACGATGACCTGGCAGGGAGAGAAAGCAAATCAGAAATCTTCAAAATAGGGCAGATATTTGACCTTCCACCTCTTGGCAACATTCCAGCATGCCATCATGAACCCCTTCGTTAAAATAACTCAAGCAAATCAAACAATGCCATGCGAAATAAAACTGCCATGCGAAATAACTGGAAATAACTGATGGGTGTGATATGTCACACCCATCGAGTCCTCACTTCGCCTCAACACCTACCCGCTCTTGAATGCTCTGGCACCCTGCCTATCAGTCGGTTCCGATCAAACACTGGTGCATTGTCATTGATATCTTTCGGCATGACTCGCACTTCGGAATATCCGGTCAGAGACGGTTGATTCGACGCGTCCACTTCGTCATGAGCCAACACATTGAAGTTCCACATCGGTCGACCGTGCGGATGGTCACGGTCGAGACTTCGGGTCTGAAATATCTCGCCGGTATGCTCGTTGATTATGAATGTCCCATCGTCAGAAAACTGTCCGGTCAGACCGTACTTGATGGATGATTTGCGGTCGACGTCAGGGTCAACAGCGCGCACCTGAAGAATGGAAGCCAGTACAATTAGATTGCATCGTATCATATATGAGAATTTATAAAACGTCTTCAATTAAGAATATAATTTATTCAGGCACTCTGAGCTTGACAACACCGAGGAAATAAGAAAGTTCTATATGCAGATCATTTATTCATTCGGATATTTATATAGCGCTCGTTCAAGTAAAAAAAACACTCAGAGGCGCTCCCGACTTCAGCCCGCCCCAAAAGAACAGTTTTAAGTTTAGTAAGATCATCTTCAATGGTAATACAACTGTATACCGTAACATGTATTATGAGAATTTATAAAGCATCTTCTAACAGTACTTGATATTCAGATGCGACCTCAGCTTGATAGGGTCCCTAGGAAATAAGAAAGTCCTCAAACACTGAAGGGATGAAGGTGGCATCCCAAGTAGCATCTTACAATGGATAGAGGGAAAGATCATGTATGTTACAATCAATCAACCAACCAATCAATCAATCAATTCATCAGTCAGTCAATCAAATCAATCTTTATAGATCACCACAATAGCAATATAAGCATGCAACTCACAAAATTCGTATGCAGGTTGTAAATATGCAAAACCGAAGGAACAGATAGTTCCGCCGCTAAACACCGTAAACAGTTACGTTTCAATTCAGCTGCATTCAATGGAGACTCACGGTTAAAAGATACTTTGGACTGCTCTTTGATATTCCCACTTCTTCCTCCATGATGTCTGTTACGTTGTAGATGGCATTGTCAAACCTTGGAGGATTATCATTGACGTCAAGAATCTGAACTCTAATCGTCGTCCAGTTCGCGAACTTGTCATCAAACACTCGGAACTTCATTATGTATTCCTATGAATTTAACCAACATTTCGTTCATCGTTATCAATGTCATTGAAAAATATTACTATCAATTATTAATACTATTTAACGTATTGATGCATTAATTCAATAAAAATTTGTGATTGCTTCCAAAAAAGGGACAACTTTTTGAGAATGGATTTATCCATGTTGTCTATTATCTTTCATCCTCTGGAAATCAGGCTAAAAATTTCAGAACATTTATTTGGTCCAAAATTTTTGCAGATTTTTAATGAAAATATAAAATATCATCTGGTGAGAAGGGAGTGACAAGCCAGATCTAATATCACTTTGTCAGTTAGCTATTATTATAATATTATAAATTATTATTATACAATTGTCTCTGCTCCAATACCAGTGCCTTAATAGCCATGAGATTATTCATTAACTCAGGACCTCAAGTTTCATCACAGGCATCAGCAAAGGAAAAATACTTAATTTAGTACCTTCAATGTCCTTCATGCCTAAATCATATCAATAAGCTTAGTGTGTAAGCTAAACATAAGGGGGTGCTGTACGCCGATAGTTAGCATACACAATACAATAAAAAATATTGTAGCACAATAAGATAT
The DNA here is from genome assembly GCA_949752735.1 of Lumbricus terrestris. Lineage (NCBI taxonomy): Eukaryota > Metazoa > Annelida > Clitellata > Crassiclitellata > Lumbricidae > Lumbricus > Lumbricus terrestris. Next base: position 11,236,879 of record OX457043.1, on the reverse strand, counting down.
ATTGATAATTGAATAATAATAATAATCAGTCAATTTTAAAATAATTGAATAGTCTTACCCGTGGTCCAGTCTCGTAATCGAGGTGTCCCCTAACTTTGATCTCACCAAGATCAGGAACGACCTCAAATGCGTTACCGCGGTTTCCATCCGTTATTGAGTAGGTTAATGTATTTTCTGAAATCATAGGTCAAGCAATGCTCACGATAATGTAAAAAATTAACAAGAACGTTTCTAGATCAATTGAATCTTTCTGTCAATGTAGTTTCTGATTACATTAAAATACTCGAGTTTCCAGTCTATTGCCTTGACATGTGAATCTGCCAACTTGGTTGAATAACAGTAAACTAGAAGACAATCAGGTAGCAGTTTTAGACTGTCATAATTATGATTGTAGCATGCAACACTAATTGCCTCAATTGGTCCTTCTCTTTTAGTAGAGCGGCCTGGTGAAAAATTGTGCATTTTGTGATACAAGCATGAAATTTGGTACATACCACGAAAATGTCATAAGAAAAAGATTTGGCTATAGGGCCATCGCAGATTTGGCCCCTGGCCCCAATGGCGGCCATTTTTCAAAATGGCCGACCTGTTTACAGATTTTAAATTATCTCAGCTTCCAGTGCACTTAGAATCGTCGTCTTGGTGTCTAAACATACATAGTTTGGGGCGAGGATTCCAAAAAATCCATTACAAATGTTCCTCAGAGCTTCAATGGCGGCCATTTTCCAAAATGGCCGACCAAAATACGGATTTTCAATATCTCAGCTTCCAGTACACTTAGAATCGTCATCTTGGTGTCTAAACATACATAGTTAATGGCAGGCGTTCCAACAGAGCCATTGGAAATGTTCCCCATGGCTTCAATGGCGGCCATTTTCCAAAATGGCCGACCTAAAAAAATAATACTTCAATATCTCAGCCTCCAGTACACTTAGAATCGTCATCTTGGTGTCTAAACATACATAGTCTGGGGCGAGGATTCCAAAAAAGCCATTACAAATGTTCCTCAGAGCTTCAATGGCGGTCATTTTCCAAAATGGCCGACCAAAATACGGATTTTCAATATCTCAGCTTCCAGTACACTTAGAATCGTCATCTTGGTGTCTAAACATACATAGTTAATGGCAGGCGTTCCAACAGAGCCATTGGAAATGTTCCCCATGGCTTCAATGGCGGCCATTTTCCAAAATGGCCGACCTAAAAAAATAATACTTCAATATCTCAGCCTCCAGTACACTTAGAATCGTCATCTTGGTGTCTAAACATACATAGTCTGGGACGAGGATTCCAACAGAGCCATTGTAAATGTTCAACAAGGCTTCAATGGCGGCCATTTTCTAAAATGGCCGACGAAAAATGGATATTTCAATATCTCGGCTTCCTGTACACTTAGAATCGTCATCTTGGTGTCTAAACATACATAGTCAAGGGTGAAGTTTAAACAATCAAATACAAACGTTTCTGTTCACAAAATTTGCAGCCAAGGACGTGAATGGTGCGGTGAGGTAAAAAGGTTCCTGCTTATTTGAAAATCCGCTGTTTTGGGCTCATGGCGCGTCAAGTATAAATATAGTATAATCCAAGCTATTTATTGCATCATACTTTTTCTGAAACTTCTGATTGAGTTCATGTTCATTTGGCTATAAAACAAGTCTTGGAATATATGAAATATGTGAGAAAGGTAAAGTTTTTCAATCAGGTTAAGGCTCTCAGCAGTGTTATCGAGGAGATGGGAAACCCATTTATTGACGACAGCAATGACCTACTTGTCCAGGATACCAGAGATCTGGCCGATCAAACAGTGATAAACACCATGTGCAACCTCGGAGTACAACTACTATTGTGCTAGTACAACAACTAGAGTGGTACGAAACACTTATCAAGGAACTTCTCATTAACCAAACGTGACCTGTAAGTGATCCAATAGAAAGAAATAACTTCCCTCTCTTCAGTCGACCGCCTGCATGGGACAAGTCACGAGCAAAAGAACATTTTGTCATCTGTGAAGGACGGTTCACTATTCTCCAGGTTGTACATTTCCTGTCAGACACGCGAAGAGACCTGGTCACCTGGACGATTTTTTTGCTCACGAGAACCAGGCATGCCACCCATCACTCTCGAATATCAGCAAACTACGGCTAGGAACTATAGGCCAGACAGTAACTGTCTAGAAGAACTAATTCCTCAACAAATGAGGCCACGGCAGATATCCAACCAGGCCATTCACTGGGTATTCCAATTGCTGACGCTCTTATACTGGATGGAGCCATCATAGTCATCATGCTGAAGCCTGGCACTGCATGCACCTTTTCCGATTATTCCTCCCATACTTTCTTGCCCTACTTCACAAGACAGCTAGAGCACGTACATAGAGTAGATGCTGTATGGGATGAATACGTGCGTGACAGCTTGAAGACACAAACACGCAGTGTGAGGGGTAAAAGGAAGTCGAAGGCGCGTCGAGGCTTTTAGTGCTCTACCCAAAAACTGGCAGGATTTCCTGAGGAACGACGAAAGTAAGTCAGAGTTGTTTTCTTTCTTGAGTCTGCGAATAGCAAAAACTAGAAATAGAAACAGGGAGAAAGATCATAGCCACCTACCACAAGGATGTGCTCGATCTGTACTCGGCAAAGAGACACAACTGGACTTGCTACATGCACTCAGGAGGAAGCTGATACAAGAAATTTTTTGCATGTCTCCGATGCTCCCAAACATGGTCATCGTAAGGTGATGATGCGCACCGTTGACTCTGACGTGTTGGCGTTGGCCGTAGCAGCAGTTTGGCAGCTGAACATTGATGAACTGTGGGTTGGTTTTGCCTCAGGCAAAAAGCTTCAGATACATACCAACCCACGAGATGGCGAGTGCCCTCGGTACAGAAAAGTGCGTAACCTTGTCCTTCCTACACGCATTCAGCGGATGTGACACAGTATCATCCTTTGCTGGGAGCGGAAAAAGGACTGTCTGTGATATTTGGAAGACATTCAGCGACATCACCCCAGTCTTCTGCACCCTATAGCATCAACTTCCAGCTCTGTTTATGACCAACTCGATGTAACCGAGTGCTTTGTGGTTCTTCTGTGCGATCGTGCTAGTGGTGAGGAGAAGGTGAATGAGTCAAGAAAGCAACTGTCGGCACAGAAAGACAGACCTAGGGATGGCCTTCCACCAACTCAAGCTGCTCTGGTGAAACACACAAAGAGAGCTGCCTACCAAGCAGGTCACGTTTGGACAAAGATGTTCATAGCTGTTCCTAAACTACCATGTCCTGGTCAATGGGGTGGCAGCAATATCTTGAATTGCATATATTCCAAAACTTGTTTTATAGCCAAATGAACATGAACTCAATCAGAAGTTTCAGAAAAAGTATGATGCAATAAATAGCTTGGATTATACTATATTTATACTTGACGCGCCATGAGCCCAAAACAGCGGATTTTCAAATAAGCAGGAACCTTTTTACCTCACCGCACCATTCACGTCCTTGGCTGCAAATTTTGTGAACAGAAACGTTTGTATTTGATTGTTTAAACTTCACCCTTGACTATGTATGTTTAGACACCAAGATGACGATTCTAAGTGTACAGGAAGCCGAGATATTGAAATATCCATTTTTCGTCGGCCATTTTAGAAAATGGCCGCCATTGAAGCCTTGTTGAACATTTACAATGGCTCTGTTGGAATCCTCGTCCCAGACTATGTATGTTTAGACACCAAGATGACGATTCTAAGTGTACTGGAGGCTGAGATATTGAAGTATTATTTTTTTAGGTCGGCCATTTTGGAAAATGGCCGCCATTGAAGCCATGGGGAACATTTCCAATGGCTCTGTTGGAACGCCTGCCATTAACTATGTATGTTTAGACACCAAGATGACGATTCTAAGTGTACTGGAAGCTGAGATATTGAAAATCCGTATTTTGGTAGGCCATTTTGGAAAATGGCCGCCATTGAAGCTCTGAGGAACATTTGTAATGGATTTTTTGGAATCCTCGCCCCTAACTATGTATGCTTAGACACCAAGACGACGATTCTAAGTGCACTGGAAGCTGAGATAATTTAAAATCTGTAAACAGGTCGGCCATTTTGAAAAATGGCCGCCATTGGGGCCAGGGGCCAAATCTGCGATGGCCCTATAGCCAAATCTTTTTCTTATGACATTTTCGTGGTATGTACCAAATTTCATGCTTGTATCACAAAATGCACAATTCCTTCACATTTTGGTTCCTGGCCGCTCCACTATTTGGACTGCGCATTCTCCTTCTGTTCTCTTTACAGTTCTGTCTGGCAGTCACTCTTCTGCCTTCCATCTTCCCAAAAACCTGCCTCTTCTTGCAGGGCCTTGTGCACAGAGGGAGAGATTCTGAATGGTTCACCCTACTAGAGAAAGTGCATTCCAAAGAGACGTGCCAATTGAGGCAAATGGTCGAGACTGAGTTGTAGCAGTTCTAGAGCGAGGAACCAAGATGTCAAGTCTGTTTGATGCTCAAGGTAAGAGGATGGTTGGAGGAAGCTGAGTGAAATAGACAGTGTCATATAATTGTCTTAACAACAAACTAATTTAGAAGCAGTTTTTGAAGCGTAACAAACATAATTTTTGCTGATCCAAGCAAGAAACCACGAAAAGACTTTACTAATATTAGCTGTGTATTTGCGCCCCTGGTACGCATTAGAGAGAAGGCCGCCAACCGACCTTCATCGCTGTCCTCCGCTGTAACCGTCATGATCACTGTCCCTATGTCGGTGTTCTCTGGAACTCGTGCTGTGTATGTCCGGTCTCTGAAGAATGGAGCGTTATCATTCGTGTCTGTTATGCGGATCTGGACCTCAGCCTCTCCTACAGAGGAACATCAGGAAAGACAAAACAGATTGTTAGAACCTATCATCCTACTTACATAAAATTAAATTAAAAATCCGTTTATTCGACAACTTGGTTGACAGACCGCAACCGACAGTGTACAGATATCTTAGTTCACATTAATCTTAACTATACAAACAAAACAGACAGCCTACAATACATCGGCGCTAATAGCAGCCTACAAAGCATGTCCAACCTACGCAGGTTTTGAGAATCGAACCCATCTCAGCTGATCTCAATGCCAGTGTACTACCCAATGTGCCACCACCTCCCCCCCCCCCCAAGAGTTGTGTGAAATATAACACAACAACACAACATGACAGTGCGGAAAGCAGATACATTAACTTTAAACCTTTACCCTGGTTTGGTGTGCCGGGTGGGTAGTGATTTGTGCGATTCGACGGAGCGCCATCCACGGCTAAAACTGTTATGTAGTATTCGTTCTTGAGTTCTCGATCGAATGACATTCTCGTCCGTATCTTTCCAGTTCTTCCGTCGATGTTAAATCTGCCGTAGTCCTCTCCAACCTCCTTGATACGATACGAAATCTGAAACCAGTGCAAATACATAGCTCAGCATAGTTGCTCTCACAGATAAACATGACATAGAATTATCATAAATAACCATAAAAATCATTATGTAAATCTTTATGCAAAACAAATATTTATCAATTGAGTACCAATGTTAGCAATCTTAAATACACTGAACAACAACTCTCTAGCATCATGAAAAAGAGAATTTAGTTAAGGATTCATAATAATTTTATTAGTATATTTTAATCTAGCCTACATACCTTTTTGAAAGCCGGAAACTCATCTTTGTCTGTTGCTGTGACCGTGATGACCTCTGTTCCCGGTTCCAGGTTCTCCGCAATGCTTCCTGGATATCGTCCATTCTCATCAAGACCAATGAACTGCGGAATCTCATCATTCTCATCGATCAACTCAACGTGAACTTGCATATCCATGTGCAGAGGACTGACCGCTCGGTTCTGGAAAAGTCAACATTTAAAACCTTAATCATCACTGGTAAAATCGTTTAAAACCTCAATTAATAATACCTGATCAAGCACCATAAAACCTTTATATATAAAAATGCCTCGTTAATCATTTAAAACCTCAAAATTATCACTGGAATATAAATTAAAACCCTGGTCAGGCACCATAAAACGTTAATATAAAAAGTTGTATCATCACACATTTAAACCCTTACCGCTGCTCTTATGGTCAGCGTATACTTGGAAAGCGTCTCGTAGTCAAGCGGACGATACGTCATGAGAATCATTTCATTCGTCTCATCGTCCAGCCGCGTGTAGAAGCTGTTTGGATCACCATTCTGCTCCGGTGTATCACCGGGTGCAATAAAGTAGTTGAGAGACGAGTCTGGCACCGTTGACCTGGCCTTGAAACGCTTGACCGGATAGTTCACGGGTGCATTCTCGCTGATGCGTATCGGAAATGCCGAATAGTCCTCCACCCATTGCGGATACTCGTTCATTGTCTGTGTTATTTCGATCTCCATGCGGACCATGGAACTCTTCGCCGGTTCGCCTTTGTCCCGGGCGACGACTTCAAGCGTCACCTTGCGTTGCTGGAATTGAACACCGAAAAGATTGATAGAACTTCCGTTAATGGATCAAGGGAAGAATAATTCAACAAACAATCCATTGTTGGTTGGTAGGTCATTCCATTGTTTGATCATCCAATTCAGAACAAAGCAAACAAAATCACATAAAATCCATTACAACGCAGGAGCATGCTTTCAGATGTCAGAATTTTTGTAAACAGGGACCCAGTACAAAGCATAATGCATGACCACCGAGACAGTGGCAACTTAAAGATTCACAATTAGCCGGGCAGCAGCGCAAAGAATCTGGTCCAGAGGAGCCATCCATACAAAGACAAGATGACAAGAGAAGGGCTGCAGCAGTCCAAAAGGCTGCTGAAAAAAGCGTGGACAAGCAGCAGCAGTACCCTAGGAAACATCAACATATCGTAAGTAAATAAATACAAAATAAATAAACAATAAATATAGACAACAAATAAACAATAAACAACATTATGAATACAATATAAGGAAACAAAGAGAAGCTATTCACCCCATTCATGGCCTTCGCAACTGTCACCCAACCCGTGTACGGATTAAGCACAAAGAATCCCGACGGATCATGTTTTATGAAGTACTCCACTTTGCTGTTGTCTCCGGCATCCCTGTCCGTCGCGTAGACCTGCTTCACCCGCTTCCCAATCGGACTGCTCTCCTCAATACTCGCCGAATACTCATGAAGATTAAACACCGGCGGGTTGTCGTTCTTATCCCCGATTTTTATCCGGAACGTGCAGAACCCCGCGAGGGTGGGGCTGCCGTGGTCTTCGGCTTTGACCGTCACCCCGAAGTCCGTTACCCCGATCTTTCCCTCGCGGTCGAAGACGTCAGCCGTGGTGATGACCCCGGTGAAGGGGTCGATGTCGAATCTTTCGACGCCCTGGTCGTTTGATTTGACGAGGGAGTAAGTTACGTTGCCGTTCGAACCGATGTCAGAATCGATGGCTTTCACCTGAAATAATAATTGAGAAATGACAATAATAATAATAATAAATTAATATTCTTCATTTAATTTTAAACTGACAAACTGGAGCATGATTACAATTCAATATATGAACGGATGATAACAATTTATTACAGGAGTTGAATTTAACTGTCTGGCAGCCATACAGGGCGTCCATTCAGTTCTATTGCTCGTTTTACCATCGCTATCTGCTGAGTGGAAGGCTGAATGAATCTTTGGGATGGTAGTGGGAAGCGAGCCCCCACATGTGTGCTCTTCATCTCAGAGTGTTACCATTCTCCTTTTAAAAGCCCTCTCCCAACCGTTTTTCTCTTTCCTTTTCATAACTGGTTCCACAGAATTATTTATTTATTTGTCGAAGAAGTTAAACACTAGAAATCACGTATAAATTTGCAAAAATATATAACTTTTTATGTCCAATCTCATAGAATAAAATAATTTTGTGGGTGTCAGGTTATCTATGCATCACTATTGATATCTATTAACTCTCTTCGTTGCTCAAATTCACTCCCTGCCTTCAAAAAACGGCTCAAAACTAACAATTTCTCTTTGACTTTCAAGCACATGGACCTTTAACTGCATCTTCCTCTGGCGGCTGACTATCCGCGCCTCAGATTGGTGTGACCTTGCGCGTGTAAGAAATTTATGTAATAATAAAAAAATAATAATAATCTACAGGGTGGCTCAAAAAAAACGTACCACCGGGGAAAATGCGATATCTTCGCCGCCGATTGAACTTTTTCTGCGAAAATATCCCAATTTGTAGGAGAATGAATTTCCAACAATCCCTGAAAGTTTCATTTGAAACTTTTCATGTTTGCAAAAGTTACAGCTGTTCAAACTTAAAATTTCGTTTTTTCAAATATCCGCGGAAAATTTACGTCACTTGTAGATTTCCATGTCATATGATATCACTTTTCCCTACGACCTCAGCATTCGGTTTTGCAGTTTATTGTAAGGTATAATGAGAGTGTCCACTCTCTGCCTTAACACAAGCTCAAATTCTTTTTGTGAAGCTTAGTATGGCCTTGTTGGTCGGGTCCTGCGGCAACTGACCCCACATTAGCAGCAAGACTTGCTTCAGCTGGCCAATGTTCTCCAACTTGGGATTAAATGTCTTGCAGCGTTCCAGCATAGCTCCCCAGACGTGATAAACAAGAGGGTTAAGGTCTGGCGAGTTTGTAAATCATCTTTGCCAATGCATTTACTTCAGTTGATGTCAATAAGGTAGCGCCATCATAATCAACCTTGCCGTGCGAGCAAGCAGGCGCACTGTCCTGCTGCATAATAAAACCAGATGTTAGAGCATACCTGGTCTTCAATGAGTCTGGGTAAGCGAGTTCAATGATGAGTTTGACATCTAACCTACTGAATGGGATTAATTGCAGTCTTTTCTTGCAGCCGCAACACACGCCGGCATATCTGATGCCGAAACCACGATTTGCTTTGCAAACTTGACCTTTCGATTACCAAGCGAATTTCGTGAAAATCGCGCTTTTTCCGTCAGATCAAGCGACCACTTCCTGCCTCTCTTCCGACATCTGATCTTCGTTACATAAACCCGTTTGCAGATAGTCTTCAATGTGCTCAGGCTCCACTTTTCACTGGGTATTTTGCTATGATCACGCGATGTCTCAGTCTCTGTTCATGCAAAGTCCGAGTTCCCATTTTATCTTTTGCAGAAACTTTGCCCATGACGTTCATTGTTTGGGTTCACCAATTGAGACCTTAATCTATAATATATCACCAAATACCAGCAGATTGCTTCATAAACAGCTTCTTTACAGCTCATAGTGAGGTCGTATGACATCATCATCAATGTGTGTGTGTTGTAATTTGCCAAACATCCTAATGAAATCACTTGTATTGGAGCATGATTCTCCGGATAATTGAAAAAACGAAATTTTAAGTTTGAACAGCTGTAACTTTTGCAAACATGAAAAGTTTCAAATGAAACTTTCAGGGATTGTTGTATATTCATTCCCCTTCAAATTGTGAAATTTTCGCAGAAAAACCCCAATCGGCTGCGAAGATATCGCATTTTCCCCGGTGGTACGTTTTTTTTTGAGCCACCCTGTATATACTAATCTACACCTGTAATCCCAATACATAAATCTGATTTATATATACCTGGATAACCACTGTTGGGCATATGTACTGACAAATATACATAATTACATATCATGATGGATATAGTTACCTGAATGATAAATGTGCCAACGTTTTCTTTTTCCAGGACAACTGGAGCGTACGTGGCACAGTCCTTAAACTTTGGCGCATTGTTGTTGATGTCCTTTATCTCGACAATGATCAACCCCTGGCTGTTCCTGTTAATGGTTGAATCCCCACAGCACTGACCATCGTCCATGGCTGTTATGTTCAGCCGGTAGGACACCCTCGACTTGTCTAAGCTGCCGACCAGCGTCATGATCCCGGAGTTTGAATCGATGCTGAATGGTCCGTTCCTCAGCTGACCACCTGGACAAGATGATGGCACAGATGAACTGTTTATTCACTGCTGGACACCAGAACAATGAATCTTTGTCTTGAAGGGGCGTTATATAAATGCCATAGATAGATAGAATTGTACTATCTATCTATGGCATTTATATAACGCCCCTTCAAGACGAAGATTCAGAGGCGCTCCTGAGCCAAGCATGACCAAAGAGGTAGTCTTGAATAGCATATAAAAAGAGCTAGACAGGTAGTCAAGCAGAAGAGAACGCAGATAAGAGGGGAGGGTTATTCTAAACAGATGGACCCGTTATGGAGAAAGTCCTGTTCTGTTGTAAGGCTGTGTGTGCAACTGCGCATGTGGAACCACAAAGTCACCTCTGGAGTGATGACCAGAAAAAGCCAAAGTTAAAGCAAAGACCTACCAACAATCCCATTGAGACGCTGTCTCGAAACTACTGTCTTTTCTCCGAGTCTTTTGCACTGAGAGTGTCTCTGATCGGGGTGCACTGTGAGATTTGCCTTATAAATTTATAGATACAATGGGTCTTTTGCACTGGAAGCATAGGTGCAATCACGTCCTAAAAGTCGGGGGACCAAATGAATCACGTCCTAAAAGTTGGGGGGACCATAATAATAAAGTTAGGGGACCACTCAAAAGTTGGGGGACGCGTCCGTGGGTCCCATAGGGTGGTTGCGCCTATGACTGGGAGCGCCTGTGACAGCAGTGCACTTTGAAAGGCGCTTCATAAATTTATAGACACAACGCAAATGAATTCGCACCGGAGAAGCTGTATGTGACGTCATCTCCGTCTGGATCATACGCCTGGACGACATGAATCACCGTGGCGATGGGAGCATCCTCACTGACTTGGACGTACTCGACCGATTGCATGAAGACTGGGTTCTCATCGTTCACATTCGTCACCGACACACGCACGCTGGCCGATCCCTTTAGAGGCGGGGAACCATTGTCTGTCGCCGTCACAGTGAAGTTGTACGTGTGATCAGAAATGGCGTCATAATCGAGTCGCCTGCAATCAACAGAAAAAGATTGGGTCAATAAACTTCCTTGATGGCAGAGTGATAACGAATTTGCTTCTCACTTATCTGTACAGGAATAGAATTAAGTATAACACAGCACATTACAGGCTAATAATAATAATAATCAGATTTAGGCCGCATCCTAACTTTGTCTTATGGTGAACTGAGTCGGGGGACCAAATGTTTTTTGCTGCAACATCTCTTTATAACCGTTCAGCATTTAAACTCGGTGGCCTTTCGAGGCACTTTAGTTGAGCAGGATCCAGAGGAGATATAACAATAGATACTGCTTCCCTAGTTTATTGTACTTCCTGTTTTTTTATATTGCTTGTTGAAAATATTAAAAGGAAAAAATAATAATAATAATAAACTCCATTTAATTTTTAACTGACACAAAGCAGTGTGATTCAAATTCATTGTATGAACACAGGTCATTAGAGGAGTCGAATTTAATTGTTGGCAGCCACGCAAGGTGCTTATTGCTTCCTACTACTCAGCGTACCAATGCCATCTGCTGAATAGAAGGTTGAGTGGACCTTTAGGAGGGTATCAGAAAGCCTGTAACATGAGGAGTACAGGTCCAAGACCTGGTCCATCTTTAGAGATGGTTACAGTGCAAAGGGACTTTAAGCAAGACCTTCACTCACATTTGTTTCATGCCATCAATGTTCTGTCATATAAAATTATCTGCGTGTGCACTTACGAACTTTTGAAGGAGTGCAATGTCAATATCTACAATTGCATTCTGTTGTATCAAACCGTCATCGCAATAAAAACTCCTTATACACATATTTTCTTTTGCATAAACTCTCGTTGCTCCCAAGGCGATGATCAGATGCATACTTTGCTGTTTTAATGTAGCCGATGTTGTTGACGGTTTCCACGGAGAAGTTGCCATCGGATACGGAATACGTCAGCTGAGAATTTGTGGGAGAGTCGAGATCAGTGGCAACAACTAAAAAAATTACAAAAACAGTTTCACAGCTGCACTTGCCATTAATGTCGACTTCAAATAAACTTCTGTCTTCAAAACATAACATAAAGAAAAAACCTGTATAACAACAGATGCATAGTGAAATATACAAGACCCATAGAACTCTGCAGCAGATTCCACAGCAACAAACTAAACACAAAATAAGATTTGAAAGATTTATAAAGATGAAAGAATTGATTAAAGCTGACCTTGTATGATGTCGGTTCCTATGGGAACGGTTTCAGCCACACCCTGAACGATGTACTGAGACAGTGGAAATGTCGGAGCATTGTCGTTCATGTCCAACAGAGTTACAACCAGCTGTTTAAAAAACAATAGCAAGTAAACATGTAGTGAAAGGTAAATAGAATAAATTATGTCTCTTACTACCTGCATAGGATACCTTCAACTAATGTAATATTCAAGATTTCTGTCCTTATAGCACTGCAACCAATCAGCTATGATGAGTACATTGATTGTACACTGTTCGTGGGAAGATAAGATGGTGAGGGAGAGGACTGGCCACCCACCCTCATATGCCGAGGCTGAGAAAACGAAGTCGCCAACACTTCACACCCATGGCTACCTTCAGGGGCTAGCTTCAGGGGGGACTGAGCACTCTTCTTTAACTAATTAATAGATATTCCCATATGTTGTTCATGCTAGGTGCTTACTAATGAAAGAATTTAAGAAAATCTACTCAACAAATTATCAGGAAGTAGAGACTTGGCATAGTTGTTAAGTACACCCCACTTTCGAAAATATAAAAAGTCCGCATAAATCCGAGCTGTGCTCAAGACGCCATCTTGGGAAAGTTGTTTGAAGTCAGTTGGTGTTTTTCTACTGAACTTCCTCTACTATACCTCAACAGTGTTCGCATAAATTTGCGCTTGGGTGTAAGCTGATTAATTTTAAGGGACGGCTTCTCTATCATTGCGGTGCTTCAACATGACCGAAACGCTGTCAGTCATGAAGTCACTTTGTCATGAAGAGATTAAATGATGTCCTATCCACTCCATCATCTACCATCACCAAACACAATATTTCCAAAAGTGTTCCGCACATGAACCTCTGACGAGCCATAAATCACCAAAATGTCCGCATGGCTAAACCACCCAACTCATCACGTGGCTAAACCACCCAACTCATCACGTGTCCCACGGACTACTCACGTTGACCGTGCTCGTCCCGACCGACCTCCGGTTCTCGACCGCCTTGACCTTCAGGTGGTACTGATGCGAGTCCTTCTCGTAATCCAGTTTGCGTAAAAGGTCAACGACCCCTGTTCGCTGGTCGATGGCGAACTCGTTGGACTGCGCGCCGGATTCGGTCGTCAGTTCGAAGGTGATTGGATAACCCTGATGGGATAAGGCGCGAATCTCAACGATCCTAGGAACGCAACAAGTTCTCATCAACAACATGTCACTGTATGGTACATATGGGACTGTATGCAAGTATGTATGCACACACACATACACACATAAATTTCTGCATGCTGGTTCTTTCCAAGGGCGGATCCAGGGGGGGGGCCAATCCGGCCATGGCCCCCCCCCATTTAAAAATTGCATGGGACGTGGTCCCCCCCATTTGGTTTCAACAAGTACTTTTTTCCCCAAAAATTGGCCGACGACTAAAAAAAAAAAAAAAGGTCATCAGTTTTTTTGGCGGTTGAAATGGTATGTCTTCCCCGAAAAATTGGCCGACGACTAAAAAAAAAAAAAAAAAAGGTCATCAGTTTTTTCAGCGGTCAAAAAAATTTTTTCGCCGGCAACACCAAAAATTTTGGCCCCCCCTTCGAAAATTTCTGTATCCGCCCTTGGTTCTTTCCATTGTCTTTCTTAAGTTTTTTTTTACCAGGCCTGGGTTGGGACTTGGGAGCACCCCTGTGTAGAGATCTTGAATGGTCGCTATATAAATTTATGTGATTGATTGATATATATAGTTTATGTGATATGTGTTTTATAAATTATAAGTGGATGGCTGCAGCTTACTTTTTGCAGCAGAGTCTAAGACACTGCTGCAAAAACGATCTGCATGAAATTACAACTCTTTGTATATGCAGAATGGACGACTCCAGGAAACTCAGACGTTTGTGTTTGGTAGTATAGAACTTCAAGGGACGAACAACAGGGGAGATCCCTTCCGAGAATGGAAGGATGACATCGAGAAATTGTGTGGAAACATATCACTGCAGGAATTGAGTCACATAACAAATGGAGGGATATGATAGGAGCATCCAGCAGCTATGGGCGATGAACCCATGGGTATTGACGATGATGATGATGATGATGATGATGATGATGATGATGATGATGATGATGATGACGATGCACGAATGTGTGTGCAGGCGCATCATAAATACAGGAATATATGGGTGTAGTATATGTGCATGTAAGCACGCATGTACGAAAGCAGTCATGTACAAATTTATGTGTGTCCAAAAGATAAATCCGTGAGACAGAGAGAGAGTCAAGTCAGCTTATGGTTGATAACGTACAGATATAAATCTTAAAATTGAAATCTTCAGTTGTGAATGAAACGATATACCGTTATTGAGCAGACGCAGTGATGTGTCTTGTGCTATTCAACGCCTATCTCTAATGATAGGACTAGACAATCAGCAGACTAGACTTGACTAGCTATGGGATACATTGGACTACAGTAAACTAAGCATACGAAATATTCTGGAGACTTCTACGGTGAAGCCAGGGCTGAATGAGATGACTTCTTCTAAAAGTAGTGCTTTACAAATGTCAGATTAACCAGACATTAACCTTACTATTCGAATTGCTTCTTTTATTTCAATTTCTTTACACTTGCATCTCTCAGTTAATAAACAAATAATTAGATAAACTACACTGTACACAACTGGTATAAACTACTCAAGACATTTTTCTCTGGCCATGCCTGAGTCGGGTGAATTGCTATCTTGAAGCGCGCCATGTAAATGTCTCAGACAGACAGACAGACAGACAGACAGACAGACAGATTAGTCACCCACTCAAACTGTTTGTCAGCTGTTTCTGGAACAGTTGCCTCGTAGTGAGTCTCGAAGAACTGTGGATCGCGTTCTCCAACGAGGATCTTGAGTGACTGAGTTGGTGACTTCTGGATGGTTGGAGCGAGGATGTCCTGAGCGGAAACCCCGATCTCATACTCCTTTCCAGGTGGAAAAGGCGCTGCATCCTTTGTCCGAACAACGCCTGTCTCCGGATCCACTTCAAAGCGATCCTCACCACCTGCAAGAGAATTTTGATAAAGGTCGTAAGGTCATGAGATCAAAGGTTAAGACAATAGGAAAATGAATTAAATATGAAAATGTATTCACTTTTTTATCAATATTTAAGCGTAAATGAATTAAATTGAATAACATTGAAAGAAATCAAGTTAGTAAAGAGAAATCTGTGCGAACGCATGTATGTACACTTTGTACAGTGTACACTATGTTCTTACTTGGTTTGAGCAAACTGTACGTACAGCATAGTGTCAGGGCCGGATTAAGGCATGTTCGACATGTTCGGCCGAACAGGGGCCCCCACACTTTAGGGGGCCCCACACATGCAATAGGAATTTTTTCATCATTGCTAATTATAATAGTAAACTGAGTTCAAAATATAAGAAAAATTGTCAAATTATTCAAAAACTAGTGACTTTAGCATTATGCAACTTTTGAACATGTGGGGGCCCTTATTGCAGTTTTCATTGCCAGGCAGATTGGTCTAAAAAATCAGTCAGAAATGATAGTAAGAGTTATACGTTTTTTGCTCATTTAAAAATTATGGGGGCTCTTTCTGCAGTTTTCATTGCCAGGCAGATTGATCTTTAAAATCAGTCAGAAATGCTAGTAAGAGTTACACTTTTTTGCTTATTTAAAAATTATGGAGGCCTTTATTGCAGTTTTCATTGCCAGGCAGATTGATCTTTAAAATCAGTCAGAAATGCTAGTAAGAGTTATACGTTTTTTGCTCATTTAAAAATTATGGGGGCTCTTTCTGCAGTTTTCATTGCCAGGCAGATTGATCTTTAAAATCAGTCAGAAATGCTAGTAAGAGTTACACTTTTTTGCTTATTTAAAAATTATGGAGGCCTTTATTGCAGTTTTCATTGCCAGGCAGATTGATCTTTAAAATCAGTCAGAAATGCTAGTAAGAGTTATACGTTTTTTGCTCATTTAAAAATTATGGGGGCTCTTTCTGCAGTTTTCATTGCCAGGCAGATTGATCTTTAAAATCAGTCAGAAATGCTAGTAAGAGTTACACTTTTTTGCTTATTTAAAAATTATGGAGGCCTTTATTGCAGTTTTCATTGCCAGGCAGATTGATCTTTAAAATCAGTCAGAAATGCTAGTAAGAGTTATACGTTTTTTGCTTATTTAAAAATTATGGAGGCCTTTATTGCAGTTTTCATTGCCAGGCAGATTGATCTTTAAAATCAGTCAGAAATGCTAGTAAGAGTTATACGTTTTTTGCTTATTTAAGCACTTAATACATCACCTGATCGAAACTCTAGTGCTATGCTACGCATTATGAGATGGCGTGATAATAACATTGAGTAGGCCTACATGCAGTACGCACTCTATTTTTACGAATTCAATCAATCTCATAAATTTATATAGAACCCCTTGAGATTTTTACTCGAAGGCGCTCCCAACGCAGGCGTTGTCAAAAAGAAAAGTTGAGAAGACGAAATAGTCAGCAGAGTCACGAGAAGCGAGAGAGCCACGGGGAAGCTATTCCAGATGACTGTGTCCACTACCGAGAATGCTCGTCGTTGCATGGTCACAATACTCGAAAAAAGAACAAGGAATTCTCCACGAGCAGCTGCGCAGTCAACGACTGTCTAGAGAGACATACACCGGGGTGAAAGCTCACATAGATCTAAGCAGGATGGAGCTTGAGCCAGGGTATACTACTGGCATAACCGCGAAAATATATTTTAGTTTGTAAACAGTGTTGGGGCCATGCACAGCAGGACAAATCAGGCCAAATGCCCAGGTAAGAACCATTTGCCCTGGCCGTTATTCTGCCGCAGGTCTACCCGAAATTTCACAGCCAAGAATGTACTTGGGGCATAGAATCGCTTCTACACTGTTTGCTTGTACGAGTGCTGTGCGCTGGTCAGGAGAATGACTGACCATGAATCACTTTAATATTCTTAAACCGTAAAAGATATATCGGTTGTTTAACACTATTAAAAGACCTGTTGATAATGTTAAAAATAATATAAGTAATGAATTATAGACGAATGTTGATTCGTTGAATATAACACGTTTTGTGAGTCATTTTGTCGTGCTTCTGTAAGGTTTGGGCCCCCACAGTTTTACCGAACAGGGCCCCCACATTTGTTAATCCGGCCCTGCATAGTGTACACTGTACAAAGTGTACATATATGCGTTCGTACAGACAGTCATTAGAGATTGTTACATTGAAACCAATTAAATGGATTCATGGTGTAAATAGGAACACTGGGACAGCTGTTTATGTATGTACACTTTGTACAGTATACACTATGTTGTTACTTGGTTTGAGCGAACTGCACTGGTCCGTGACAGAATGAATTTGCATATAGTAAGGGTCTGTGTGTGTATTAATTGGTCACTTAATAGGTTTGTTATTTGTTTTTGAGTTCTCTATCATCATGTCCACTCTCTATAGTGCAGTGTACAACTGTACATGGCTTTTGAGACAAAACTAACTGTGCTTCAACATATACAACCAAGAACCCTATTATATTGTCAATTCTAAATTTGTTTCAACAACGCGTTAAAATCAATGTTCTATCATGCATCAACTTCCTTTGAGATGGTCACCTAAAGTTTCACCTAAAACCTTATTAACAATATTAATCCAATTGATTAAATTTAATATATTAAATCACATTCCATAATACACGA
Source organism: Lumbricus terrestris (assembly GCA_949752735.1). Classification (NCBI taxonomy): domain Eukaryota; kingdom Metazoa; phylum Annelida; class Clitellata; order Crassiclitellata; family Lumbricidae; genus Lumbricus; species Lumbricus terrestris. Next base: position 11,219,088 of record OX457043.1, on the reverse strand, counting down.
GTACACAACATGAAACCGCAAGCATATCCAAGGCCACCTCCACATTATTCCACCCACCGGATTCCAGTCCATAGCGGATGCTGCTCTGTCTGTCGGGATCGTGAGCAATCAGCTGGAAGACGCTTGTTCCAGGAGCCGCATTTGTCGAGACCATCGCAAGGAATGGACGTGGAACATTCCGGAACCGCGGCAATTCGTCGTTTTCGTCCGTTAGTCGAATTCGAACCGGCTGCTCGTCATAGTCTGCCAACAGAAACCATGTGAAATTGTGAATGGCTAATTCTAAAGTTCTGCTTACAAAGATACAAAGACACAACGATAACAAAGATACCAAGATAACAAAGATGCAAAGATACAAAGATGCAAAGATACAAAGATAACAAAGATGCAAAGATACAAAGATGCAAAGATACAAAGATAACAAAGATAACAAAGATACAAAGATACAAAGATAACAAAGCTACAAAGATACACAGACACAAAGATACAAAGACACAAAGATGCAAAGACACAAAGATACAATATTATTGCAAAAGAAGAGCAGTTCCTTACATGAATGACAAGTCCTCTCCCTTGCAACCGGTTCTTCCCATCAACAGTGCACAATTATCAATCAATCACATCAATAAATCATATAAATTTATATAGCGCTTCTTTAGGTTCTCTACTCAGAGGCACTCCCAAACTGGCCTGGAAAAAAAGACAAGCCTTAAGAAGACAATAGAAAGAGCCACAAGAGTAAGTTAAGTGTACTCATTGTAGCTTAGTTTTCCTCTCATAACAGATTTCTACTCTGAAATTTTAATCCTGACCAATAGACTATCACGAAGATAAGGTGTTAAAAAAACCATGCCATAGGCTTCTAAAAGAAAGACTACGGGTGGGTTGAACCCATAACCCGCCTGGTAACTCTCACCATGATTCATATTGACTATGACAGGGGGAGTGATGATATGATGATGGATTATCTTCCACTCCTTATTTAAGACTGCATGAGCAGATGACATGTTATTAAACATTGTTCCATTTTAATTGTCCAAAGATTGACGAATGAAAGCCAAAATCGGGTTCTTATACCAAATACAATAAACTTACGAAGAAAAGAAAGAAAAGAACAGAGATTGGCATCAAATAACCATTTGTATACAATAGAGACATTGTGCAAAAATTATGAAAATCTATATTCTAAACTAACAGGAAAAATCTTCAATGAGTAAAATTTGTACTACAGGATTGTCTTAAACAAACATATTATCCCATATTAGCCACCACCACTGTTGCTATTACCATCGTACTACTGACACAACCATATCACAACCACTCCACTAACACTCCACCATCACCCTCGCCATCACCACCACCACAGCTATCACCACCACCATCACCAACACCAACACCGCCAACACCACCACCACCACCACCAACACCACCACCACCGCCATCACCACCACCAACACCATCATCAGTTCCTTACGTCACACATTTGGCGGCGATGGTTACAAATAAATTGACCTCCATTGTCTTCTGTCTTTTGTCACGTGCATTGCTCCCCTTAGTGTCAGTCCAATTGATGTTATGTCCTCATTCATTTTGTCTATCCAACGCAGTTTTGGTATGCCTGTGTTTATTTTCTTCATTCGATGTTGCATGTTGTGCAGCTGCATGTTGTGTATCGTGTGGAACTCGTCCACTGGCGTTCTTCCCACTTGTCTTCCAACCATCAGAGTCTTCTTCGTTGAAAGACTGCTTTATCTAGCAGGGTTCCCCTGTCATAGTTGCTACAACAGGGTAAGAGTTAGGAGGAGGGTTTGGGGATTCAACCACTACCCCTCTAGTTTTTCTTAGGAGCCACAGCAGTCTTCTTTGCACATCACAACTTCATGCAATCGAAGCCACGCCTGAGTCGAAGCCAAGCCTGAGTCCACCTAGAATTCCCATATTGCCATAACCACCACTACCAATAACATCACCACCATCACTAGCACCACCACTAGCACCACCACCACTAACACCACCACTAACACCACCACTAACATCACCACCACTAACACCGCCACTAACACCACCACCACAATAACGTCAACATCGTCACCGATACGGCTAATTATGACACTTCCATTGAGCAATTGCATTTACAAACAACTGCAGCACACATCAACATCAATAATTAGTCATTCAACAACAAGACGAAGGTGATTCGGTTTAAAATCCACTTCAACATCCGTATAAATTATATATTGTTTCAGAAGACTCAATCAACCGCTCTACACGCCACGGGGCATGGAGCCGTATTTGTGTGGCGAGGCAAGGCTCCAAACGAAAACAAAACATTTTCCAACCTACGCAAGCATCCATTGATCGAGTCTCATTTTAAAATTTCGCACGACACTCGAGCCGTCATTGTCGACGATGTCGCTGATGGGGGAAGAATAACAAAGGCCTGTACCTCCGTTCGGTTCCCAACTATCGATCACCTTCCCTGCCCATCCCTCTTCTTTCCCCCTCCCCATTCCGCCTACAATACAACGGTGGGAAAGTATATCAACTTTCAACAACAACGCACTGTCCCGTCCAAGTAGTTGACGGTAGGCCTATAGCATTTACTAGTAGCTTGCATTCGGAAGTACCTCATAGAATAAAAGTGGAATATTGGATCGATTAGGGTAGTAATACGAACAATTCATGGGGGTTGGGGGTTCCCCGAAACCATAATCCCCCCCCCAAGGAATATTATAATTTTTGACACAAAACTGTGCTATCAACGAAACCAAACGCAACCATAATGTCATGTATTTCTTTTATATTTTGTATCTGACAATTTATAAAGCGTTTCTCCCAGCAAAAGCTTATCAGAGACGTTCCAAGTGCGAGTGGCCCAAAGAGAGAGTCAGGCAGGATTCTAATGCGAGAAAAGACGACGAAACAGTATACCGGAGAGGATGACAGGGCAAACTGACGTAGGAAGTCCATGTCATTTAGTTTAACCATCAATAGTTTCTGGGAGTTAGGCCACCTTCAATAAAACTCTTTTCGAGAAATCAAGCTTTGTGATTGTCAGCGTTTTTGGCAACCCAAGTTACGTGGGATTTGAGTTGACCTCAAATTCATAGACATCCCATAACGCACAATAATTCTAACTTTAAAATTAATTCAAGTGTCTACGTGCTGGACCGCTAAGCAGCAGATCAGAGATTCAAATCCAGACCAGGTCTGAAAATTCTGCTCCGAGATTCCTGCTCCATTTTGTGCCCTAACCATTTCAGCTATAATAAGCGACCCTGATACCGCACACTGTTGATGGCTAGTGGAGGGAGGGGGGCGAGGGAGACGGGTAGTCACCCGCCTTCGTATATGCCGAGGCTGAGGAAATGAAGTCGCTAAAGATTCACACACATGTCAACCTAATGATGAAACTTCTCTGCTCTCTGTGACCTAGCATACAGGGCTTAAAGTGTGCCCGGACGGTCATGGACGGCGTCCATGCACTTGTTTTAAAATCTGAATGCCGTCCAGCTACTTATTGGCGAACACAGACTGGAAAGGTAAGGGTCGTCCAGGCACTTATTTTGGAGAGGTAAGGGGCGTCCAGGCACTTGTTTTGGAGAGGTAAGGGGCGTCCAGGCACTTATTTTTCCACACTTTAGGCACTGATAACATACCATACCATGGACTTTGATAGGAAACATTTCTGTACAGCTATAGCAACATGGCATAGAGAAGCAAAGTATCATGTAATATCTTTTTCGATAAGATCAGAGTTGAAGGGTTAGAGTCGGTGACCAGCCCGTGCAGCAGACCCTGGAAGGGTGGGTAGGGCAGGAGGGGTGGGAAAGAGCCCCACGGTGTGGGGGGAGGGACGTCAGCGGGGATCCATTATGGTCTGACTCAAGTGAAGGGCTTGATCTCATCAAACAGCGGGTGGGACGCAACAAGTGTTTCCAGGAAGTACAGCTAATTGACTGGAACAGGACATGGGGTGGAACAGAAATGGAAGGGGGGGGAAAATGGATGGGGCAGACATGGGTGGAACAGAGATGGATGGAGTAGACATGGGTGGGACAAACATGGTGGAAGCGGAGACCCAACCAGTCAAAGCCATAGACACAGACAAACACTCAGCCGGTCATCTATCAACACCAGGTCCTCTTAGATCCATTTTAATTCGGCCTGACTCATTCTTCTTTCCTTTATCCAATATTCATTTGTTCGCCTGCTCCATCCATCCATCCGTCTGTCCGTCCATCCATCCAACCAACCATCCGTCCGTCCGTCCGTCGGTCCGTCCATCCATCCATCTATCCGTTCGCCATCCGTCCCTCTATCCATCCACCTATCCAATCAGCCATCTATTTCTTCCATCCGTCCGTCCGTCCGTCCATCCACGAATCCATCCTCCCACTCACCCATCCACACATCCATCCATCCATCCATCCGTCCGTCCGTCCGTCCATCCATCCATCCATCCAACCATCCACCCATCCATACATCTATCCACCCACAAATCCATCCATCCACCCACCTACCCAAGAAGCACTGAAACCCACAGCCTCCTCCATAAGCACCCATTCAGCCTCTTAACAACAGAAATGACAAATATCTTCTGTGCGTGTCCATAAGATCTGCCACCTCCTCCTTCTCCTAATGGGCGGTCAACACCGAGTCCACCACCAGCACCACCACCACCAGCATGCATCATCTCCCATGCCTGATGATCATTGCTGGCTAACAGGCTAAATGCTGTTCCGCCAACTTGGACGCGAATCAGAATGCTATGCCAACCGGTGAAAACAATCGTCTCTAAGACCGTGGACAGATCACAACAGCACAATGAATAAAAGATAATGGAACGAGCGAATGTACCAGAATGCACGCCAACGAATTAAGACAGGCGTTGAGAAACGAAGGAAGAGGAGCGGATCCCCTAACCTCAAAAGGCAGATCCCCTAGCCCCATGCTTGCACTGGCTTCCTGTTCAGCAACGAATTTGTTTCATATCAGGAATTCAGGATTGATAGTTTCATTTAGAAAACAGCGAATTCTGTCAATCCAATCGAATAGCAATACTTAGCCTAATCCTTATTAAACAATGGCATATTTATGTCATAGCTGGTCTTAATTGGTTGAGGAATATAATAGTTGGGATATCTGTCCGTCTGTTGTCCGTCTATCTGTCTATCTGTCTGTCTGTCTGTGTCTCCCTCCGTGATTCTACCCAGTGACTCTCTTTTTGTACCTTTCGTTCTGCTGACTACTTTTCTCAATTTTGTTCTCAAACTCAAGATTCACCTCTTAATTACAAATTGATTATCAACCATAGACTGAGGTTGGCTTTGGTCTGAGATCGGCCCATCCTTCATGCATTCAAAACCGGCGATAATAAAATATAATATATCAATTACTAATTATAAATTTCACCGTAGACAGTCTACTCCTCTGCCGCCGCCGTCCTACCGTCTGCTACCCCTTCACCCAACAGACCCCTCATCTAATTCCAACAACCAGTCTCCCTCTCCCCGGCGTCTCGTCTTTCAAACAACATGTAGGCTACAGCCAGAGTGCACCCAACCACCCCACTCCATCTTTTACCCTCCTATACACAATTCATCGTCGACAGCATCGTCGCGAACGGAAGCAGCAATGATAAACGACGACGAAGCGAAGAATGGATGGCGGAAACGATCCGCTGGACGAAGTCTACTCAATGAATGATTCATTTAGAGCCCAGCAATATATATATATATATATATACAATATATATATACACAATATATACACACATATATATACATATATATACGGTGTATATATACAATATATTAGTATAATTTTATATATACACACACATATATATATATATACAGAATATATACATATATACATATATATATACACATATATATATATATATATATATATATATTATGCGTCCATTTATGTTCATTATTCGAATCGCTTTCAGTCACCTGTGGCCCGCCTCCTCCTCGTCCGTCTGTCTGTCCACGTGACCTCCTGCTGCACCGCCGCGACCTCTGACGGACGCTTTCTGTAACATGGCCTGGATTTCGTCGGCGGTGGCTACGGCGGCTGCGGTGGGGGGGGGGGGGGGTGGGCGGGCCACGGGAAAGCTTAAAGAGGATGGATCGTTCCCAGGATCGTCAGAAGTCCATCGGGATTTATCCGTATCGTTATAATCGTAATATTATCGGAATTTATAAATCGCTATTGTGCAATAGCCAGGCACAGGGACCAAGGTTATTCAAGAGCTCTGCAGCAAGACAGAGGGACTGTCCAGAGATACCAATAAAAATGACTGGCTGACTGACTGATTGGCTGGCTAAATGACTAAATGACTGACTGACTGGCCAAATGACTAATTGACTGACTGAATGGTTGGCTAAATGACTAATTGACTGACTGAATGGTTGGCTAAATGACTAAATGACTGACTGACTGGCCAAATGACTAATTGACTGACTGAATGGTTGGCTAAATGACTAATTGACTGACTGAATGGTTGGCTAAATGACTAATTGACTGACTGACTGGCTAAATGACTAATTGACTGGCTAAATGACTAATTGACTGCTGAATGAATGGCTAAATGACTGACTGGCTAACTGTCTGATTGATGACTGAACTGATCCGGAGAGACAGTAGTCATGGACATGAATAGCTGGCGACTTCGTTTACTTAGTCCCGGCATACAAGACCAGTCCCCTCCCTTGTCGTCTCACCTTCCCGTCAACTGATGAATTGGTAATTGTAATAATGGCGCTATACAAATCATTAAATTAGATTAGATTAGCCATTGAATAGATCTGCATAACAATCTGTTTTGTGTTGAGGTTAATTCGAGCAATCAGGACAAACTATTCACTTAAATACGTTAGCAATGCAATAATTACACTAACACAAATAAATGACGGTGAGGTATCATTGGTGGGGACTGCAGTGTTTCACGCCCTGACTCGATTTGAAAGGTCATGTGAAAGCGAAAGAACACTGTGGCGAACGCTTGATTTGAATTTATCATAATAAAAATTAAATACATTATGCTTGATTAATTATATCGTATAATATTCACATTTTAGTTACTTAGCGCATCCATTAACCAACCACGAAATGAACTTTGTCAATCAGTTTACTAATTGAGTAAATCATCCAGCCAGTTGTTAACTAATCAGTCAGTCATTAGTGAGTGTGTGAGTGAGTGAGTGTGTGAGTGAGTGACTGGAGTGTGAGTGAGCGAGTGAGTTATGTCAGTGAATGAGTGTGTCAGTGAGTGAGTTATGTCAGTGAATGAGTGTGTCAGTGAGTGAGTTAGTGAGTGAGTGAGTGAGTGAATGAGTGAGTGGGTGGGTGAGTGATTGAGCGACTGGAGTGTGAGTGAGTGAATGAGTGAGCGAGTGATTGAGTGACTGGAGTGTCAGCGAGTGAGTGAGTGAGTGAGTCATTTATTAATTAGTCAGTCAGTCAGTCATCCAATTATTCAGAACTTCGACATATATAAGTCACATTTATTTAGTCATTCATACGTTCATTCATTCATACATTCACTCATCCATTTGGTCACTCGTCATTCAATGCACGAGCCATTCCACCAATCCATTCATTCTTTCATGTTCATTTACTCATTTACTCATTCATCTTTATTCATTCATTCATTTATTCATTCATTCATCCATTCATTTATTCATTCATTTATTCATTCATTCATTCATTCATTTATTCATTTATTCATTCATTTATTTATTCATTTATTTATTCATTCATTCATTCATTTATTCATTCATTTATTTATTCATTCATTCATTCATTCATTTATTCATTCATTCATTCATTCATCCATTCAGTCGCCAAATGAGTAGTCGTATCACCGTCGCTACCGTTCCTGCCTCTTTCATTCTCCCTCTCTCCCTCTCCCTCTCTCTGTCTCCCTGTCCCTCTCTCTTATGATGATCTTTTACAGCTGACCCCATCTGGTCGACGGTTGTTTAAAAACGTCCTCGAAATAGATTTATCCGAAGGAATGGCTCCCAGTCATAAAACGAAACTCAACCGCGGCCGCTCCCACCTGATGCCACATACAACACAAACGTCGTTGATCGCTCGTTGTATTCTTCGCCGCCGTCGTTTTACGATTCATTATTATTCATTGTAGTCAGCATCAGCAGCCTGTAATCGTAATGTAATGGTAGGCTATTATACCTTTATTGTCTCGGACTAATCCACTGGCGCTGTTTTACTGGCTCACCCGCTAGAATGAAGTCAGGTAGTCCGTATACAAGAGCGCAGAAGGTAATCTTGAGTAACTGGCAGTATATATAGTTGTGGCTGCTGTTTAAATAGACTGTCTGGTAATAAAGATCATTAACAACGCAACCATTGTTGGCACTCTCACGTGCCAGTCTAAAGCGTGGGTAAAGGAAGAGGGCGTCGCGAATGATTATCTTTGTTATCACACAGTGACGTTAGACTGAAAATAACTCACTAAAGATTATTAGCGGCCCCTCCTCGTTCGTCCACGCTTGGGACGGGCACTGTTTGGCACTATGGAAAGTGATTGGTGGGACGGAGTTAAAGAGTAATTGGCCGCTTGTTGCTGTTTAAGCACACTGTCATATCAAAGATGGTTAGTGTCACCCTCCTCCTTTATCCAGGCTTGGGACTGGCACTGGGAGAGTGCAACCAGTGGCGTAGTTTGAGTAACTGGCCAGGCAAGGATCTCTGTACATAGGAGGAGTCCACCAAGATTCCTCCACCAACGTGGAAACTGGAAAGATCTTAGGAGTCCAACTAGGGGTCATGGCACGTATACTTCCTAATTTCTTCATTTCGGTTTAGATTTATGGGAGGATTGTGGCCAAGTCAGGTCACTCAAAGGGCAACGATAGAACTTGGCTGCAATTGTGTAAATTCATTCGTAGGTTGATGTTTTGAGGGCTGGAATAGGCGGGCTGACTCACAGACCAGTTGATGCAATATGAGATGGCTGCCT